>CM019148.1:343819241-344376265 GCA_009733165.1 Naja naja | reverse complement strand
ACCCTGAGAGGTAGGAGGAGAACCACTGCAGAACAGTGCCTCCCACTCCCAACCCCTCAAGGCGCCCAATAAGATACCATGGTGGATGGTATGGCACCGAGAGAGATCTAACAGGACCAGGACAGAGGAAAACCTCTGTCTCCAAGCCCAGAGATCATCCACCAGTACCAATGCCATCTCTGTACTGAACCCGGCCGGAAGCCTGATTGATAGGGATCTAGATAGTCCACTTCATCCAGGAAAAGGAAACTGTTGAGCCACATTCTCAACAACCTTCAAAAACAAAGGTTGGAGACCGGACGAAAGTTGTTTATCATGGCAGGGTCCAGGGCAGGCTTCTTCAGGAGGGGTCTCACCACCGCCTCTTTCGCAAGCGGGAAAGAGCCCTTAAATGGCGCTGACTACTGCCCGAGCCAGCCGACGTGACCTCCCTGGCAGCATACACCATCCAGGAAGGGCACGGGTCCAATAAACATGTGGTGGAACTCAAACGCTGCATAATCCTGTCCACTTCATCCTCAGAAACAGGATCAAACTCAGCCCAGATGATATCGGGCCGGACTTCTGTCCCTTCCTCCTCAGACCACTGCAAATTAGAGTCTAGCCCCTCCCAAACCAAGCATCTTGTCCAGCAGATACTGAACAAATTCCTCAGCCCTACCCTGCATAGGATCCAACCCCTGTCTCGATGTAAGAGGGAGGTGACCCTAAACAGGGCAGCTGGGTGGTCGCCTGCAGACGCATGAGAGTGGAGAGGTATGACCTCTTCACCTCCCCCAAAGCTACCAGGTAAGTCCTAATATAGGCTCTTAGCTGGGCTCGGTCGATTTGGAGAGTGGGTCATCTCCACCTACTCTCTAACCCCTCTCTACGCCAGCCATCTCCTAAGCTCCTCCATGAACCAAGGAGCCATCTGGGATCTGCGGTGAGTGAGGGATGCAAGGACAACTTGGTCGAGGGCCTCAGTAGCAGCCTGTTGCCAATGGGCCGCCAGTACCTCGGCCGAAGCTGTGGATAAGGGAGGGGCAAAACCCCAGTTCGCCTGGAACCTTTCAGGGTCCATCAGACGCCTGGGGCGGAACCATCTCAGTGGCTCCTCATCCCAACAATGTGGGGCCACTTGTTGGAAGACCAGCCGCAGGAGATAGTGATCTGACCATACTATGGGTTGGACATTCACGGTGCCCACCCCAGATCACTATGCCAACGCTCCGAGACAAAACAAAGTCGAGTGTGTTGCCCCCTCATGTGTGGGGGCCTGTATTATTTGGGTCAGGTCCATAGCTGCCATGGAAGCCATGAACTCCTGGGCCAATCCCACATCCCCCAGGCAGGGCAGGTTGAAGTCACCCAAAATCAAAAGGCTTGGGAACTTCACCGCCACTCCGAGAGGGCATCAAGCAGCCCAGGAGGGCTGTTGCCACATAGTTGGGGATAGGTATATAAGCAACAGGCCCAACCACCACCAGGCCCCAACCTCAAGAGGAGGGCTTCACACCGCCTATCTGCAGAACGGTGACCTCCCTTGGAATCAGGGTCTCCCATAACAACAGTGACCCCCACCCCTCCCCTGAGCTCATGGGCCGTGCAAAATCTGAAAACTTGGGGGGCACAGATCAACCAGAGGCACTCCACCCTCTGGCCCCAACCAGGTCTCAGTGATGCAGGCCAGGTCCGCGGCCTCCTCCCTGATCAATTCACCAAGAAGGGGAGCCTTATTAACCACGGACCTGGCATTAAAATACACCAACCTGAGCCAAGGCCTCTGAGTCCCGTATCCCCGGGGGAGTAGGCAGAGGCATGGGAGTCGGAGCGCGCCACAGCTCTTAGACAGCAGCAGTGCGCTCCCTTCACGCGATATGACTCCCCACCTCTCCATCCCTTGCCAAGTCCACTGCCCTGGGATCGCATCCCCACCTCAGCCGCCAGAGTCCAACGGGCCCCCCTCCCCCCCCACAGCACAACCCCCAGTTGGGCTGGACTGTGTTCCTTCCTGTCTGGGCAAAAATTGATCAACTACATGCCCAGACGGACAACCCTCCCTCCTAACCCTTTAAGATAACAAAGCAAAAATTTAAAAGTTTCCTTTGCCCAATTTAAAATTACCCTCTTGGTCGCAAGAATGCCACCTCTCGAGATCTAACAATCCGTCATAAAGGTAAGCTCTTGATACCCCATGGCCATACTAGAGACAATGGAACAGTCCTGTAGGCCTGCAACTCCATAGGTGAATAAGCCAAAATCATGGTAAAAATTAAAACACAGAGGATAGGGAAGATAAAAATGGCCGCAGATGATTGATGTTAAAACATATTAGAATTAAAAGTCGTTATCATCGTCTCCAGTCCTTGCAACCAGCACCTACAGTTATCATGTCGTGACCCCCCAAGGCACTCTCACCATCCCTCGGGGGGGCCAGGTGAAAATATGGTCCAACCATCACTCTCCCACCAGGTTCTCACCGGGCTGGAACAATGGAGCAGCCTGCTGTTCTCTCACAACAGCAGGCCTAAACAATAGTCAAGGACGATGGTCGGTGACAACAGAGAAGGGGAGTTCAGATTAAAGCAGCAATAAATATCAAAGGTGCCAAGGGCCTTGGTGGCTCAGGCTGTTAAATGCCTGCATTTAAGTTCCAGCTGCCTACAATTACTGCAGGCTCAAATCCCACCAGGCTCAAGGTTGACTCAGCCTTCCATCCTCTCGGGGTAGGTAAATTGAGGACCCAAGATTGTTGGGGGCAATAAGCTGACTTTGTAAAATGCCGCTTAGTAATAAGCAGGCATATACAATGGAATGAAGGCTATTACTGAGCACACTGGGTTGTATCCCAAAAATTGTAAGCTGCCCTGAGTCTTTGGAGAAGGGCGGCATATAAATCTAATTTTTAAAAAAAGGGTCTTTAAAGTGCAGAAGATAAAGTGCAAAGTCAGAGTTCAGAGATGTACAAATAGCAGAATCAGGAGATGTCCATGGAATAGATGGAGTTATTGGTTGAGGAGAACAGGCAAAGTAGAAGCCGAAAGGACCATCAGCAAGAACCAAACTAGGTCCTGCTGCCCCCACAACCTCCAATGAAGGGGCTGAGAGACTCCCAGGGAGGATCAAAATCCACCCCCCCAAAGCTCTCCGCCAGTCCAGGCAGTGACTCCCAGGCAGCAGTAGATGAAGGCCTAAGGCCCAGGACTCTGACCTCCACAGGGGCTCCTCCTCCAGTGACTAGAAACTCCTTCAGCCCCTGCCTGGTCATCACCAGTCGCCAGGCCAAACCGCTGCCTTCCAGAGCCGCCGCCCTGATCTTCCTTCTCTCCATTGTTAGTCCTGCCTTCAAAGATGTTATGTGCCTTCTCAGCCACCTTATCCTTTCCCCTGCCCCCACAGCCGTCCTTCTTCAGGAGGCTCTCACCCTCACAAGGCTGGCAGCGACGAAGCTCTCACCTCCGTCGCCACTGCCACTAACTGCTCCAAGCTGTCTTCCGCTGCCATTTCCGACCACCGCCGCGGCCGCCGCCCCCATCTTCCGCACTGCGCTGCAGATAACAGGCCGATCGGGTGCCGGGATAACAACCCGGCAGCTCTACACCCCCGATCGGCACCCAACTGTCTCCGACCCCCCGGACAGCCAAGTTCCTAAGGAACAAGTCCAAGGGGTCGAAGGAACACTGCACCAGCCCTCTTCTCCAGCAGGCCAACAAGAAGCTCCCATTCTTCCTGAGCCTATTCACTCCCGGACCACCATCTTCGGGCATGCGCAAACCAAACCAAATATAGACACATATAACCATTGGATGAAAGTATAATATAAATATTAACATAAAATTTGGAATATCTTGTATAAAATGATGGAATAAATAGGTTAATCATGGATGATTAATAACTGATAAATATATAAGCATATGTTAGCTTGACAATGTGAAAGTTTATTTAAATTGTGAGTGATGACTACAAAAGGATAGCACAAAAGATTTGTAACCAACTGACACACTGTATGTATATAAAATGGAACATGGTCTTATGTTTTTATGTTTTTGTTTGTATGTTTGTCTTAAAAAATAAAAACTTTAAAAAAAGAGTTTTATAGGGCTTTAGGACATGAATATGTCCTGTAGGGCTTTTTTACAATTACATTTTGTAATCCAATTGTGGCCATTCTTGGATTAGGAGGCCTTGATCATAATCACTCAGTCTTTAGCTATCTCCCACTTTAATCATTAGCTTACACAGGGGTTGCTTTGGAAAGCATTCAGAAGCTACAGTTGGTAGAAAATATGATGGAGTCATGGGGTGCATCCATATATACTCAACTCACTGTGAAACTTGTGTTAGTTATCACTTAGCTACTAAGGTGTGATTCAAGGTGCTTTGGAATTTCCTCCCCCAGAAGCTTTTGTTCCTTTCCTCTGGGAAGCAATAGAGACGGTTGCAAGATGAGTAAGACTTGTTGTAAGTGAAGGCTGGAATTGGGAAGGCTCATAGGTTGATAGTTTTTTCTGTTTATTATTTTGAACTTGTCCATTTTTTGTGTGTTTTATTTTATGCTGAACTCGTTTGTTAGGCTCCCTCCAGGAATGAATGGCATGAATCGTCAGCCTCCTTCTTTGGAAGTACATACTGTAGTACAGCCTAATATCAGCTTGTCTTCCATCCTCTTGGCTTTAAGAAAGGGCATTAAAGAGCGTCTTTGTCAAAGAACCTTGAGGGTGGAAGGTTACAATAAGGGAAACCCAGTTATGGAATCTCTTTTGTCTGCTGTTTTGAAATAGCATTGGGGCTATTGTTGTCGTATTATTGTCATGCAATCATAATTATTTTTTTTCCGTTAGAGGAGTCGTAAACCACTCAGACTCCTTTTGAGATCAAAGTGGAATATAAACTGTAAATAAATTAATTAAAAGTGCATAAACAGTTGAACCTTGCCTCCTTTTATAGGGAGAGCATACCACAGATTACTAATTTTAAAATTCATTTACTCAGTTATTAAAAAACTAGCTGGCAAATCTACTGAACTGTCTATTATAAACTATCTACATCCTTCTCCCATTTATCTATCTGATAAACAGGTTCTTAGAAATGAAAGCTCCTACAATAGATGTGAAAGTCATCAAGGTGTCACAGATTATTTTTTTTGAAAGCTGTACAATCACTTGGCAAGCACCCTTTTGTATATTTAATAGCTTACCTTTGTGCCAAGTGGGTAATTGTTCTAAAAACTATTAGCATAAGCAGAATAGACTTTATTTGAATCCTGTCTCCAAGATCCCCTGGAAGCAGATGTGAATGAAAAAAGAGGAGGCAATCAGGAGGGGAGATATCAGGCTTGAAATGGAAACAAAGAAAAAGGAAATCCCTTATTTCATAATGGTGCAAGCAGAAGCATAGGGAAAAATACATCATGTGAAACCTAACCCTGTTCCTAATGCATTTAAGAGAAGACAAAATGTAGAGTATATCCTGCCTCTGGGAATAATATGGGAAGGAGGTTTTCACCAACTAGGCTGAAAGTGTTTCTACTTGCCCTGGAATTTGAGCTTTTGTTTTCAAAGACTTCCCAAGAGGGCTACAGTTTTTTTTAAAATGTCTGATACCTTTTGCCAATCTGTTTTCCAGAATGACCAATTCCCCAACCTTGGTTTTTCTCCATTACTTAATGGAAGTCAACAGCAGTTGAAAATCCACTGAGGAAAGAAGTCCTCCTGTCAGAGTTTTCTGAAAAAAGATTGTGATTTTGAAAATGTTTCTAGTCTATATAGTTTTGAAATGAGCAACAGAGTGGTCAATGTCTGGAATACTCTACCTGACTCTGTGGTTTCTTCCCCAAACCTCAAAAACTTTAACCTTAGACTGTCTACTATTGACCTCACCCCTTTCCTAAGAGGTCTGTAGGGGCGGTATAACACACCAAAGTGCCTACCATCCCTGTCCTATTGTTTCTTTTTATTTTTCTTATATGTATTCATTTCATGGATTCATAACTGTTTATACTTATACCTGTTATCTTATAATCACTTGACAAATAAAATAAATAAATAAATAAATAAATAAATAAATAAAAATTAAATAAATTCTATCTCATAGCTTATCAAGCAACAGCAGCCACTTACTCCCTCTGCAAAGGATTTTTATCTGTACTATTTGTTTTATTTATTTATTTATTTGATTTGTCAATCGCTTACAAGATAATAGGTATAAGTATAAACATAGTTATGAATACATGAAATGGATACATATAAGAAAAATATATGGATACATATTAAAAAAAATTGACCTAGTCTGTTCTTCTTACATAGTCAAGTCATCTCTAAATGTTGGCAGTCATCCAGTGAAGAATTTGCATGTGCAAATAATCTTAATTATCCTGCTATGCAGAAAGCAAATAAGGGTACATGTAGTGGACAAAATAAGGATCGCAAACAAATGGGAGGCTGCACCTTTTCCTACCTGTCTTTTAGATGTGATCAGGATCAAAATTCAGTTCACCTCTGCCTAATCCAATCAAATCCAAACTGAACCTCCCTGTCCCAGACAAAGCCACACTCCACACCCTATCCCCGCAATCCCATCTAAACAAAGAATAGAAGCCTCCTCACCAGCTCATAGTATAGCTCAAGGGCAACCCTTACAAGGGGATTGCAACTTACAGAAACCCCAAGTCTCTCTTGTCCATCAGTTGGTGACCTCAATATTCCATCTCCTTTAACAGTGGGTTTCCCCAGCTCTGCTGCCCTCTAAAAGTGCCACTTTGATAAGGACCTGCCTAGCTCCCCCAACGGGCCAGCAAATCAGATCCCTAGGATTTCCTGCCTTGTAGGAAATCTCATCAAATGTTTTTCCCTTCTTTGGGGTCCCTCTTTCTTGTAAAGCAGGCATCAAATGATTGTTAAACTTGGTTCTTCTCTTCAGTTTTGTGCTCCTTCAGACTTAATATTTGACAGCATCCATTCTGCTAGACCATCTCTCCGGCATAGCTTCTTTCCTCTATCCCAGGGGTGTCAAACTCAAGGCCGGATCAGACCCGCGGGGCTGGCCTGGAAATATCAAGGGAACAGCCTGCGGTGCCTCTGGTGGCTAAAACAGGCCATGTGGAGCGGGGGGCGCCTTGTTTTCACCCTGCAAATGGGCCCAAAACTGATCAAAAACTGGGCCCAAACTAGGCTGAAAACCAGGCCCAAAGCAAGCCAAAATGGGCTCAAAACAGCTTTAAAATGGGCCAAAAATGACCAAAAATCAGCCCCAAAAATGGGCCACATGGCCCGTTTTCAACCAGCGGAGTGCTGCAGACAGCCATGGAGGGTGAAAACAAGGCACAGGGAGTTGCATGCGGATCTCACACTCCCCATTCTGACCATTCTGGTACTGCAGGAGGCATCCGTGTCCTCCCCTGTGTCGCCAGCCCACAGAGAATTAAAATGCGGATCTAGCCCTCAAAGAAATCCAGCTTGACACCCCTGCTCTACCCCAATAATATATGAAGGAATTCCTTTCCAACAGCAATGAGACTTGATTCCTATGTGTCTTGAACAATTTCCTAATGTTACTTCCATATGACATGGACAAAGGAGCCACAATAACTGAATCAAAACATATGCCATTCTGATACTATTTGTGGTCTTCCACTATTCTCTTTTTATCTTCTGTGAGATTTCTCTCAATTAAATATGACTAGAAATGGGCTGTTTGAAATTTCCTTTGTACAGCCCTGTCAATTGTGAAAAAGGAGGGGAAAAGTATACCCTAATACCAATAGTACCCTAAAATAGAGTTTGTAAGCAGGTAGCAAACCTTTAGACAAGCATCTAAAATTATGCCGTATCCAATGATAAAAATAGGATACCCTGTCTACTTCCTACATTACAGTCTAGCTACTTATCTATGATTATATTTTGCAATACTCAAAATAGAAAGAGAAGTCTGCAAGCAGACATGTTGTAGGAAATTTTGTGAAAATGAAAATATACAAATGCTCCATAGTCCTGAAGTACCAACAAGAAACACTGAGAGGTTGTCTAAAATATCTTTTTATGCACTCTAGTCAGAGGATGGGACAGTCAATTACAGTTGTATAAAGTTCCATGTAAAAGAGTATGTTTCCGGTTTCTTTGGATCTGCCTATTCCTGATTGCCCTTTCTTTATATAATATGCAACTTCTAATAATTCCTGTTCAGTAGACAGAGGTGCTGCAATAAAGCAGTCTAATAAAAGATGGTGACGTATCAGACATCTGTATGCTTTGGTTCACTATAACATTTCTAGAAGTACTTGTCTAGGCATGTATTTACCTTTTTTGCAATAAAAAGATACTATGTCGAATCTGTGGCCCGTAGGCTGCTAATAATGCAGCCCCATAAGGTAATTAATGGAAAACAAACGAACAAATGACACTCGTTCAGCAGGCTGAGGCTAAGAGGCAGTCCCGGAACCAGCGAAATCCGGGGGGCTGGACAGGAGACAGACTGTATCTGTCCTCAGTGTGGATGGGATTGCCACTCTCGAATTGGCCTTTTTAGCCACACTAGATGCTATTTTAGGACCTCTTTTCAGAGCACAATACCATAGTCTCTTGAGACTGAAGGATGCCAATTCAATTCAATTCAATTCAAGGTGATTTAATTATTTAAAAAAGTTAATACAATAATAGGAGATTTATTTGGAACAGCTTACATCCAGCAATTACACCTTTAACACTATTAAACATCCATACTTGCCTGTCCTAGGTCCTTGGGAAGGACTTGATAGTTGGATAAAACTGCTAAATCCAGTCTGAATAACTGGCTGATGGTGCGATGAGCCATTATATATTTTATATGTGGTCCAAGGCAATTCCTCTTCACTCAGTGCGGTCCAAGCAAGCCAAAAGGTTAGACACACCTGGCCTACAGCCTACCCTTTCTCATCAGAACATGAAATTTAGGATATAAATTATCTAGCTATACTACTGATTCTGCTTCTATCTATTACCAAGTAAATAATAAGAAAATATACCTTATCTTATCTTTTTCCATCTAATGGAGTGGCGGTGGGAGGAAGCTATACAATAATAGAATCTCAAGTTGTAACTGAAATCAAGTTTTTCCCTTCCTAGTGCTTTTTTGTTTCTGAATTTTACTGAAATCACATATGGCATTAATATACTGATTCCTTTATAAAGTACATATGCTGCCGCACTAGCAATGATATATTGCATTAAACATGGAAGCATGGGGGGATGGCACAGACAGGATGGCAGGACGTGTAGAGAGGAAGGGAGGAAGGAAGGAAGGAAGGAAGGAAGGAAGGAAGGAAGGAAGGAAGGAAGGAAGGAAGGAAATTGAACTATTGGCATTTATTCTGAAATCACACAGCTGGAGTGCAGAATTTGCTATACAGAAAGGAATTCAGTACCTGGAAGATATTAGATCAGATGACAATGAATAGATTCCTAGTAGTTGCATTAGTCAATAAAGTCAGTGGTGGTACCCAATTTTACTACCAGTTCTGTAGGCATGGCGTGATGGGCGTGGCAGGGGAAGGATACTGTAAAATCTCCAGTCAGAGGTGGTATTTGCTGGTTCTCCAAACTACTCAAAATTTCCGCTACTGGTTCTCCAGAACTGGTCAGTACCTGCTGAATACCATCGCTGAGTAAAGTCCTTTTCCAACCCAAGCTTAAAACCAGCTGCCATTTTATTTCTTGCAGTAGTAATTTCAGCTGGTCATATTTGCTTTATTACATGGTATTATAGGAGAAAAATGATTTTGATACTTGAATCTATTTATTTTTCATATCCTTTCTGACTCTTTCTCTTTTTCCAGCATGCCTCATGGATATAATTTCAGTAAAACACAAACCACCTTGAATGCTCTGCAAATATTTATTAAATACACCTTGGTGAATCAGTATCTGAAATCAGGCCAAAATAACTGAATGCAAAATCTTCGGAACCTCTTTTTTTCCACAAATTTAAAGTAGACATAGCAAGAACGAACTGTGCATCTTCCTTTTCTTGCAAGGAAGTCTTGTCCACAATTCTTGTCTCAAAGGCAGACCAAAATATTTGAAAGGGAATCTCTTTGTTTTTGGTTCTTAAATAAATTGCCATCCTCTCCCTCTTGTTTCTCTGGAGTCTTCCTAACTACTTTCTACTGTATAAACAAAGATTGCTACTAAGCTCTGTGGGGCTGGAAGCTTTTTTGTTTATGCTGTTCAGGAAAGCACTATGCAGAAAGGAATTAGTCAAATAAATAAATAGGGGTGGTTTTTTTTTAAACCATTTCTACATTTCTGAATACACAGTGCCCCCTATATTTCAAAAGTCTACATTTCTGGTTAGCAATAATACCACAGCTGGCGGGGATCATTTCGCTAACTGTGGTTATCTTGTTTTTTATTTGTAATTTTGAAAAGTTTAAGCTCAGGAAAAAGTGTGGGTTGTGAATGAATTTGGAGGTTCATGTTCGATTCTAATGATCCAACCAATTTCTTCAAGGTTTTTTCTCTTATATATGCCAGCACAAATTAGACTATATAGTATGCCTCATATGCTTTGAGAAAAAGCAAAAGGGGGGGGAGGGAAGGAGGGAGGGGGAGAGACAGAGAGAGGGGGAGAGAGAGAGAGGAGAGAGAGATCTTGAGTAGTTTAACTATTTCCTAATTTGGATGTAGCTGTAAATAATAATTTGATTATAATTGCATCAAGAAGTGTTTTCAGAAGTGAAGGTTTTGCATGGTATATACATACATTTATACATTCCACAGCTAAGTTGATCAAGCCTTGGCCAAAAATGCAGGTTCTCCAGAGGTGGCTCTGATAGTATTTCAGTGTATTGAGTTAGCTTAGACTGTCACCTAGAGGTGAAGATATGAAATAACCAGACTTGACTTTTTTTTCTATGACAGGAGTATAAAGAAAGAAGACATTCATCAGCAAAATCTGACTCATCTTCCAAGGTGGAATCTGATTTCCCTGCTCTTCCCAAGTGGTCCATCTATTTATTTCAATGTATGATCCCTATATACTTTCTTTCTAGAGGGTTCCCATCTCATACTGTTGTTTAGAAAATTCAGCTCTGAGCAGCTGACAACAGCAAGGATTTGCATCTGCACAGTCCAACATGAAGAACTTGGGCAAGTCTTTAGTCATTTTTTGTATTTTACTTTCATTGGGACTTATTGTAACATAAATACAATGAAAATAAAGATTTTTTTAAAGGGGAGGGGGACAGAAGGAGAAAAAAAGGAGAAAATTTAAAAAGTATTGACTTCCGAGTCTTGCCAGCAGAGTAAAATACTAACTACATTTACAACCTCAACTTTTACATTGCATTTAGTTACTACAAGACTGCAGTCTTATTTGCATGCCCTCTGAGAGGCACACCCTGTCAAGAATAGCAGTGAAATTGTGCACAATGTTCTCCACCTGCTTTTACTCAGACAGTGCTGAGCTCTTAGAAAGTACTTTTCCCATTTCCCTTTTCTTCCTCTGATTATGGTTTCTTCTGTTGGCTTATTGCCTCAGGGCTTTGTTTTGTAAAGGTGTGAACTGTTGAAACAAGCTTCCCATCATTGACAGGAATTCATTCTCTCCTTTGCCTGAAGGTGGACATCGTATTGATTTATTACTTGTGAAGCATATTTATGTATTTGTCACCTCGTTTGCCACCTCTATTATTTAGTGACTTTATATGGTTTACACAATGGGATTTAAACTCTTAAGTAATTAAGAACTGAAACCAAACCAAACAAAGACATCTTAAAAGTATAAGGAAAAATAAGAATACCATATTTATTCAGGGGTAAGATTCTACCAGTTCGCACCTATTCGCTAGAACCAGTTGTTAACATTCTAAGCAGTTTGGAGAACTGGTTGTTAGAAGAAATTACTGGCCTAATCCTGTAAGGAAGGCAGGAAGGAAACATTCTGGTGTTGCTTACAGAAACTGCCTCTCCATTAGCCCTTATTACATTCTTGGCAGGACTAGACTTCCTGTCTCAGGAACCTCTCTGGAGTTTTTTTCCCCTCCTTTGCTGGTTCTTTGCTTGTGTGGAATGACCATTCAAAGTTACAACGGCACTGAAAAAAGTGACTTATGACCATTTTTCACACTTACGACTGTTGCAGCATTCCCACAGTCATGAGAGGCCAGGGGAGGAGATGCATGCCTCGATGTGAATGATATTGAGTTGGCCACACCCAGTCAATAACATGACCACCATGTCCTCCCAGTCACATGACCACCAAGCCACGCCCACCAACTAAGCCACACCCACAAAACCAGTTGTTAAAAATTTTGAATCCCACCCCTGCGTATATTCCCCATGAAACTATAATCAGGGAGCAGAGCATTATATCCTATTCCATGGTCTGACGAAGCAGCCAGGTTTTTTTATGGTTTCATGGAAGCCTATAAAGATTGGACTGGGCCAAGTGGCTCTCAGAGGATACAGAATTACAGAATAAAAAAGTTGGAAGGGACTTTGGAGATCTTCTAGTCCAACTCCCTGCTCAAACAGGAGATCCTGTATTATTCTAGACAAATGCCTGCTCAATCTGTTCTTAAAAGCCTCTAGTGACAGAGCACCTACAACTTCTGAATGCAAGTTATTCCATTGATTCATTGTTCTCACTGACCCTTATTTCTAGGTTAGAGCTCACTCTGTTAAGTTCATTCATTACTACTTCTTTTTCCCTCAGGTTGATCCTCCCCTCCTCTCTGTGACAATCCTTCAAATATTGGAAGACCGGTATCATGTCACCTTTAGTCCTTCTCTTCGTTAAACTAGACCTTCCCAATTCCTGCAACTCTGTTCTTGACACTCTGTTCCACAAGGCAACTACTAAGGAGACCTATCGTAGGTCTTACATTGCTTTATAATTGGAACTTGAAGTGCATCAGCTTTTCCAGAACTTAATGATCAGGCAGAAGGAATAAGAAAAATGTTCCCATTGTAATCAATCCCACTTCAATTCCTAAGGACTCTAAATGTACTGCTTTGGTTTGGTTTTTTTTTCAAAGCAAGGATAGCCTTAAAGTTTTGGCATTGGTACTACACATAAACAGTCTGTATAATTTTGACTGCAAAAAGAAAGGAATTCTGAACCATAACTCTTTTAACAAGTTACATGAACATTCTTAAGATATTTAATATCCACACAAGGCAACAATAAACCACTGGCAGTGATCTATCAAGAAATACTGTAGGTGGCAGCATCTGGCCAACTTTGACTGATCTTGCAAAAGCTAAACAGACTCAGATTCTGATTTAGAAACTACCAGGAAATCTCAGGGCTGTAGGCTAGACTTCAAAATTGCCACTGCTTCGTTTTATAATAGTTTTCCAATCTATTTCCATAACATTGCAAAGAAACCTATATTAGCATGGAACTGGGTTTAACTAGGGGATTTCTTCATTTTTGGGAAAGGGTAGGAACAAATAAGTGCTGCCTTGCAAGTTAAATGTAAACAAAGTATATTTTCAAAATCAGTTGTCACTATGTTTGAAATCTTGAGGCTGAATAAGAATTTATCTCCAAATTTATTTCAATATACACTTCGTTTGGGCATTCAGAAATCCTAACTACAAGGCGAAATATTTTAGCTCAGCTACTTTCAACTTTTTCAAGTATAGAGAAAAGGTTTAGAAATAAGCTATAATAATATTTTATTAAAAGATTATATAGCCCTCCTGGCTTTTGGGAATCACAATAAACAGTGTTTTTTCCCAAAGGGCATTGTAATAAGATTTCACTGAAAGTCGTTATAACCTATTCTCAACATTTTCTATCAGCATGAGAAGTTCTCTTCTCCATATTTACAATGCCCAAAACTGACATATTTTCAACTTTTGAACAAATGCATCAAATTATTATATATAAATGAACCCTCTTGATAAGTGAGCTAGGATTACTTTTTTGTAAAGAGCTTGTTTTTTCTCCATTCAGACATTTGGACTCCACCCCTGGATCACCCTAATCAGAGAATCTGTTGTGTGTTTTTTCAAACAGATCCTATGGCTTGACTAAATTTGAAAATACCTGAACTGCTTAGTATGTGCAAGAATGGACTTTCTGCCCTGGTTGGTCACTGTGGGTATGTGGTAATACTGGATTTCTGTGCTGTATGAGGGCTTAGGTTAGATTTCCAAATTCCTCTTCAACTCTTATAGTCGATGGTTATATGATCTTAGGTGATAAAAGCTATTGGAAAGCAAGAAATTTGTGCTAAATTTGATGCCCCTAAAGCAAACCTTGAACTCTTTGAATCTGAAGTGTAAAATCAGAGTCTTTCTCATCTTACAGACTAATAATTCACCCATGAAATTTTGAAAAGTGAGGACCATTTTTCCACTTTTTTTACATTGGGTGGCCACATAGATTACAGACCTGACCTGTAATAATCTGGATGACCACTAGATAATTATTTGGATTTTTGCAGACCAAATGTGATAGTTCTGCTATTAAGCTGCAGTTCTGAAAATTGAAGTTGCAGAAATTTGAGAAAATATATTATGAAGAATATATTATGAATGTGTACTGTGGAAAGCAGAATGGTTTTTGCAGGCTTGCTGTTTATTTCACATTTTAAATATAATTTAAAATCAGTGAGCTACTTTTCAAAGCAACCAGCAAAATGCTGCAATGATATGAAATATCAGTGAAAAGTCAAATAGCAGTCTACAATTATAACTGATTGCTTTGTTCATCTCTACTAGAATGTAACTCTGGGTCATCTTCCAGTGAAGAAGATGGATCCTTTTTTGAGTTCTTATTTTTCTTTCTGACTGTCTTGACCTGAAGATAACCCTCAGAGGGTTTCTCATTTGGGTCTTCCAGTAATGTTGTCAGTAAATTAAACAGTAGTGCTATCCAAGCAAGTCCAAAGATAATCCAAATTGCTACCACACTCCGATAGCCAGGGAAGTAGAATTTGTCATGTTGCCTCCCTGAAACACAGAAGGAAAAGCTGGATAAGGCAAAATAATTTAAAAGGCAATGCATGTTATCTGAATGCAGAATACATATTTTATATGCTATCATAATAAACAAAATAATATTGTGTTTCTATCTTTAATTGCATCATGTTTGCACATTCTCTTTCCTTCATTTCCTCCCTGAATTGTAAACCTGAGCTTGATCAGGGGTGGGATTCAACTGGCGTTACTACCAGTTCAGTGACTACATTTTGCGTACGCATAAGCATTTCATGCGCACAAGCGCCTGATGCGCGCTGCACACATGTGTAAAACAACCTTAGACTGTGCCGCCCGGACACCTGAAAAGCCCCTATTTAACCTCTTTGTGCCATGCAAAGCATCTGAGGTTGAAAAGGCAGGAAATAAAGGACAGATAAGAGCCCAGGCGGGCAGGGAGCCAAACAGCAGCAAACACAGAACCAGTTCGGTGTCTGCTGCTCTTTAGAGCTACTGGCTCTATAGAACCAGGCAGAACCAGTAGCATCCCACCCCTGAGCTTGATGTTTTCTTCCCAACCAGATAAACAATGTATATCAATGTCTTTCAGACTTGGCAACTTTAAAATGTGTGGATTTCAACTCTCAGAATTCATCAGTCAGCCTTCATGCAGAATCTGGAGAATTTTGGGAGTTGAAGGTCACACATCTTAAAGTTGCCAAGATTGAAAAACACATTGGTGTATACAGTATCATCATTATCATCATCATACTTGTCATTATCTTGTGTCAGAAAAATGATGTCACTTCTCCTACATAAGACAATGATTGAATTCTGTTCCAATGAAAATTAAGGACAGCTTTACAGACATTGTACAGAAGATTTGGGCCCCAGTCCATGTTCCTACTCCTAACAATAGTAATTATTATTATTGTTCCCTTAGCTTTTAACTAAAGGCTCACACTTATGTATAAACAACCATATAATTAAAAAGTTGGACTGAATTTGTAATTCAAGGCAAAACCTATCATCATTTTCTCTTCAAACTCAACAAGACCCATTTGAGAACTGACATTGGCATAGTCTGCTCCAAAGCCAGGGAAGCACAAGTAGTAAAACAGCTGGGTCTTCTCTTTTGGAAGGAACTCTTTAGTTTAGTTTTAGTTTAGTTTAGTTTAGTTTAGTTTTATTGTCATTGCACCTCATACAACGAAATCAAACACCATCTTCAGTGCACATCATGACCATGACCATGAAAATAAACACAAACACACATCCTTCACCCTTCACACATTGAACTGAAAAACCCCGACACTACAACAACACTGCACTATACAGCAGAATTCAAAAGAGCTACTGCCCTGGGATAGAAGCTGTTTTTCAGCCTATCTGTCCTTGTTTTTATTATTCTGTACCGTCTGCCAGATGGTAATAGTTCAAAAAAAGGGTTCCCAGGATGAGATGGATCTTTGAGAATGTTTTGAACTTTCTTAAGGCAGCAGGAGCTATAAAGCTCTTCCAAAGAGGGGAGAGGGCAACCAATGATCTTCTGGGCAATGATGTTAACCCTCTGGAGTGCTTTCCTATCTGCCACTGTGCAATTGGCAAATCATACACAGGTGCAGTATGTTAAAATGCTCTCTATGGTGCAGCGGTAGAAGGTCACCAGCAGTTTTTCATTCAGTTGTTGTTTTCTGAGAAGTCTCAGGTAGTATAATCTCTGCTGGGCCCTTTTGACCAGGGCTGCAATGTGAGCACCCCAGGTCAGGTCCTCTTTTAGGGTAACACCCAGAAACTTAAAACTAGCCACTTGCTCCACTCAGTCTCCACTGATAAGCAAGGGCTGGATGTCTGATCTGTTCCTTCTATAATCCACTATAAGCTCCTTGGTCTTATTGGTGTTGAGGACCAAGTTATTGTCTCCACACCACAAAAGCAACCAGTCCACCTCATCTTGGTAGGCAGACTCATCCCTGGAGATAAGTCCCACCACTGTTGTATCATCTGCAACTTTAGCAATAGTATTACTAGCGTGAGTGGGAATGCAGTCATGCACATAAAGAGTCTAGAGTAAGGGACTCAACACGCAACCCTGTGGTGTACTAGTGTTAAGAATAAGGGCTGAAGAGGTATGATTACCTAATCTGACCCTCTGTGAGCGGCCAGACAGGAAATCCATAATCCAAAGGCAGATTGAATTAGAAAGCCCAAGGTCCAGAAGTTTAGACACTAGTTTATGTGGAAGAATTTCTTAAACTAAAAGGAAGGGGATCTTCTCAAGAAAAAGGAGAAAATTAGGATCTAAAATACTAGGCTAATTTTGCTTAATGCATGACACTAGAATATAGTTATGCCTTGTGGGCTATATGAACTCAGCCCATGGGTTCAATCTGCTACCTGGAGAATTCTGGGAATTGAAGTCCACTCTTCTTTAATTATAGTAAATGGAAAGTGATTGTTCTCTCTCTCTCAGGAATGTTGCTTCAGACCATTGAACTTAGGACTGTGCACAGTGCATCCAGGGAAGTCCAGGTATGCAGCAACACTCCTTTGAATGTTACTCAGCAACCTGTGTTACTCACAGGCTAAAAATATTCCCAACCTTGTAATATCTGGTCAGCACAGTGTTGCAACCATGTACCTTGAATGCCCAAAGTATGTCCTCTTCTGCCCTATAGCTATTCTAAAAGTCAAGTCTCCATTTAGTCTCTTAACTGCATCAGAACATACTGTACTGTAGGAGCCACCCTGATCCAAATAGGAAGTATTGTTTTGAAAATGTTATATACTTACCTATCATATAATCTCCAAACCCAATGGTGCTAAGGGTAATAAATGTAAAATAAATTGCTTCACTGTAGGACCAGCCCTCTATTTTTCGAATGATGACTGATGGCACACAAAGAAATACTAGTATTCCCATAACCAGGAAGAACAGAAGTGTCAAGCCCCTTGCTGTTTTCTGAAAAACAAAGGAAAAAAATGCTGATTTGAGACAAGAAAATTGCCCTGGGTACAGACAGCTGCCTCTGCTTGCCTGCCTGCCTGCCTGCCTGCCTGCCTGCCTGCCTGCCTGCCTCCCTGCCTGCCTGCCTATTTCCAGGATTTCTATGATCTTATATTGCCTCCTATCTCATACAGGTAGTCTTCAAGTTGCAACCACAATCGGGACCAGATTTTTTGTTGCTAAGCAAGGCAGCTGTTAAGTGAGCCATTCCTGATTTTATGACTTTTTTGCCACAGTTGTTAAGTGAATCAAGCAATTGTTAAATGAATTCAGCTTCCTCTCATTTTCATTGCTTGTTGGAAGCCGACTGGGAAGGTTTCAAATGGAGATCACATGTTCCTGGAATGCTGCAACTATCATAAATATCTCGATTGCCACACACCCAAATTCTGATCCTATATCATGGTGGTGTTGCAACAGTTGTAAGTGCGAGGACCAGTCGTACACCAGTTTGGCACCACTGTAACTTTGAATGGCCACTAAATGAATGATTGTAAGTTGAGGACTATTTGGGGATTTATGGGCTGCATTGTTGCGTGTTACTTTTCCACTCTTTTGCACAGTGTTATAATGCATTTAGTGTATTGATCTGAGTTCTATCTTTTAAGCTTTCTTTAGGGATGTAAAGAAATTTGACACCCTCAAGTCTGGTGCTGAGTCATTGGGAGGGCTGAACAAGGAACGCTGGGAAATGCTGGGAAAGCTGGCAGGAATAGCTAACACCCTAGAAGATCTTGACAGACTTGAACACTGGACCATTTCTAACAAAATGAAATTCAATGTAGAGAAAAGTAAAGTCCTACACTTAGGCAAGAAAAACCAAAAGTACACATATAGACAGGGTGAAACCAGGCTCAATAGCAGTAACTGTGAGAGGGATCTTGGAGTCTTAGTGGACAACCAGCTAAATAGGAGCCAGCAGTGTGCAGCAGCAGCCAAAAAAGCTAATGCAATCCTAAACTGCATTAACAGAGGGATACAATCAAGATCAAGTGAGGTACCAATACCACTCTATAAAGGCTTAGTAAGACCACACCTAGAGTACTGCATCCAGTTTTGGTGACCACACTATAAAAAAGATGTTGAGACTCTAGAAAAAGTACAGAGAAGAGCAACCAGGATGATTAGGGGACTGGAGACTAAAACATATGAAGAACGGTTATAGGAACTGGGCATGGCTAGTCTAGTGAAGAGGAGGACCAGGGGAGACATGATAGCAGTGTTACAATATTTGAGGGGCTGCCACAGAGAGGAAGGGGTCAAGCTATTTTCTAAGGCACCAGAAGGCCAAACAAGGAATAATGGATGGAAACTGAACAAGGAGAGATTTAATCTGGAAATAAGGAGAAATTTTCTGACCGTGAGAATAATCAACCAATGGAACAGCTTGCCTTTGGAAGTTGTGGGAGCTTTATCACTTGAGACTTTCAACAAGAGATTGTACTGCCATTTGTCAGAAATGGTGTAGGGTCTCCTGCTTGGGCAGGGGGTTGGACTAGATGATCTACAACGTCCCTTCCAACCCTGTTAATCTGCCTATACTACCACCAGGACCATCTATGCTAGGAGGGAAGGTGGCTGCGGGGCTCCATAGCATTCAAGCAGCAGCAGCAATATAGAAAGCCTGGTAACTACAGAGGCATCATTTCAAACTGTGTCAGTGATAAACCATTCCTGAATTTCACCAAGAAAACTACCGTATGTGGATAGATAATATAAATTGGTTGATCATGAATAAGGTATATCTATTGGATCACCAAGAACCAACACTCCCTTGACGATACACACCAAATGAGAAAAATTGGGATAGCTTAGAGAGGACAACACAGATAGTCCTCAGAGGAAAGGGTGGGAAAAATGTTAAGTAATGGTGTAATGGAGACACTCTTCTTGAGCCAACGGAAAAATCTTTGAGAACTTTTGTTGCAGGTACTGTCATAAAAACATCGACTGGAAAAATGTTGACAAAATGGTTCCATAACGTAGCCACCATTCACCTATTTACCAGAGGCAAAACTGATCAGATAATGGGGTTCTGCTTTCAACTTTCAGCCCACAAATTCATCGGTGTTTCACCATTCATCAGCTGCCTGGTCTCAAAAGAAACTACCTTGGAAAAAAAAACACATTGCATTTTCTAATCCAATAACCTGTGATTCCCAGAGGCTTTCCTCAGCATTTGCTACCTGAACTGCATAACTACAATGTCAGAGACTAGATCTTAGGATTCTTCGATGACAACATATGCTGAAGCACCAAGAAATACTTCCCTCCCATCAATGAAAGGCCACAAATGACAGGGATTTGGTTCTTTTGTCTCTGGTAATCCCACGTCACTCTTCTCTTTGCTTTTTCAACATTTATAATGCTGCTGCCTTGAAAACCACCACTGCTAGGAAAGGGATCTTGAGTGACTGATGGGTTTGACTTTGAGTTCCTCTGAATGCACAGCTTTATAGTGCTTTGATAAAATTTGGCTTAAAATTAAATATTGGCTGCAAGAAATTCTTAAGGATCAAATAGAATTGGAACCAGAATTATTCTTGTTAGGGATATTTGAAAAAAGAAATATGGAAAAAAACAAAATATATTGTATTACATATTTTAGCAGCTGCCAAAATAGCTTATGCTTGAATGCTGGAAGCACAACTGTATTCCCCCAGATGAATTGATCATTCAAAAAAATATGACATGTGCTGAAATGGACAAAGTGATCTTAATGTTACAAGAGAAAGATGAGTCTGAATATTACAAAATCTGAGAAAAATGGTGTAATTGGATTAAGACAGATGGAAAATGAAGGAATTTAAGATAAGCAATTTATAAAATGTATTTATTTGCACAAATTATATGTATTTGTAAATATGCACAAAAGATAGAAATGTATGAGATTGATATCATAGAACTGTTAATGTAATGATTATCTTTTTGTTTTTAAAAGACATAAAAGACTAATAAAGTTTAAAAGAAAAACTATATAGTGCTTTGATAACACCACATTTGGAATATTGTGTCCAGTTTTGGTCACCACGATACAAAAAGGATATTGAGAGCAAAAAGAGTGCCAAGAACAGAAACAAAGATGATTAGGGGACTGGAGGCTAAAGCATATAGTGATTTGATTTGATTTTTTATTTGATTTTATTGGACTTATATGCCGCCCTTCTCCCTGAGGACTCAGGGCGGCTCACAACATTAACATACGAATACAAATAAGTTAAATAAAATACTATTAAACATTAAGCCCAATAAATTTTAAAACCCACAAACTAATCTAAAAACAGTTAAAAAACCCATCCCCACTCCACTTCAGTTCAGGCCGGATTGCTGAAAAAAAACAGGTCTTCAGGTCACGGCGGAAGGAACGGAGTGAATGGTTGCAGGAACTAGATACTGTATATCTAGTCTAACAAAAAGAAGGACTAAGAGTGATATGGTCTTCTAGTACTCGAAGGGCTGTGACAGAAAAGAGTGGGTCAACCTACTCTCCAAAGCACCTGAAGGCTGGACAAGAAGCAATGTGTGGAATATCATTAAAGAGAGATCCAACCTAAAACTAAGGAGAAATTTCCTATCAATGGGGACGAATCATCAGTGGAACAGTTTTCCTCGAGAAGTTGTGGGTGCTCCCCCACTGGAGATTTTTAAGATGAGGTTGGACAGCCATTTGTCCAGAATGATATAGGACCTCTTGCCCGAGTAGAGGATCAGACTAAAAGTCTTCGATGGTCCCTTCCACCTATTCTATTCTGTAAGATCTGTTTCTGAAACTCTCTTGATTAAGTTCCCTGGGATTGTGGCCCAGGTAGCACTTTTAATAACACAGGATTTAAATGGTTGGTTCACATTCATGTTCAATGCCAGGCTCTTTCCTTAAAAAAGGCTACTTTTCTTCCATTAAAATCACATATATAAGAGCCTTTAAAACAGGCAGGGAAAACACATCCGTAAGGTTGAGCTTAGAAAGCCCACTTCATTAAGTCATTGTTAAGTGGAGTACTTGCCTTAATTTTAGTTACTTTAATGTCTCAGCAGCTGGAAAATGGCTGCGTTTGGAAATGAAATTTTGCAGGTCATTAGCCCACAATGATTAAATCAAGAGGCATATTAACATATGAAAATAGGCCAATGTGCATTTTACTGTTTGAACCATTCTATTCAGGGTCTTCCTGGAAGTAAAGTGCCACCCCTCCTCATTTTGACTACTGGCCGGGAGCTAATAAAGTAAAACAGCAAGTGTAATTGAATATTTGCCATCTCTCAAATCCTAATATATTGGTTATTAAGATAGGTACACACTCCTCCAATTTGAAAATGTACTTGAGAGTACCATCTCATTTACAGATTGCTGAATGTGCATATTGTTATGTATGCAGGTTTAAAGTCATTGGTTTAGTTTGAACTGTTCTTGTAAAATGTAAGAAATGATTGGTTTAAAAAGTGCGGGAAAACCCTGCACTCTGATTGGCTGGCAACTGCGGCTGCTGGCTATAAGTAGCAGCCGCAGC
The DNA here is from genome assembly GCA_009733165.1 of Naja naja. NCBI lineage: Eukaryota > Metazoa > Chordata > Lepidosauria > Squamata > Elapidae > Naja > Naja naja. The sequence continues at coordinate 344,353,865 of CM019148.1, read as the reverse complement.
CCAGCCAAAGTGGGTTCGTTCTGAGCTGTAGTCACTAATAAACTCTTCACTGAAGCACTCCGTGTCTGAATCTTCATGCAAACTTAACACTGGCGACGAAGGTGGGATCTCCCTGAAGAAGAAGGCAACGCGGAACAGAAGGAGAGCGAGATGGCTGTGCTGAACACCCCCAGCCCCATTCGATCCGACGGCAGAAGACTGGGAGACGTATGCAGATCGTTTCCAAATGTATCTGGAAGGAAACGATCTTGCCGACATTTCTGAGAAGCGGAAGAGGGCAGTCTTTCTCACGCACTGCGGTCCGGCAGTCTTCAAGATGGCGAAGGCATTGGCGGGAGCTGCAGACGTGAAGGTAATGGAATGGCCTGACTTAGAAAAGTTGTTAAGAGCCCATTACGCCCCACAAGTATCGTGCCTCATTAAGAGACATGAGTTTTACCGTCGGGATCAAGGGGAAAGCAAAAACGTAAACGACTTCGTGGCAAGTTTAAGAGACATTGGGGGTGCATGTGAATTTAACAGTTTAGAAGAGGCCATGCGCGATCGATTTGTTCTGGGCCTTAAAGACAAGGTGCTACAGAGCAAGTTATTAATGAGACCTAAGATCACGCTGAAGCAAGCAATAGAAGAGGCCTCTTCAGCAGAAGCTACCAAGTCCTCAGCAGCAGCCATGAAGAAAATTAACAAGGCCACAAGCCATCCTACAACAACTCATTGTGAGCAAATAGATTCTGAGTCAGACTGTAGTGAGGTGGAGGAAGGAATTTATAGACTCAGAATGGAGCGGAAAAAGAAAGACCTGGGAAGAAAGAGGCAAGATTTCTACTGCAGAGGTTGTGGGGGAAGCCACCCCTGCCCTGAATGCAAGTTCCTAGATACCATCTGCCTCCGTTGTGAAAAAAGAGGACACCTAGCAAGAGTCTGCAAATCATCCAGAACTCCACCCAACAGAAGGAAGTTTCCTGACAAAGAATTCAAGCCCAACAACCTCAGTGAGAAAATGGGGCGCAGCACAGAAGCAAAGGGAAGAATGAAACTCATCAGACAGTAACTATTGGTCATTCTTCTTCTATCAATAACAGAAAAGTGCATGTCAAGGTACTAATTGAAGGAAGGCCTTGCCAAATGGAAGTGGACTCAGGCTCATATTTATCTATGGTGTCATGGGACACTATTCACAGACTACTCCCAAACATTCAGAAGAAGCATTTCAAGAAGCAAGCACTGACTCTTAAAGACTACCAAGGGAACAAGATTCCAGTAGTTGGAACAAGAGAATTCAATGTGAAGTTCAAAGGCCACACCAAACGCTTGCCCCTGACCATGTGGACAAGGATCGCCCAAGCTTGCTGGGACTTGAGTGGTTCAATCCACTAGGCATCGAGGTGACTGGCATCAATCACGTGAGCAACACTGAATGGGAGGAGGCCTGAAGTCTGAGTTTCCAGAGGTCTTCAGCGATGGATTGGGCAAGTATATGGGGACCCCTATCACTTTCAATCTAGATCCCAAGGTGCCACCAATTCGCTTAAACCCCAGAAGGTTCCCATTTGCCTTAAAGGAAAAAATTGATGCACAATTAGATAAACTAATAGCTCAAGGAGTTTTAGAGCCCACTGACCACTCCAGGTGGGAGACACCCATAGTCACAGTCAAGACTGATGGGTCAGTGAGAATCTGTGGAGACTATAAGGGGACATTGAACCATGCGCTTCAACAGAGCATATCCAGTTCCAGTGGTGCATCATTTACTACATTCACTTGGCAGGGGTACAGTCTTTGCCAAATTGGATCTGGCCCAGGCATATCAACAATTAACAGTTGATGATGCCACTGCAGAGGCCCAAACCATTATGACTCATAGAGGGGCTTTCAAATGTAAAAGGTTACAGTTTGGAGTAAGCGTGGCACCAGGCATCTTCCAAAGCCTTATGGAAAGAATGCTCCAAGGACTGCCAGGGTAGTGCCTTATTTTGATGATGTGTTAATCTCTGCTGAAAATGACACTCAATTACATGAGAGACTCGGAGAAGTCCTAACCAGATTCAAAAAGCGGGTTAAAAGTCAAGGAAGAAAAATGCACTCTTAGAACTGACAAGGTTGAGTTCTTGGGCTATATGATTGACAAGCATGGTATCCACCCACAGATGCCAAGGTTCATGCAATCAAAGAAGCCCCTAGACCAAAATGCAAAACAGATTTGCAAGCCTTCCTTGGACTCATTAACTTTTATCACATGTTCCTACCTCAGAAGGCAACCATTGCAGAACCACTGCACAGATTATTAGACAAAAATCTGCGTGGGTCTGGGGCAGAAAAGAACAATCTGCATTTAACAATATTAAAAGACTAATCACGTCTGATGCTGTACTGATACAGTTCTCTGAGAATTTGCCTGTTGTACTGACTTGTGATGCATCCCCTTTTGGAGTGGGTTTGAGCCACAGGCTTCCCAGTGGGAGGGAAGCTCCTATTGCATTTTACTCTCGCACCTTGACCAAAGCAGAGAGGAACTACAGCCAACTGGACAAGGAAGCCTTGGCAATTGTTGCAGCTGTCAAGAAATTCCATGAGTATTTATATGGGAGAACATTTACCATTGTCACAGATCACAAACCTCTGTTAGGCATTGTGGCAGGAGACAAACCTACGCCCACTATCCTGTCACCAAGAATGCTGAGGTGGACTGAATTTCTTGCTGCTTATTCATACAAACTCATCCACAGGCCTGGCAAAGACATTGGGCATGCAGATGCTTTGAGTCGCTGCCCACTTCCTTCTCACACTGAGGACTTTGCTCCTGAGACTTACACCTTTTTCCTAGAAACTGTTGCCAAGCTTCCAGTACACGCTGCTGAAATTGCCAGAGAGACTGCCAAAGACACTTTATTGGCTCCTGTTATAGGCTGGATTAAGAAAGGTTGGCCTCTTCAAGATCTACCTCAACTTGCCCAACCTTTTAAATCCAGGCAAACTGAATTATCTGTATTAAGAGGATGTATTTTGTGGGGTAACAGGGTGGTTATTCCTGCAAAACTGCAAAAAGAGGTTTTGGAAATGTTACATGAGGGTCATCCTGGTATTGTAAGGATGAAGGGATTGGCCAGGAGTTATGTATGGTGGCCAGGTATTGACAAAATGGTTGAAAACTGGGTTGCATCTTGTCCCAACTGTCAGGTAGTCAGGCCTGCCCCACCTCTCGCCCCACACAGGAATGGGAATGTCCTAGGGGCCCATGGTCCAGGATTCACATTGATTTTGCTGGCCCTACCAGAGGGCACACTTTCCTTATTATAGTTGATGCATATTCCAAATGGCTAGAGGTTATCCCTATGGCATCCACCACAACTGAAGCTGTCATCAAACAGCTTAAAAGCTTTTGTAACTCACGGGTTACCTGATGTGCTTGTTTCTGACAATGGCCCTCAATTTACATCCAACCTTTTTGAATCATATCTAGCACAACAGGGTATCAGACATGCCCTGACAGCCCCTGGGCATCCTTGGCTAACGGCCGGGCTGAACGTATGGTACGATTTACCAAGGAAAAACTTCAGCAATTGGGTCCAGGGATATCACTGAGAGAGTTGAAAAACTTCTCAGTGTTCAGCATATCACTCCCAACCCCTCAACTAATTTGTCCCCAGCTGAATTGTTGATGGGTAGGAAACTCAGGTCTCCCCTTGATCGTCTTCATCCCACTTACACACCCAACGCACCACTAGATTCCACTAGCAAAATTCGCACATTCACTGTGGGTGATTCTGTTTATGCTAAGAACCTTATGGGTGAACCATTATGGATTCCTGCTGAGATAACCCAAATCACAGGCCCCAGGTCTTACAGGGTACAAACGGAGGATGGTGTCCTCTGGAGCAGGCACATTGATCAGTTAAGATCCAGATTGCCTCAGGAGCATCGCTTTTGCTCCTCTCTGGTTCCCATACCTACTGCCTCTTCTAGGGGAAGGGAGGATCATGAGTGTAATGAACAAGCAAGAATCAACCCCATGTGTAATGAGCTAACATGACAGGAACCATCCCAAAACCTGTCACAATACCAACAACCATTTTCACAAATGGAAGATTGCACATCATTACCTGATTTAGGTGCTGACATTGGGTTGGAGATGGATGGGGAGGAGAGACCAGGTTGTAGTAACCAAACAGGTTCTACCATTACTACAAGTCCTAGTAAGGAAATGTCAGCAGACACATTTCCTCCCTCACAAGGTGAGAACCTTAAAACATCTGAACCACGTAGGTCTCAACGTACACGTAAGAGCCCCTCCCATTTAAAAGAATACATTAGATAGGCTGGGGTTTGAGTATGGACTGAACCTAGTGGGGAGGGGTGTTATGTATGCAGGTTTAAAGTCTTTGGTTTAGTTTGTACTGTTCTTGTAAAATGTAAGAAATGATTGGTTTAAAAGTGGGAAAACCCTGCACTCTGATTGACTGGCAACTGCGGCTGCTGGCTATAAGTAGCAGCCGCAGCCCAGCCAAAGTGGGTTCGTTCTGAGCTGTAGTCACTAAAAAACAAAGAGCTTGAAGCACTCCGCGTCTGTCTCTTCATGCAAACTTAACACATATTAATAGTCTTACAAAGATGAGAAGAATTGGAAATAGGTTTCAGTCATAACAATTTGACCCACAAAATATTCAGGGTCTTCTCTTAATCCCATATGTTCCGATATTAGCACTCCCCCTCCACGTATTCTACATTCTTTTTTCCTAAACATCTTCTGCAGCCTTAAATTCCTTTCCCTTTGTTTACTTCTAGGACAAAAAACCCAAAATAGGCATTTATTGTCCCAAAAGTGCTTTTTCAAGAGGCAGCTGAACCCTCATTGTTCCTCCCCAAAGACATTCCACTTCTCATCCAAGAATCCTCTTCAGTTCTGAAGACTTGAAGAAGCTTCTTATGTTAAGTAATAAGAATTGGATTGTATTCTTTGTTTGTGTATGTGGCAGGCTTAGATGTCAAAGTTTAAGAGAAATATTTTAAGATAGGGGTGTCCAACCTTGGAAACTTTAAATTTTGAGGACTTCAACTCCCGAAATTCCCTAGAATTCTACATGAATGCTGGCTGGGGAATTCTGAGAGTTGAGGTCCACAAGTCTTAAAGTTGCCAAGGTTGGCTACTCCTGTTTTAGGACGAGTTTGACAATGGAGTCAGCTAGGGTATTCTGTGTATTGGAGAGCTTCAGGTTGAGAGGAGAAACATTTCTGCCTGATAATTTGCTTTGAATTTATCATATTAAAACAGAAGTTAACTTAAACCTCTTTGATGCAATTTGGAGTTACTTCAGTACAGGAAAACAGGAACAGATTTCTTTTAAAATCTGAGATGTTGTGCCCTGGTTTGGCCTGGATTAAATGAACCACTTGAACCGTTTTGGGGCCTCTGGTTCTGTACATTAACCCATAAATCAGATTAATGGACTAGACATATTTTGTTTCCAGAAATGGATTTAATGAAATTACCCAGCTATTCAATATATCCTGATAGCTACATCACTGTAACTTTAGTACGGATATGTTTTGTTGGTAATGTGCAGCTGCAAAACAGATTTATATGATGGTTATTTCTGTTTGACTGACACATGAATCAGACTATACTTCAGTTAAATTATCATCAAGCTTATTTTAATAAATAATCATGGAATAATTTTTAAAAAATTTACCTTCTTTACACCTTTCCTATACAGCCATTTAGCTAGCCGTTCACAGACCATGGAGAGCATCTTGCCAATATGCTGCAAAAAGACAATATTCAGAGGAATTCCAAAGAGAGCAAAAAAGACACAGAAAAGCTGACCACCAGCTGTTTTGGGAGAGAGGTTTCCGTAGCCTGTGAAAACATGAAATTTACAGAGAATCTGCTGGTGAGCATTATGTTATGTTACAACAAAAAGTTTGCCCTTTAACCTGAGCAGATGACAGACTGGAACCCCAATTAAAGATGTATATTATTTATTACTATTGGTACTTCCCTCCTGCCTTTTCAAGCAAGATACAATTTGAAAAGTAATTCTTTTTCATTCAGGATGTCATTAATAAGAGCGTTGGTGGTGCAGGCTGTTAAACGCCTAGCACTTAAGTTCCAGCTGCCTGCAATTAGTGCAGGCTCGAATCCCACCAGGTTCAAGGTTGACTCAGCCTTCCATCCTCTCGGGGTAGGTAAACTGAGGACCCAAGATTGTTGGGGGCAATAAGCTGACTTTGTAAAAATGCCACTTAGTAATAAGCAGGCATATACAATGGAATGAAGGCTATTGCTGAGCGCATTGGGTTGTATCCCCCCCAAAATTGTAAGCCGCCCTGAGTCTCCGGAGAAGGGCGGCATATAAATGTAATAAAAAAAAATTGGAGTTTCCAAATGTCACCTTCTTTGAGTTCTCTAAGGCCTTCATTTTCTTGATTATCAGCATAACTGGATTTCTTTACTATACATATGCAACTTTTTAAAGGAGCAAGATAAAAAAAGTTCCTGAGGTGAGAATGAAACCTAGATATTAAATGTAATTCCGCAGTTTCTCTGCACATCTTTTATCTTTTTCTTGTCGTTGGTACAAAAATAAGACCATTCAAGGGCAACTGGTAGAGGTGGAATGCAGTTGAGGAACAGCAATAGTGACCAATGCCAAAGTAGTTGGGGGTCTTAAATAATTCACACATATTTTTATAAGAATATTTCTATTATCAGAATATTCTCATATTACAATACTCTTTCAGTTGCGTTGACTCACGTTTATTTCCACTCTAAGCATGCAGTTGAAATAAGCAACACGTTCTACATGGTTTGAAGAACAGACAATGTTGTTTTAGGCTGAAATCCCAAGAAGACTTAGCCAAGCAACCCGAAATAATCAGCAAACCCATTTATCTGTTCTTCTAAATGAGTTAGCCAAAAGTTAAAGTAGCCTGGGATACATCAAGTCCAAAGGCTGAGCCTTCCCAGGAGACCCAGACAAGCCCTATTTCTTGTTCACCACAGTTTTGAGCAAATACTAATGATATTCTTTCTTCCCTATCAGCTGCCCTTGTATTTGTCATGCATTTAGAAAGTTGGAGAAGATCGTTATTATGTCTTCCATGTGGAAAATACAAAATAATGATATTCTCTCATATACTACAGACATGATAATGCGTAAAGAAGAAATGCATCTGCAGAAAAGTGTTTGTGGTTTTAATATAGTCCATTTAGAAGAGCAGCCCCCAACCTTTGGGGCACCAGGGACTGGTTCCGTGGAGAGAGGTTTTCCCATGGATGGGGCTTCGCTTGTTTATGCAGCCCAGTTTCTGGCATGCCACGGATCAGTGCCGGTCCATGGAGCAGGGGTTCAGGACCCCTGATTTAGAAGAATCGGTATGACATGCTGAATAAAAGCTGTGATTCTGCACAAATGTTCTTGAATTGTGCAGAAAATGTGTTTGTTTATTTATTTATTAGATTTTTATTACGCCTTTATTACTTTATAAGTAATTCAAGGTAGCAAATATGCCTAATTCTTTTCCTATTTTTCCCACAACAACCCTGTGAGGTCAATTGGGCTGAGAGAGAATGACTGGCCCAAAGTCATCCAGCCAGGTTTCTTGTCTAAAGTAGGACTAGAACTCACAGTCTCTTTGTTTCTAGGCCAGCACCTTAATCACTACCCTAAAATGGCCCTATAAACTGTTTAAAAGTCTTTAAAAAAACTTTTAAAAAATCTAAGCATTTAAAAATGTTGGATTGTCATTGGGGCTGGGCTAATCATTTGCTACAGGCATTTGTAGTGACCTTTTGCATTGGATAGATTTTCCCACAGCAGTCTGTTTCATAACATTGCTGTATCATAACATGAGAAACCTTCATATATGGGCCTGTGAACTTTTTGGTGAATGGAATGAGGTTAAATGGATTTTTAAAAGGTTATTTATATTTATGACCAAAGATGTTCCTCAGCTTTGTATTTTATCTTCTTAACTGTGTCCCTTTTGATAAGATCACAGCCTCTTTCTACATATGAATTAAAACAAGTGTGTTTGAAATTTCAAGCTCATGATTTTGTATCATTTTGTTGCTTGTACATATACATGGTTGACTATACAAATGTGATTGATAAGCAAACATTTAAGGGAGAAGCATAAGCAGTTTACCTATTGTGGATAACATAGAACCCACAAAGAAGAAAGAATTGCTGAAATCCCAATTGTTGTGTTCATCAGAGAATTCATTTTCTGCTGGATATATGCCCCTCCTAACGGTTTCCATCAGATTCTGTAATTAAAATGACAGTTGACATTGCAATAACCATAACTGATGATCAAACAACATTTATTTCTTTATGTGTTTTTTTGCTACCGAGATGCATCTTCTGATTCTAGGAACATCTACCAAATAAAATTGAATGGAAAGGATAAAACCTTTTCAAAATATCATGGCCTTTTCTTTTAAACTTCTAATTAATACATATAGCTTAATACATCAATTTCATAATTAAAAAGGGAAGGGGATGGGATGGGATGGGAACGGAAGGGAAGGGAAGGAATTTTTGATCTCCACTGATTATATTCAAAGTACCACAGTTCTTGGATTCATTATTTTCTGGATTCAGTTCAGAAAGAATGGCCTACCTCCACAAAGATGTTCACCTCTGCTGCACTGAGGGAAGTGAAGTTCTTCAGAAAGTCCTCCTTCATTCTCAAGGTGATGCCTTGTTGTAGTCTCTCAGCATCTTTTTCCAGAACCTGGAAGATGAGAGCACCCACCAGGAGATAAGCAAGGTAGCCAGCTGCTAACATACAGCTCTGTACTCTGCTGTAGAACATGGTGGCCTGTGGGAGAAAGCAAGCAAAGAACACAGAGAGTCTGGTAAACATGGCCTTATTTGTAATTTTTCCAACCCTGATTAAAAGAAATCCCATCTGGGCAGTTCTCTTTTCGGCTTGGAATTTGAACTGATATTGTCAATCTTGGCTCCTCCCCCGCTCCCCCCCCGCTTCCTTCCCCCCCCCCGCTTCCCCCCATAGTCTCAGGGTTAAGACCAGCATAGGAACTTCTTAAGTAAAGCAAAATATTGTTTCACAAACTTCCCAGGATAATTTTGTAATTGCTCTGACCTCATTCCCATAATTTTTCCAGTTGTTTTTTTCTTCCCATGATAAACCCATTAAATGGAACTGGCTTCACAATATTTTTTGATAACAACTGCCTGGAAGCATCCTCTGTAACAAATGCTCCAGGCAACTAGTCATTCTGTCTCCTCACTTTTCTGATTCCGTTTTAAACTGTAGCCAGGACTATTAAAACTATTTTCATTATTTGCCAGGATCAAGAGTCTATGAATGTTTGCAGGTCTGAACAGCTCATATAAAACTGACAACCAAACAACACTTGCCCTTCCTGGCAAATAACTGAACACAGAGAACCAGAAGCCAATCAGTGATCATCTATTTCACATTTAAACATATGATTATTATGATTGGTCATACAGTCAGCTAGATGTTTATGGGGATTTTATCCATCTATAGCAGGGGTATCAAACTCAAGTTCATTGAGGGCCACATCAGGGTTCTGTTTGACCTTGGGAGGGCAGGGATGGGCATGGCCAGCTTGACATCACTCATGTTGGGGGTGCCTTTGGTGGCCTGAGCGCTCTGCCAGAGAAAACGGGTTTTCACTTGCAAAGGCACCACGGGCCGGTCCTTTGCTGTTTCCAGGGCAGCCCCGCAAGCCAGATGTAAGAACCCTACAGGCTGGATCTGGCCCCCAGGCCTTGAGTTTGACACCCCTGATCTATAGCATCCTTCTCAAGGACCTGGGATAGGCAAATGAGATAGTAATAATAACATATTATTAAAATATTCAAATTAAAATAAATGATTATTATATACACAATAATGAGAAATCACAATTGTCAGCTGGCATTATGATATAAAAATTATAAACACAAATGATATATAAATATGAATTATAAGTAATATAATAAATATTACTATTACTATTCTGCCAATTCCCATTAACTCTGGACAATTATAAATTGTTAAAAATATTTTAAACAAGTAACAATGCAAGGGACAAAAAACACGACATATCTGTTCCTGATTTAAAAGGAAATGAAATTGCTGCATGCCCTGTAAAGCTTTAACCCCACCTTACCCCTATTGTCTTGTATGCCTTTATAGGCATTTTGTATAAGGACTCTTTATGAGTTACCATGCTAAAAGATTAAAAGCTGGGCATTTGAGACACTTGCCCCTTACAGTAAGAAACTACACTGCCCTTTGTTAATGTTTCTTCCATGATAGTTGTAGCTCCTGCTTCTGCAATGAGAACTGTAGCTAGAAATAGCATTGCCTTTTCAGTTAATAGAGAGCTTCCGACACAAGGAATTATTATAATAGGAAGCATCTGGTTGCAATGCCATGTGATCAACTCACATTTATGCCAGTAAAAGTAAGAAATTAACTGCAGCTTTTCCAACTAACAAATTCCATTAAAAGACATAGGCTTTCATAAGCTTCAGGTCATGTCATCAGTAGTATAAAGTGGTTTGACTAATGTACAATTTAAATTGGGATAGGGGAAGGGAAGGGAAGGGAGGGGAAGTTAAGTTGCTTATGCAGAGGTAAATTATATGGCAGCATATTATAAGTACCATCACAATTAACAATTAACAACCCATTGTAAAACCTTCTGAAATTGCCTAGTACCATTTTTTGAGTATGTTCAATTTCTCATTTGATATTGCTGTTAATGTCCTGCTTTTTGAGGTCTGCAATGGAAAGCTGAAATGTTTTAATATTAGATTGCCCTTGATTTGAATTCTGATATCAAATTTGTGTGTTTTCATTCTTTTCTGCTGAAACAGTTTGTTCTGTTTGTCCTATGTTGAATTCAGAAGGGCATTGCTGGCAGACAGCACATGTCACTTTGGAAGAACATGCGAAAGTGCCTTTAACTGTATGCGTTGGGGCCTGTGGTGATGATGTTGTATAGATGTGAGAGCAAAGTAGACGTCTGCATTTGTTGCAGTATCTGATTCCCACTTTGGCATAATTATCCTGCGTATGCCTTTTTAAAAAACTTGTTATTTGAAAAAGGTGGTACCATATTCCTGATTGTTAGTGTTAAGTTTGCATGAAGAGGCAGACACGGAGTGCTTCGGCTCTTAAGTTTATTGTGACTTTCAGCTCAGAACGGACCCGCTTTGGCTGGGCTGCGGCTGCTACTTATAGCCAGCAGCCACAGTTGACAGCCAATCAGAGTGCAGGGTTTTCCCACACTTTTTAAACCAATCATTTCTAACATTTTACAAGAACAGTTCAAACTAAACCAATGACTTCAAACCTGCATACATAATACCCCTCCCCACTAGGTTCAGTCCATACTCAAACCCCATCTATCTAATGTATTCTTTTAAATAGGTGGGACTCTTACGTGCGTTGAGACCTCACGTGGTTCAGATGTTTTAAGGTTCTCACCCAGTGAGAGAGGAAATGTGTCTGCTGACATTTCCATACTTGGACTTCTAGTAATAGTAGAACCTGTTTGGTTGCTACATCCTGGTCTCTCCGCCCCATCCATCTCCAACCCAATGTCAGCACCTAAGTCAGGTAGTGATGTACAGTCTTCCACTTGTAAGAATGGATTTTGGCATTGTGACAGGTTTTGGGATGGTTCCTGTCGTGTTGGCTCGTTACACATGGGGTTGATTCTTGCTTGCTGATTATCCTCATGATCCTCCCCTTCCCCCCTAGATGAGGTACTAGGTATGGGAACCAGAGAGGAGCAATTGCGATGTTCTTGAGGTAATCTGGATCTAAGTTGATCAATGTGCCTGCTCCAGAGGACACCATCCTCTGTTTGCACCCTGTAAGACCTAGGGCCTGTGATTTGGGTTATCTCAGCAGGAATCCATAATGGTTCACCCATAAGGTTCTTAGCATAAACAGAACCACCCACAGTGAATGTGCGAATTTTGCTAGTGGAATCTAGTGGTGTGTTGGGTGCGTAAGTGGGATGAAGGCGGTCAAGGGGAGACCTGAGTTTCCTACCCATCAACAACTCTGCTGGGGATAAGTTAGTTGAGGGGTTGGGAGTGATATGCTGGACACTGAGTAGTTTTTCAATTTTCTCAGTGATGTCCCCAGGACCGAATTGCTGAAGTTTTTCCTTGGTAAATCGTACCATGCGTTAGCCGAAGGATGCAGGGCTGTCAGGGCATGTCTGATACCCTGCTGTGCTAGATATGATTCAAAAAGGTTGGATGTAAATTGAGGACCATTGTCAGAAACGAGGACATCAGGTAACCCATGAGTTACAAAAAGCTTCTTAAGCTGTTTGATGACAGCTTCAGCTATGGTGGAAGCTATAGGGATAACCTCTAGCCATTTGGAATATGCATCTACTATAATAAGGAAAGTGTGCCCTCTGGTAGGGCCAGCAAAGTCAATGTGAATCCTGGACCATGGGCCCCTAGGACATTCCCATTCCTGTGTGGGGGCGAGAGGTGGGGCAGGCCTGACTTCCTGACAGTTGGGACAGGATGCAACCCAGTGTTCAACCATTTTGTCAATACCTGGCCACCATACATAACTCCTGGCCAATCCCTTCATTCTGACAATTCCCGGATGACCCTCATGTAACATTTCCAAAACCTCTTTTTGTAGTTTTGCAGGAATAACCACCCTGTTACCCCACAAAATACATCATCTTAATACAGATAATTCAGTTTGCCTGGATTTAAAAGGTTGGGCAAGTTGAGGTAGATCTTGAAATGGCCAACCTTTCTTAATCCAGCCTATAATAGGAGCCAATAAAGTGTCTTTGGCAGTCTCTCTGGCAATTTCAGCAGCGTGTACTGGAAGCTTGGCAACAGTTTCTAGGAAAAAGGTGTACGACTCAGGAGCAGGATCCTCAGTGTGTGAAGGGAGTGGGCAGCGACTCAAAGCATCTGCATGCCCAATGTCTTTTCCCAGCCATGGATGAGTTTGTATGAATAAGCAGCAAAAAATTCAGTCCATCTCAGCATTCTTGGTGACAGGATCGTGGGCGTTGGTTTGTCTCCTGCCACAATGTCTAAAAGAGGTTTGTGATCTGTGACAATAGTAAATGTTCTCCCATATAGATACTCATGGAATTTCTTGACAGCTGCAACAATTGCCAAGGCTTCCTTGTCCAGTTGGCTGTAATTTCTCTCTGCTTTAGTCAAAGTGTGAGAGTAAAATGCAATAGGGGCTTCCCTCCCACTGGGAAGCATATGGCTCAACACCACCACCCCACTACAAAAGGGGATGCATCACAAGTCAGTACAACAGGCAAATTCTCAGAGAACTGTATCAGTACAGAATCAGAAGTGATTTGTCTCTTAATAGTGTTAAATGCAGATTGTTCTTTTCTGCCCCAGACCCATGCAGACTTTTTGTCTAGTAATCTGTGTAGTGGTTCTGCAATGGTTGCCTTCTGAGGTAGAAACGTGTGATAGAAGTTAATGAGTCCCAGGAAAGCTTGCAAGTCTGTTTTGCATTTTGGCCTGGGGGCTTCTTTGATTGCCTGAACCTTGGCATCTGTGGGGTGGATACCATTTTGTCAATCATATAGCCCAAAAACTCTACCTTGTCAGTTCTAAGTGTGCATTTTTCTTCTTTGACTTTTAACCCCGCTTTCTTGAATCTGGTTAGGACTTCTCCAAGTCTCTCTTGTAACTGAGTGTCATTTTCAGCAGAGATTAACACATCATCAAAGTAAGGCACTACCCTGGCAGTCCTTGGAGCATTCTTTCCATAAGGCTTTGGAAGATGCCTGGTGCCACACTTACTCCAAATTGTAACCTTTTGCATTTGAAAGCACCTCTATGAGTCACAATGGTTTGGGCCTCTGCAGAGGCATCATCAACTGTTAACTGTTGATATGCCTGGGCCAGATCCAATTTGGCAAAACTGTGCCCCCACCAAGAGAATGTAATAAATGATGCACCACTGGAACTGGATATGTGCTCTGTTGTAGTGAATGGTTCAATGTCCCCTTGTAGTCTCCGCAGATTCTCATAGACCCATCAGCCTTGACTGGTGTGACTATGGGTGTCTCCCATCTGGAGTGGTCAGTGGGCTCTAAAACCCCTTGAGCTATTAGTTTATCTAATTGTGCATCAATTTTTTCCTTTAAGGCAAATGGGACCTTCTGGGCTTTAAGCGGATTGGTGGCACCTTGGGATCTAGATTGAAAGTGATAGGGGTCCCCATATACTTGCCCAATCCGTTGCTGAAGACCTCTGGAAACTCAGACTTCTAGGCCTCCTCCCATTCAGTGTTGCTCACGTGATTGATGCCAGTCACCTCGATGCCCAGTGGATTGAACCACTCAAGTCCCAGCAAGCTTGGGCGATCCTTGTCCACGATGGTCAGGGGCAGGCATTTGGTGTGGCCTTTGAACTTCACGTTGAATTCTCTTGTTCCAACTACTGGAATCTTATTCCCTTGGTAGTCTTTAAGAGTCAGTGCTTGCTTCTTGAAGTGATTCTTCTGAATGTTTGGGAGTAGTCTGTGAATAGTGTCCCATGACACCATAGATAGATATGAGCCTGAGTCCACTTCCATTTGGCAAGGCCTTCCTTCAATGAGTACCTTGACATGCACTTTTCTGTTATTGATAGAAGATGAATGACCAATAGTTACTGTCTGATGAGTTTCATTCTTCCCCTTTGCTTCTGTGCTGCACCCCATTTTCTCACTGATATTGTTGGGCTTGAATTCTTTGTCTTTGTTTGCAGGAAATTTCCTTCTGTTGGGTGGAGTTCTGGATGATTTGCAGACTCTTGCTAGGTGTCCTCTTTTTTCACAACGGAGGCAAATGGTGTCTAAAACTTGCATTCAGTGCGGGGTGGCTTCCCCACAACCTCTGCAGTAAAATCTTGCCTCTTCCTATCCAGGTCTTTCTTTTTCCGCTCCATTCTGAGTCTGTAAATTCCCTCTTCCACCTCACTGCAATCTGATTCGGAATCTAGGTCATCACAATGGTTTGTGGTAGACTTTTCCCCATCAGAATGGTTTGTGGCCCTGTTCATCTTCCTCATGGCTGCTGCTGAGGACTTGGTAGCTTCTGCTGAAGAGGCTTCTTCTATGGCTTCTTTTAGCGTGATCTTAGGTTTCATTAGTAACTTGCTCTGTAATACCTTGTCTTTAAGGCCCAGAACAAATCGATCGCACATGGCCTCTTCTAAACTGTTAAATTCGCATGCACCCCCAATGTCTCTTAAACTTGCCACGGTCGTTTACGTTTCGTTTTCCCCCTGATCACAACGGTAAAACTCGTGTCTCTTAATGAGGCATGATACTTGTGGGACGTAATGGGCTCTTAACAGCTTTTCTAATTCAGGCCAGTCCATTACCTTCACGTCTGCAGCTCCCGCCAATGCCTTCCCATCTTGAAAACTGCGGACCGCAGTACGTAAGAAAGACCACCCTCTTCCGCCGAAATGTCGGCTAGATCGTTTCCTTCCAGATACATTTGGAAGCGATCTGCATATGACTCCCAGTCTTCTGCCGTCGGATCGACGGGCTGGGGGTGTTCAGCGCAGCCATCTCGCTCTTCTTCTGTTCCGCGTTGCCTTCTCTTCAGGGAAAATCCCACCTTCATCGCCAGTGTTAAGTTTGCATGAAGAGGCAGACACGGAGTGCTTCAGCTCTTAAGTTTATTGTGACTCTCAGCTCAGAACGGACCTGCTTTGGCTGGGCTGCAGCTGCTACTTATAGCCAGCAGCCGCAGTTGACAGCCAGTCAGAGTGCAGGGTTTTCCCGCACTTTTTAAACCAATCATTTCTAACATTTTACAAGAACAGTTCAAACTAAACCAATGACTTCAGACCTGCATACATAACAGTTAGCATTGCAAAATAACAGGCCTCTTCTCCTGTGCCAATGGCAAAAAGCAGAGGAATGTGACAAAATGACAAAACAGAGGAAGGCAGATATATTCTTGCTAAATTGACCATTAAGAAAGAAGGAGCAATCATAGAATCATAGCATTGGAAGGGACTTTGGAGGTCTTCTAGTCCAACCCCTGCCTAGGGTAGGAGCCCTTATTCCATCCTGGACAAGTGGTTGTCCAATCTTTTCTTGAAAACTACCAGCAATGGAGCACTCGAAGTTCTGGCAATCCAAGCTGTTCCATGGACTAATTGTTCTCATTGTCAAGAAGTTTCTCATTAGTTCTAGGATGGATCTCTCTCTGATTAGGTTCCACCAATTGCTCTTAGTCCTGCCCTCTGGTGCTTTGGAGAATAAATCGACCCCCACTTCCCTGTGACAGCCCTTCAAGTAATTGAAGACAGCTATTATGTCACCTCTAAGCTTTCTCTTTGTTAGGCTAAACATACCTAGTTCCCTTAGCTGTTCATTATATGAACAACTTCATTATATGAACAACTTTCGTCCAGTCTCCAACCTTCGCTTTGTGGCGAAAGTTGTTGAGATTGTAGTGGCATGTCAGCTTCCGAGATTCCTGGAGGAAGCTGATTACCTAGATTGGGAACCAATCGGGTTTCAGGCCAGGGTACAGCATGGAGACAGCATTGGTCACGCTGATGGATGATCTCTGGAGGGCTCGGGACAGGGGATATTCCTCTGTCTTAGTCCTATTAGGCCTCTCAGTGGCTTTTGATACCATCGATCATGGTATCCTGTTGCAGCGCCTCGGGGGGTTGGGGATGGGAGGCACCGTCCTTCGGTGGTTCTCCTCCTACCTTTCGGGGTGTTCGCAATCAGTGTTGGCAGGAGGGCAGAGGTCGGCTCTGCAGCCCCTCATTTACGGGGTGCTCCAGGGGTTGGTCCTCTCTCCCCTCCTGTTCAACATCTACATGAAGCCGCTGGGTGAGATCATCCGTGGTTTTGGGGTGAGGTATCATCAGTACGCTGATGATACCCAACTTTTCATCTCCACCCCAAACCAACTCAGTGATGCCCTCACCGTGATGTCTCGTTGCCTGGAAGCGGTGCGGATCTGGATGGGGAGGAACAGGCTCCAGCTCAACCCAGCCAAGACTGAGTGGCTATGCGTACCGGCATCTCGGATGATCCAGGATGTTCCATCTCTAGTCATGGGGGGAGAGGTGTTGCCCGCTGTGGAAAGGGTCTGCAACTTGGGTGTCCTCCTAGAGTCACAGCTCCATTTGGAGGAGCAGGTGGGAGCCGTGGCCAGGGTGGCATTCGCCCAGGTGCGCCTAGTGCGCCAGTTGCGCCCCTACCTGGACTGAGATGCGCTATGCATGGTCACTCATGCGCTCGTTACGTCCTGGATTGACTACTGTAATGCTCTCTACATGGGGCTGCCCTTGCGGACCACGCAGAGGTTTCAGCTGGTGCAGAATGCGGCAGCGTGGGCTGTGATGGGGGCATCCCAATACTCCCATGTTACACCCCTCCTGCGCGAGTTGCATTGGTTGCCGGCTGCCCTCCATGTGAGATTCAAGGTGCTGGTACTCACCTATAAAGCCCTACATGGCTTAGGGCCGGGGTACCTGTGGGAACATCTCCTGCCAGCATTGAACACCAATCGCCCGGTGCGTGCTCACAGACAGGGCCTCCTTGGGGTACCGTCAGCCAAACAATGTCGGCTGGCAGTCCCTAGGGGACTTTGTGGAACCAGCTTCCCCTGGAGCTACGATTGGCCCCTGACCTCCGCTCCTTTCGCCACAGCCTAAAGACTTGGTTATTCGAACAAACCGGCCTGGACTGAGGGGGGAGGGCTTTCGTCTTAAATGTTTTGTGGTTTGGGTTTTAAATATTTATTTGGTCTAATTAGTTTAATTATCTTTTAATTCTTTTAACTTTTGTATTGGGTGTTTTTATGTGAGCCACCCTGAGTCCTTCGGGAGATAGGGCGGAATATAAGACCAAATAAATAAATAAATAAATAAATAAATAAATAAATAAGGTTTAGCCTCCATCTTTCTTTCTCTTCTCTGCACATTTTCTTGGCCCTCAGCATCATTTCGCATCACGATAATAAGAAAAATCAGAAAATAATCTCACAGCACCATATTTTCTTTAGTGAATGTGACTTCCCAAATCTAAAAAAACAACCCAAAGAGAAATATTTAAGGAGAGATAGAAAAGAGTATTAAATTATTCTGAAGATTACTACCTAATTCTTTAGCTTCTGTGTCCATTAAATAAAAAACACACTACCAATGCCAATTAACACAATTTTAGAGCATTTCCTTGGAGAGGGAGATAAAAGAAGCACTGATAGAAATTTTCAACCTATTTTGCTCCAAAAGAACAACCACAAGACCACCCCAAGCCCCCTCACTACTGCCTGAATAAATAGACCCCAGCAACCATACGCTAGAATTCAAAGGGGAAAAGACTTTCTGGAGCAGATTAATTTAAGGCTCTGGCTGATCCATTCCAAGCAATCTACACATCTACCAATTAACACTGAATTGTCAATTATAACATAAATATTGACAGGCCTTGGACAAATGGCAGATAAATTCAGAAGGCCATTTGGCTCCATAATTAAAAATCTCAATATACTGAAAATAATCTTATAAGCAAAAGTGGAATACTTTGAAAACCAAAGTTACTATCCAAATATGTGCCTCTGAAAAAGGTCCCAAAACAGGAAAAAGAGAGGTGTATATTATTTCCTCTAACAACCAAAGAACATACTGCCTCTCTCTCTACATTTCACAACAGTCCCACACAAAATGCACATGCATGGCATTGAGACAATGTTTCTTCACTACCCAACCCTCCAAGGACATTATAATTACTGTAAATGAACATCCTATTCAGACATGCACACACCAAATGATGAGAGTCAAACTGTTCTCCAGCTGTAGAAAATGAAGGATTCAAGATACAAATCCTTTGGGATTCATGAGCTGAAATTCTGAGAAAATATAAACAAACTAATTACAGTTAGGGATAAGCTCTCACTGGAGGCTCCCTGCAAACTCATTGTCAGTATTCAATATCTAATAAGCAGTTGAAATTTGTGCTGTGTCCTTCATATCAGAAGTTCGGATCCTGAGTTTCAAAAGCAAAAGAAATGAATTCTAATTTAATTTCGCCTGAATTTTATTCTGTCTCAAATCAGAAATGGGTGACAGAATGTGTGCCCTCTTCATTTCTTGCTCTATCTTTATAAGATTCTTTATAAGATTGCTAATCTGATGATGCCTCCTTTTGTCTTTCTTCCCAGACACAAATGCATAGAATGCCTACTCTTTGATTCTCCTCCTGATATGAAATTTTCTAGTTTTTGTTTATCCTTATGTACTATATATTGTCTATAAATAAATCTCCTTTCTCTTAAAGCTCTAAAATTTGTTTCAGTCATTCTTGCTCAGATCTAATTCCTTTTCTCAAGGTCATTCACATATGCAGGTGGTTCTCGACTTACAGTTCATTTAGTGACCGATTGAAGTTAACAACAGCACTGAAAAAAATGACTTTTCACATTTAGGATCATTGCAACATCCCTAGGGTCACATGATTGAAATGCAGACACTTGGCAATTGACTAATATTTATGATGAAGAATAGAATTCTTTATTGGCCAAGTGTGATTGGACACACAAGGATTTGTCTTGGTGCAAATGCTCTCAGTGTACATAAAAGAAAAGATACATTTGTCAAGAGTCAAGAATCATAAGGCACAACACTTAATAATAGTCATAGGGTACAATGAGCAATCAAATCATACTAGGAAACAGTCAATAAAAATCGTTAGGATACAAGCAACAAGGTTACAGTCATAGTCATAAGTGGGAGGAGATGGGTGAAAGGAAGGATGGGAGGATTAATAGTAATAGTAAAGCAGACTTAGTAAACAGACTGACAGTGTTGAAGGAATTATTTGTTTAGCAGAGTGATGGCGTTTGGGGAAAAACTGTCCTTGAGGCTAGTTGTTCTGGTGTGCAGTGCTCTATAGCGTCGTTTTGAGGGTAGGAGTTGAAACAGTTTATGTCCAGGATATGAGAGGTCTGTAAATACGTTCACAGCCCTCTTTTTGACTCATGCAGTATACTGTACAAGTATAGTTTTATAAATTAGAAGGATGTATGGCAGTTCAAGAGCCATTCTTAGCACTACGGGCATTATTTTAGATCAATTAAATTAAGCAGAGAGATGAGGAGGTTCCTGTCTTCCTATTTTTTGCAATTGAAATAAAGCCATAGTCTACATTTTACGACCTAGGAGTCTGATGGAAGCCATGATGGTATAGAGCTTCAGTGGTGCAGTGGTTAGAGTGCAGTACTGCAAGCTACTTCTGCTACAGCCAGCTGCCTGCAATCTGACAGATTGAATCTCACCAGACTCAAGGTTGACTCAGCCTTCCATCCTTCCGAGGTGGGTAAAATGAGGACCCAAATTGTTGAGGGAAAATATGCTGACTCTGGAAACTGCTTAGAGACTGCTGTAAAGCACTATAAAGCGGTATATAAGTCTAAGTGCTATTGTTATTGCTATTGCTATAACAATATTATAACTTCATCCAACCTGGATAAAATACATCAATAGTGCATCATTGTAATTTACATCATTTGAAAATGCCAGCCTTCCCAGGTAAACCAGAGAGGACATACAACAACATTAACTAATTATATTTTTTTTCATAAGTCTACATTAATGAATCTTGAAAGTCTGAATGCACAAACTTCCCACCGCCATTCTCTCTTTTTTTTAAATAAATTTTATTGATCTTTTATAACTTTAAAAAACAAAAATAAGTAAAACAAGTAAAAAGTAAAAATCTCTTAAATTCAGCAAGTTGTGACAATTTTCTTATACTGCTATTTTGTGCATTATTTACAAATATATACAATTTATGCAACTATAAACATTTAACTTATATATTGCTTATCCTTAATTCATCAGCCTTTTAACTATCTTTGTTCAATCCAGTCATACCATTTTCCCCAAATTTTATAGTATTCGGTCTCCTCTCTCTCTTCTAACATCAAGATTAATTTATCCATCTCGGCACAAATCATTATTTTTTGAATAACCAGTTCATCTGAAGACATAGATGGGTGTTTCCAGCATTGGGCAAAAGCAATTCTGGCTGCCATCAGAATATGTAATATTATATATTTTATATTTGTGCCGTAATTTTTTCTTAAATATCCCCAATAAAAATTCCAGTTCTACTTCTATTTGTACTTTAGTAATCTCTTGCAACCATTTTTTGATTTTTAGCCAATATTTTTGGGTCTCTGGGCAAGACCACCACATGTGATAAAATGTACCTTTCTTCTTCTTGCACCTCCAACATGTCGGATTCATATTAGGATACATCTTCGCTAATCTCAAAGGGGGTGAATACCCACCATCATTCTCAACTGCTTGCTCCATTAGGACAGGTCCTTCCTAAGTTTTTTTATCTGACCGTTAAGACATGGGGGCTCCTGTCTCTCTTACCTGTTTCCTAGGCAGCATCTCCTTCTCTCTTTCCCCAAGGTCTTTCATACAAGTCATCCATTACACCAGTTCATACCTATATACATATATTCACCCCTCTGCACTTTCCCCCATACATTTTGCTCTCCTTGTTGGACACCCAATCTCTTATGAGTTTCTTCACAAGTTACAATAATCAATACTACAAATAAATCCCATCAACTAAACATTTTTGGTATTGGCACATTGACTATAGTTTTACTTCCAATCCACAATCAGCAGTACTCTGTATACATTTCATATAATCTTGGTATTCAAAATTAATATAGGAAAAGAAATGAAGTATAGAAACTACACAGAATACATAGCTCATTTAAAACTCACCTATTGCTGAATCAAATCTCTATGAATCTCTATGTCCTTAAAAGATATAGAAAAACTTTAAATTGAAATTCTATCTTCTCATGCTGGTTAAAGGAGCAAATGATAAAAATGAAGGGGGAAAAAAACCTTCTCAAGTTTTAGGAAGATCTAATAATTTAATAATTGAATCTGATAATTGATAATTGAAATGATGATACTTCCCAAATTATTATTTTCCAATACAAATTATTACTTCTATCTAAGAACAAGCTTTCTGAATGGAAAAGTGTGAGAAATCATACTAAACTTACCAGTTCTGTTTTAAACTGATTGAAGTGTCAAGGAAGCTTTGCTATACCTAATCTGAAGTTTGGTTTTGATGCATTTCAACTAAATCAATTAATGCATCTGTGTCACCATTATCTGCATGGTAATGGAACGATCTCCTGGGACATAATTGAGATGGTAAAATGGAAATATGTGCTCTTCCCTTTTACAGTGGTAAATTGCTTTTCAATAAAATGCATTACTAAGTGGTTTAATGGCCAAGCAACTGCAGATGAAATATTTAGTTCCTTTTTTCCCTTCTTTGATTTTTTTTAGATCATCCCAACTACTTATATAAAGATAACTATTTACTACATAAAGATTGGATGCCTACAAAAGCTTTTAGGTTAAAAGATTGTTTCCACAGTGAAAATGCTTTTACTGAGATAAGCAAGATGAACTGCACGCAATATGGATACAATAATGTCAAATTACAGCCATTGCTTCTATTTTAATTAAACAACAGGGAATTCCAAATGAATCCACATTTTTTAGAAATTATGCCTACCTGCAATTCATCAATTTAGCTGAATGGGTTCATCCCATTATAGAAGTTTAATTGATATTATAAATATATCTCTTTCAAAAATAAAACTGACGGGAAATATATCTTGACAGGCCAATCACTCATGAGCAATGGCCGTAGAGTATCTTTTTTGTAAAACTACATCTGCTCAAATTAGAGAAGCAACTATAAAATGATTATCACCAGCAGCACTGAACATGAAATTTATTAGAGTCAGTGACCAGTATGCAGCCCAGGGAATTCTGGGAGTTGAAGTCCACACATCTTAAAGCTGTTGAGCTTGAGAAACACGGGTTAAACTTTAGAGAAATATGGAGACTCAATGAGTCTGTGGCTTGAAATGTAATTTTTGTGAGTACATGGATCACAAGATGGCCAAAGTTTTTATGCTCGTTAAAACATCTTCAGGTACTTATGGCACAAAATTATTTTCTATTTCTTGGTTGGCTTGCTTAGCTATTATTATACTAACTCATCACTAACATTGCCTGGACTATATACATAAAAATTTGAAAACTACAACAAAACAAAAACATATCAAGATAAAAACAACAGAGCTAAATCAATAAGATTAAAAGCCATCTAAACTAAAGCTATTCAGAAAGATCAATGGAGGAAAACTAACCATACCTAATGAATATGGCAATATTGTATGGATCAGGAATGTCTTCTTGATATGTTGGGTGTCTATCAGAAGTATTTAAAAGACAATAGAGGAATTATTGGCAAGGTCCAGAAAAAGGGCCTTCTGTGCCATTGCGCCTACCCTCTGGAACATCTGGCCCCAGGAGTGAAATCCACTCCAAACACCTGACCTGTCATAAGAGCCTAAAGACCAGAGTTATCCTGGGTAAGATGGGCAGTCAATAAATTTAACAAATAAAACTTTATGTACCTGCTGATTTGGCCTACTGTTTAACTAATTTCCTTTATTCCTGTTATTATTAGGACAGTTTTTTTTCCTCTGTAAATGTAAGAAATAATGGAAGCACATCTTAACCAACCCTTTACTGGTACTTCACTCACTTTCATAGATCCATTGCTACTTGAGTCCTCTTGAACTCCCAACTTCAGTTTTCAGTGTCTTCTGAGAAACTTGGCATCCCCCTTTAACCGTATAACTATTTGGTAGGGACAGTATATCTGTGAGGTCATGGGCCTATTGCCCTTTTTTCTGGACCTGCTTACCTGTACCCCTAGGCCTCTGTGAGGTCATCTTTGTACATGAGCTGGGCAGCATATAATTTCTATGTCAGAGAAGCTAATACACATCTTATACAGGGAAAAATTGGGAATGTTTTAGCAGGGATGAAGTTTATTTTTAGAGCAACTAGTTAGTTAAAAGAACTAAAATCAATAGAAGCCTTCCTTCCTTGGGCTTAGTTATAATATCTGAACATATTATAAGTTATATCCTGTCAACTGTTCCTCCATTCAACATCCAAGAAAGAAAACCTTAGACTACATTTAAAATAGAGAAAAGTACTTTTACTGGATATGAAATGATAGCTACAAAAAGAAAGCAAGATCTGAGGCAAATAGGTGCAGAAATTACATATTGAAAGTTATCCCAAGTCCCCTCCCCCAATAGTTCAAACTGGACATCCAATCTGAGGTGTGTATATTGTCATGTGGGTTACTATTTTCAGATGGCGTCTCATACATCTGGCATGCCAAGACAGTTGACTGGCCTAGGAAAGATAAGCTGCTGCACTTGCACAGAAAGCAGGAAAGCGTTCCATCTTTTACAGTTCACACAACTATAACCTCCAGCACCCTTCCCCCACGAAACCCAATTATTCCTTACACCAGTTTCCATAGCACCCAGCAAGAGTCAAGCAGTTAAAGATGTCAGAGAAGAAGAACTGTTGGATGCTGACATATCCATAGCACCAGGCCCTGCATTTTTTGAGGCCATAATATGCTTTGTTTGATTTTGGTTTAGATAAAATCCCCGTGCACCATAAATCTGGTACACTCCAGAAATTGTGGTATACTGTCAATCCCCAAATATGGGCCAGCAACGTAAGCAAGAACACTTTGTACATCAAAGGGGACAACCTAACTTTAAAAAAAAGCCTCACATGCAGTTAACTATGGAATTGTATCTCTGGTTGCCAGCAGACATCCCATATAGCAATACCCATCCCATGTTGCATATCCAAACTCTCAGCTGATGCTGTCTCTGAAATGTAGATAGGCACTTTTCAGAGTGATATACATCACTCTACATGATAATGAACCCATGATAATGCAATAAAAGTCTGTTTTCTCTTTCACAATAAAGTTGTAAATGGGAACAGATTTCCATAGAAGAGAATATCTGGAGCTCTGAGTTGAACTTAGGAGTCTGTTCTCTGAGTTTGGTTGTTTGCTTTCAGATGTTTCCTTATCTGACTAGGTCACATCATCACTCCTGATGGTGTTTAATTTCATTGTACGAGGTGCAATGACAATAAAGTAAACTAGACTAAACTAAATGTTCAGCACTGAAGATGTTACCTAGTCAGTTACAACTAGGGCATGAAGCATCTGCAAGCAAACGACCAAGCTCCAAAAAGAGATTTATTGATTAAAATTTGACCTGGAGTTCAAATCCAGATCCTCCCTGCTGTACTCCAATAACTGAATTAATCTCCCGAATGAATTGACTAATGGCAGGAGGTAAGCACGCTAATAGGAAGAAAGAGTGCATAGCAAAAATAGAAAAGTTTGTCCACCCAGAGTCACTTGGCAGTGAGATGGGCAACGTATAAATTTAATAAATAAATAAACAAATAATATCCTACCACTTCCTAATGGTGTGAGGCAGAAGAGTGGGCTTCTTTTCCAAGCATTGCCTAGAACTGTAGATAAATGCAGCTTGTACTCAGTATCGTGTGATCAGCAGGAATGTATTTACCAGCATAACTGAATTAATTTTAATATGGGGAAAGGCTCAGAAGTGGGATATAAAACTGAAGCACAGAAGAAACACTAGCCCCTCTGGGAGAATGAAATTAGAAAACAAAGTTTGTGATACCCGAAAGAGTATTTCCATGCCAAAGGCTTGATAAATAAGTAGCAATGAAATGTCTGGAGATGTTTTCCAGATAAAAAAGATTAGAGTTCCAGAATCCTTTTCCAAGCAGGTTCCCTGTGTGAGGCTTGATTATCTAAATTAAGGCTAGATGATTTATTAAACCCAAAGAACAATTCCACTGGCTAAGGATAAATCTAAAGCTACTATATTAATATTAAATATTATGTTAATATACATAAATCCAGATTATGACTGAGTTCAGATATTATGCTAAAGCAGTTTGTTTTAGCCATGATTTGTTGAGCTGAACACAGAGGCCAAAGTCACATTGAACTTTTGATGCTTGAACAAAACCTTGTACTTTTTTTTTTAACAATTTTATTTGGGTTTTCACAAAACAAAAAGAAAAATAAAGCATATTTTTTAGTGAACAGCATGGTTCCAGGTTTTCACATCTCCATACAGATACGATTGCAGTTCATCTTTCATATTCAGTTTCTTATCTTATCATTCCTTTATATATTCTCTATTTGTTTTTACTCAAATACCTCCCTCAAGCTTATTTTATAGTTTTCTCATTCATTTCCAAATCTATTTCATTTCCTTTTCAAAATTTCCATATCTTCACAACCATTGTACTTATATTTTTATCTGTCCTATTTACAATTTCACTACATATTCTTATGTCACCATTTCCCAAAAATTTTCCTCCACATTTCAAATATTACAAAGCAAAACCAAGTCCCCTGTAATTACCATTTAGAGTGTGTCACCTACATATCTTATAATTAGTTCCCTTTCAAATCTCATTAAACATGCTACTTTTAAATTGTCCCCTTAAACAATTATAACATTCATCGCCTAATAACTATATTATAACATAAATCCCTTTTCAATCAGATTCCGCATGGTACTTCCCTCTTCTAAAATATTTTAAATTTCAATGAAAAAAAAGAAAAAAAATTAATCAATTCAAATTCTTTCTAGAAACTGGTATTAATCTCCTTACAATCCTTCTCATAATTCATTTCAATTATATTTTATAAATCATTAACATACATTGATATACATATTTTCATATCTCTATACTTCTCATCCTTCATTTCAAGTATATTTTATAAGTATACATGTTTTCATATTTTATTTAGTTTGACAGTTAACAGACGTTCAGTTGATTAACAATACCAGTTTCATCTTCCATTTTAATAGCATATATCTTCCTATTTTCTACATAGTTTATTATTTCTAATATATTTGTACAATTCCTTGTCACCTTGCAGAATCCTCTCTCTTAATTATATTTTAATCATTATCTCTGTGTCTTTCAAACAAGTTATTTCTTTTTATTCTTGTTTGTTTCCCATATTTCTTTATTTCCTGATTCTGTTTCTTGTAATTTCTTTTCCCCTTTATTTTTCCCCTCTTTCTCTCACTCCAATTTTTGTCCCCTTCCCTCTTTAGTGCTTCCTTCTGTGATCCTCCCTTCTGCTCTTTCCTTATGTTTTGTTTATTTTTCAAACTCTTCTTTTTTCTAATTACCTTCTCTAATCTCCAATTTTTAAGTCCCCTTTCCCCCTCTTTTCACTTCAAACTCATTGTCCCAATTGTTTGTTAAAGATGGCCTCTCCTTTATTCAGCTATTCTTCTTCCTCTGAAGTTCTTTGTTGTTTCTCATGCTCCAAAACTGCCATTTCCAAAGATTGTAGAACAAAACCAAATGATTCTCCTTTCTCTTGCAGCTGTTCTTTCATGTTTTTTTTCCCATTTTCAGTTCAAGAAAACATTCTACCATCTTTTAACACTTCTCAATACTTTTAAACAACCAAAGTCTATAAAATTACTTCCCAGAGTTAATTTCAAATTTCAATTATATCCTCTAATAATCCAATGTCCAGAGTTTCCCAGAACAGTTTCTTCTTACTTCTTTCTTTACTACAAAAGTTCCAAGCTCCACTTTCACTTTCTGGGGGCTCTATTTTATTGTAACAAAATTCCACTTGCTTTGTTATTCTTTAAAGATCTTTAAAAGTTCACATTTAATTTCTTTTAGCACCAGGTGGCACTCTCTGCTATGTCCAAGTTCCACCCCTTTTTTCCTTTCCTCTGCTTTTCCTCCTTTTCTGGCTTTTAAGTTTCAAAAGTTCCTTATCTTCCCTTTGACCCTTTCAATTTCAGCTTTAAATTTGCCTATTTGGTGTCAAGATTATTTTGCACTGATTTCTTCTTCAAGCTTTTCTTTCAAAATTCAAAGCCACTTCCAGCTGTCAAATCTTTTTTTCCCTCTTCTTTACCGCCACTTTACAAATCTTTTTTCAAAAGTTCTTAAGTATTTTAATTCCATTCAGATGTTAATTCTGCTTAGCCCAGTCACTCAGGCGGTTCCCTTCTTCTCACTTCTGCACATTCTTGTTCAATTGGATCTTCCTCTTCAGGGTGGCCATTTTGACCATTGCTACTGCCATCTTCAGAGAGGAGTAAATGCCAAGCCAAGGGTGGGAGATGTGGCTCCCCTCAACCCCTCCCCCTTCTTTGCCACCTCTACAGAGTGGCTTTGGCCCCAAATCAAGTAGATCGGGGCCCTCCAATGGAGAGCACGAACCAAAACTGTGGACAATTGTGGGTTTTGGTCCATCACCAAGGAAGTCCAACCGGAAGTCAAAACCTTGTACTTTCATATGATTAGAACTTGAGAGGGTGGTGTCAAGATGTTTCCTGTTGCAATCTAAACATTAAATTAAAAAAAACTATTTGGTTTTTTCCCCAATGTGCAAAATCTCATAGAATTGCCAAGTCTTGCATAATTTCAATTTTGTGTGTGTGTGTACGTTCTTCTGAAATTTCAGTAATTTTACTTGATATCATGCAAGACTGTCAGAGTTTGATGAACATGATGAAATCTCGGTAATGAAAAAGTGATACTTAATAGTATATTGAACACTGATGATGTTACCTAATCAGTTAGTGAAATGCCTGCAAGCAAACAACCAAACTCAGAGATCTCCAACCACTCTACATGTTGACAAATGTACCATTCTGTCTGTTTATCATACAATTCCAGTCATTTCTATTTGTAAATTAGTTTTTGCACATCAAATTACTCAGTACTACCTGAAGATGTTGCTGACCTCCCTGGACCCATATCCTCACTGCCGGTCAACATCGCTCATAGTACAAACATATCCATGCAACTCAATTGTATTGGATGTTGGGAATTTGAGGAAAGCTTCCTCTGTAAATGCATTTAGAATCACAGTCTAAATATACAAAGGACAGGTTGGAGAATTTTAGCTATACTTTTCAGACTATCCAGTTATTCAAAGGCATGAGGTTTCGTGAACCAAAGCTCACTTCATCAGATGCTTTTCTTTTGTGAACTGCAGCTCATGAAAGCTGAATAACAGAATAAGAAGGGACTTTGGAGGTCTTCTACTCCAACTCCTTTGTCAAGCAGGAGACCCTATACCATTCCAGATAAATAGCTGATCAATCTCTTCTTAAAAACCTCCAGTGATGGACCACCTACAACTTCTGAAAGCAAGCCGTTCCACTGATTAATTGTTTTCACTGCAAAGCTGACACTTTTTAATTATATTTAGTAGTCTCAGAAAGGGGCTACTGGATTTCTTCTAATTCCAGACTACCACAGATTGGACATGGCTTTCTTCTTACAATATTTAGCTATGCTTTGGAAATTATATGCTTCATGAACTTAAAACTTTCTATTAATGTATGACTATGGCAATACCTGGATTTAACAGCAGGTTGCAGTATTTAACTTTCAGGAATGCCAATCTAAGAAAAGGAATAAATGTGATACTGGGTTTGATAGGCTAGTTTGTTTGCTCTTTCATTGCTCTTGATTGGGGTAATTTCCTCGTGGGTGAAGATTGCTTCATTATCACACATATTTCGCAGAGCTGCAATATTAATCAGTTAATCTGGAGCAGTTGAAATCTTGACAGTTGATTATTTCGGTGTTCCATAATGCCAGCTCACAACCCAGCTGTTTGTACATTATTATATCATGTTAGGGGTGGAAAACCCACTATAGCTTGTTCAACTGATCATGATTAAAACCAGGAATGACTTTATGCCAAATCATAATTCAAAGTTTAAAACCATAGCTAGATTTATAGATGGTATTTAGCCAAAACAAACAAACAAACAAATTGCTATAAAGTTTGTGTAAAGGTTGAGTCCTATCTGTCTCTCAAGTGGTGGAAAATGTTCTTCTTTGCAAATAGCTTTGATTATTGAAGAGTGCAGGTAAAAAGGAGGCAATGAGGCTACTTCCCTGTGTGCTAATCTTTATAAAGACAGAAAGAGTAAGGGTTGGAGAAGATGGACTCAGTATATAAATTACCTCATTAGGGGAAGAGAAATAAGGCATACCTTTATTCAAGCATTAGCAAAGAATTAAAAACAGCAACGTACTACTCACAGTCAATAGTCACACTATTGCATTCACACATGTAGAATGTTTTGTGTATGATTTATTAAACAAGCCATAAAAACTTTCTGAAGGTCATGTATAGTAGAAGCACAGATAGTCCGTGATGTGGTCTATCAAGACCTTCAAGATCTGATGACCAAAATTTGACAGGAAAATGGCTATATTAGACACTTTAATTTTGGTCCATTTAAGTTTTTTTTAAAGGTTCAGAATAGAAGTGGTTTCAATCTAGAAAGTCTCCTGCTGTGATTTCTATCCTTAAAATATTTTCTTTAAAAGCCAAAAAGTTTCACTAGGTGTTTTAGGTCAAGATATTTTCAGTGATGGTCTTCTTCAGAATCCAGGAGTCTGAGATGTAGCTGGGTCACCTCAGATATTGTCCACTTTTGCAATAAAGGCAGACTCACTCATCATACTAATGTCATTTGATTTTCTAATATATAAATCTGCCTTTTCTTACACAGATAATAGCCAATGATGATAGTACTTTGGTGACAGTATGACCTTATATATGTGTGGGTAATTGGATGCTGCTGGATGCAGGATATTATTCCACATTATTAAAGTGAACAATAAATCAGGGATAATTCAATAGTCTCCATAATCTGCTACACTTCTGAAATAAAAACAGACCTCTGTGGAATTAAAATTTTGGGGAAAGAAAGTAAAAAAATATCCTCTGATTTTGCTACCAAATGTAGGACAATAGGAACCATTGAAAAGTATAAATTTTGTTTACTATGTGAAAGAAAGGAAGTTAATTATAGGAACATTTCTTTTTTGTTATTCTCGTTTATGGAGATCATCTAATCATATCTGCTTCCAGAGGTTGTGGATGCTCCAACACAGGAGGTTTTTAAGAAAAAAATGGGACAACCATTTGTCTGAAATGCTATAGGGTTTCTACTTGAGCAGAGGGTTGAACGAGAAGACATCAAGGTGCCTTCCAGCCAGAGGTGGTATTCAGCAGGTTCTGATCAGTTCTGGAGAACTGGTAGTGGAAATTTTGAGTAGTTCGGAGAATAGGCAAATACCACCTCTGATTGGCCCGCCCATCTATTCTCTGCCTCCTTATTTTTCAGTATTCTTCCCCTGGAATGGGGTGGGAATGGAGATTTTACAGTATCCTTCCCCTGCCATGCCAATAGTGGGATTCAAAATTTTTTACTACCAGTTCTGTGGCCATGGCTTGATGGGTGTGGCAGGGGAAGAATATTGTAAAATCTCCAGTCAGAGGTGGCATTTGCCGGTTCTTCAAACTAGTCAAAATTTCCGCTACCGGTTCTTCAGAACTGGTCAGAACCTGCTGAATACCACCCCTGTGCCACGCCCAGCAAGCCACACCCAGCAAGTCAAGCCATGCCCACCAAGCCACACCCACAGAACCAGTAGTAAAAAATTTTGAATCTCACTGCTTCCAACTCTATTATTCTCTTCTGTTATATTGAACACAATAATTTATTAACTTTGAAGCAAGATAACTTTGCATTTATTGAGATTTGTTAACATTATGACTTAGTGCAGTATACAAACCTTAAGTAAGTATAAGAATATCCCATCTTTTGTTTTATAGGAGATAGAAAGAAATTGTTCTTTTTCTAAGAAAACAAGATTTCCTCTAGTGCACCAGTGCACAATGTTAAATTCTCCTTTTCAAAAATATTCCATCATTGCTACACTTTATACATTGCAAAGCTATGACTGATAAATTCTGTTGCTTGGTGTTTGATTATTTGAAAGGACTAGTTGAAAGGACTTGATAGTTCATAAGATTTGTTTCCAGATGTAGTATAAAGAGTACAAGAATATAGCTGGCTACAACTGCTACAGATGTTGTCTTGAAATTGATTGATTGTTCTTTCCAGCTCATGATGGACGAGAATTTATGTGAACTAGGGGATCAGCCTAACCTGCATATGCCAGATAAATAGGCTGTGTGGTACAGTTTTCTGCTGGTTCAGCTCCTTTCTCCAAGGCTGGTCCCAATTGGCTGGTGTTGACAGGGAGAGATCCAGCCCACAGCTGCTCTTCTGTGATTTGCCACAGGGCTTGGTACTTCCTCCACTCCTTTTTAATATCTACATGATACCACTGGGTGAGTTCCATCACCATGGGTTACAGTATCATCAGGAGGGTACATGGAGGTATGCAAAAGGTGTAGCATAGGTCAGAGAAGGTGTGCAGGGGTTTGGTGGGTTGGGAAGGGTACATGGGGGCATATAAGAGGTGTTGTGTGGGTCAGGAAAGCATGTGGGAGGTGATGCATATCAGGGAACTTGGGTACATGGGAGTGTGAAAAATTGGTTGTATAAGTCAAGGAAGGCATAGGAGTGGCATAGTTTGGGAAAGGTATGTGGGGGAGGTGGGACAGGTTGGGATAGGTACATGGGGAGTATTATGAGCCAGGAAGGATTCACAGTGTTCCTTCCTCCCTGTTCCTCCCTCCCTTTCTCTTTCCCTTTCTAGCAGCAGGTAAGTGGTTCTTCCTTGGTGAGAGAGGTAGTGAGGGATTGTGAGACTGGCTGGGAAATTGCTACAGAACACTGAAAGTGAAGATCATGTAATTGCAGCAGCAGCAACCCAGCAGCGCAGCCACTGCCAATAGCACTGAAGCAGTCACAATTTCCCCAAATGTCATTTCCTCAGGAGTCATGTGTCCAATATTTTTGGCACATTTAGTAAAGAGTCCATTTGAGGTATCTTGGTTCAAAAATTGTTGTTTTGTGATGCACTCTTTCATCCAATTAATGTCATGACAGTGAGAACTTTAGTAGTATATAGATAAGCAAAATTAATATGGACTAAAAATTCATTGATTTGGCCTTCCCTATTTCAAACTTACATTACTCCACTTTTCCATCTACTCTGTTCTTATCTTCTCATGCAGTTATTCCAGTTAGTCCAAAATAGACTTATGCAAATACTGAACATTTTACGGAAATGTGATTGATATCCTCTTAGAGAGTAGATAGGCATACACAACATTCTTCTAACTATTGTGTTTCCCTGGAAATAAGATCCAGTCTTATTTCTTTTGGGAGCCAAAATAAGCACTAGCTTATTTTTTTGGATATCTTACTTCTTTTGAGGGGTGCTGCCACAAGGCAGGGGGGTGGAGCTGCCACACATACTGCCCACCGGCTTACCTCAGGGTCCCGCAGCCAGGCCATCCACTGCCCCACCTCTTGCCTCACCTCTTGACTGTGGCATCAGCATGTTTCTTGGCCTCCTGCTGTGAGAAAGCAGAAAAAAAGTGGGATTGCGGGCATGCAGGGTCTTGCTGGACGGAACTATCGGAGCTGTTGATATGAGGCAAGGCAGTTGTTGGGGCATGGATGGCCTGGCTGCAGGGGCCTGAGGGAAGCCGGTGTGCATGTGGAGCAGCTCCACCCCCACACACACCTCACCTCACATCAGCAGCACCGTGAGCAACCAGACAGAATGGGTGGGCAGCCAGCTGCACAGGCGCTTAAGTAGGGCTTATTTTGGGGGTAGGGCTTATATTAGGCATACATGCAGAAAACATACTAGGACTTGTTTTTGGGATAGGTCTTATTTTTGGGGAAACACAGTATTGGGCAGCATTGGATATTCTGGTGATGATTGTTTTGAGAGGAAGGCCAATCACAATTGCATGGTCCTGAGAACGCTGCCTATCATGGACTCCTTGGTGCCAGTGTTGTCATTCCTTTCAAGTTTTAATCAGATGCAAAGCTCAATAATTATTGTTTACTTGCTCCTGACTCATCTCAAGTTTAAAGTCTAGCTTGTGGCACTAGGAGTGGCGAAGTGTCATTACTTCTGTACTATTATTGCATCCACAGAATACCACCCAGTGGCCCAGTTTAGGGAAAAGGGAGTCCAGCGACCTATTTACAGGGCACCCAGAGGAATTTTCTGTGTATCTGGAGGACAAAATTTCCCAAATCTGTTCTTAGTTGATGCCATGCATACACCAGACCTATGGAAATGCCTAGGGAATGGAGTTACCCAGTTATCTGGGAATGGTTTAATCCTGATAGTCTCAGCTTGGAAGCCATTTTTCTTTGAGGCTTCTGGGCTGCCACATTCAGTGCCTGGGAATTTGGGAGAGGAACTTCAAGGAGTGGTGGAAAATTAGCCACAACAACATTTCTTTCTCAGACAGTCAAGGACATGTTACTCTGCACCTGGAGGGGAGTGCCTGGGGATAGTCCCCAGATGAAATGAAGTAGTGATGAACTATTGGGTGCAGGGGTTGGGTTTTGGATTCTCTTTGGGCTAAAGAAAACCCAGAAATCTCAGATTTGGGTTTTCCTCAGATGTGCCAATATGACTTCTTAAATAAAATGGATCTTTGAGAAGAGGACAGTCTCGGAGTCTTTTAATTTGGAGGTTGTTACTTGGAACGCTGACATTAACCTGAATCTGACAGATAGTCCTGAAAAAGTGGACAGTCCCCTCCAGAATATCAATATTACAATCTGTGAGTTAGATCCATGTCCCTCCTGGTTGGTCAAGGCTATCCAGAATATGGTATGTGGGTGGGTCCAAGAGATGGTGCATTCATCCTTGAGGGAATGTTACAGGCCCCTTTTCAAGAGGCACTGGTGCACTTCCTCAGGAAGACATCACTGGATCCCACTGTTCTGAACAATTTTCATCCAGTCTGATGGCATTGTAACTCAGGAAGATTCTGGATTAAATGGATTATCTAGACCTTTTTGAGCAGGGGTGTCAAACTCAATTTCATTGAGGGCCGCATCAGGGTTGTGGTTGACCTGGGGCTGAGGTGGGCATGGCCAGGATGGGCATGGCCAGCTTGACGTCACTCACCGAGGCCACAGCTCCCAGGCTCCATTTTGGCCGTTGTGACCAAAAATGGAGCCTGGGTGGGCTGCACATGGCTTCCCTGAGCTGAGTTTTCACTGGCAGAAGATTGCAGGAGGCCATCACAGCTGAAAACGGAGCCTACGAGGGCTGCCATGGCTCTCCTGAGCTCTGTTTTTGCTGGCAGAGGCACTGAGGTCAGGCCCACAGGCCAGTTCTAAGCCCCCTGCTTTTGATTGACACCCCTGCTTTTGAGTAAGGATTCAGGCCAAGATATGGGATGGAAACAGCATTGGTCTCATTCTTAGATGATCTCTGCAAGAGCAGGATGAAGGTGATGCATCCATCCTTGCTTTTTTGATCTTTTGGCAGCTTTCAACACCATTAACCATGATATCCTTTTGGCTGACTTAGGGAGCTGGGGTTCGGTGGTACTATCTTGTGTTAGTTTACCTTTTTCTTCTAAGCCCAACAAGGACTAATACAGAGTGAAAAATCCAGCTCATAACCTCTGCTTTGTGGGGTGTTGCAGTCTTCAGGACTCTCTTTGTTTCTTTGTATCATCTTACATGAACCTGCAAGGTTATACATCTCCATCCCAGGTGAAGTGAATGATGCGGTGGGTATTTTTTTGCATTGCCTGGACACTGTGGGAGCCTGGATGGGAACCAACAGTCTTCAGCTGAACCCCGGCATGAGATCATGTTTGGAGGTGGAGCCCCCACTGCATCTGGAAGTTTATCATGTTTGGTCTTGGATGTGGGTTGCGCCACTCCAGACAGACCTGGTGCAAAATCTGGAGGGTCTTTCTGGACTTACACCAGCAGCTCCTGCTCAAAAAGCAGATGGTAATCATGGCTTGGAGGATATTGGCTCAACTTTGTGTTGCATGCCAGTTATGCTCCTTCCTTAATAGGGAAGCCCTTCCCTCAATCTCAGATGCCATTTCATGTCTGGACTATTGCAATGAGCTTTAAATGAGGCTATCCTTGAAAACCATCTGGAAGTGTCAACTAACACCAAATGCATCCACATGAGCAATTTTGCGCTTCCCAAGATTGGCAAATGTAACACCTCTGCTGCTTGAACTGCATTGGATGCTGTTATGCTTCTGGGTCCAATTCAAGATATTGATTATGTTATGATGCATGGGACCACGTAAACTGTGGAGCTGTCTTTACCCCATTGCATTGATCCATCAGAGTCAGTCAGGTGGAGAAGTTATGCTGAGGATTCAGTTAAACATTTTCAACTTGCAGGTCCCGGGAAGAGAGGTTTCTTGGCCGTTGCCCTGATGTTGTGGAACATTCTTTCCTGAAAATGAGGTAGGGCCCATTCTCCTGGGCTTTCACAAATCCTTAAAGATCTGGTTCTGCCAATTTGCTTGTGGCCCATAGAGGGGCACATAGCCATGGGGCTAATTAATGCTCTGAAACCACCATCCCTGTTTTTTTAATTCTGAATTTTAATTGTTTATTCTCATGTTTGAAGTATTTTTAATTATAATATTTTGGCCTGTGAGGGATATGGGTGGTCTCTAAATATGATAAATAATTAATAAAATCAGGACAGCTCCCACTTCACCCCATGTCTCCCATTAGCATCAATCTCCTGTTGACAGCTTAATAGCGATAAACCCTCTTTCCTAAGCAACTACCTAAATTCACTCCCCCCTCCCCTCATTCCATGTTCAGCAGTAATTGGTAGTAGTTTTAACTCCAGCAGATGATATTTGGTGAAAAGAGAAACAGAACCAGAGAGCCCAGCAGTTCCTTTCCATAAATTGGCCTAAACAAGCACAGTACCGTTTTCTGTCTGACCTCATTATTGTGGCAATGAAAGCAGCAAATTTTATGCAAGCATACGGAGCCCCTAATTTAATTTCCAGACTTCCCAATTGCTTTCAGACAGTAAGTCCCTTGAAGTTCTAGGCAAACAAATGAAAATGATCTCTGTTGTTGTTGTTGGGTTTTGTGTGTGTGTGTGTGTGTGTGTGTGGGCGGGCAACTAAGAGCTAATTGCTTGAAGCCCAGAAGTGGCTGAAGCAGACATCCAAAAATAGGCCATCCATTCAATGTTGTATCTGTAGATACAACAAACACATCCATCATTCAACATATGCTTGTCCCATGCTGCATTGAAAAAGCCAGGCAGACATAAAAACCTGATAAGAGATGGGAACCTCTATTCTTCCTACATATAAAGAATTATACATGCGGATAAATGAATTGAAACTCCCAGCATTTCTACGCAGTGCTGTTTAATATTCATGTTAACAGAACAAAAGCAACAGTGGCTACTCATGCAGTAATGAATTTTATGCCTCCTTAAACACTAATCGATTTATTAGGGTGGAAGATTTCATGAAAGTTCATAGCTTCATAAACATTAGGCTTTGAAGAGTTAGAAGGCTAAATCTTTCTGCAGTAGGTGGAGATTGCTTACTGGTTGTGATTTCACTTTAGTTTAATTTCAGGTTTAGTATTCTCAGTTTTATGATACACCAGCATGTCCACAAAAACAATTAAAATTAGAAACTGCAGCAGAGTCTTGCTTAGCCATCATGTCATTCTGTAATTGATCAACTTTTTGTTATGATCTTAGACTATCCAGCAAATAGAAACAGAGTTATATATACAGTATACAATATTGTCTTACATTCACCATTCAATTATACGTTGTATCAATAAGTACAGATTTCAAGATGCTAATTAAGTTGAGGAAAAAGTGCTGTCCTGCAGAAAAGAATTGTTTTGCAGAAGCAAAACTGGGTGCTGAATTGACTAAAAAATGTATTTAAATTCATCAGATTTACTTGCCATTTTCAGCAAAATAAAAAGGAAAAGCTCCCTTGAGTTAAGTACTGCTAACTACCCAAACAATGTAGAAAAATGTGTAATTGCCTTTCCTGTTACCTTTTCATTTTTATTTCCATGTTAGCCTGTGA
This sequence comes from Naja naja, assembly GCA_009733165.1. Classification (NCBI taxonomy): domain Eukaryota; kingdom Metazoa; phylum Chordata; class Lepidosauria; order Squamata; family Elapidae; genus Naja; species Naja naja. The sequence continues at coordinate 344,316,023 of CM019148.1, read as the reverse complement.
ACTTGAGGTTTCTTTATTGTCAACTTCAAAATAATAACCAGGTCTGCCCTCAGTAAACAGAAACCTTGGATTCACTTATAAATGTGCTTTATGATTATATTTTAAAAGTTCTGGAAAAACTGTCTTGGTCAGATAAAAAGTCAGTACCATTCCATTACTGATCATTACTTTGAGCATCTCATTGCCTCCCATTCAAGTGTTCACTAAGTCCAACACGGTTTAGGGATTTTTTTCCAAGGCCATCCAAGGTGAAATAAATGCTGCCACCTGAACTGGGTTTTCATGAAATATCACTAGTTTAAAAGATCAAAGAGCTCAATAAAATAAATAATACAGAACAAGTCCCACTTTTCAACATCCTCCCATCTGGAAGGACAAGTGTGTTCTATGAACAGGTGTTGACAGTAGCTTCCTTCATGCAGAGTTGATGGGAACTTGTTGAAACTTGCTGATAAAAAAGATCTGCTCCAGTTAATGATTAAAAATATATATAATATATAATTTTAGGAAGGAGACCATTCCCTTAAACTCACCAGACTAAAATTACCGGAAACCTTATCCTGTTGGAGTATGTGATTCCAAGCACTTCTGAGGATCCTTTTTTGGTCTAATAAATCCAAAAGATATTTAGAAATTCAGAGGACAGTCCCTATAGCTGAAACTTTTTGTTTAGTGTTTTGTCAAACTTAACTTTGACTGACCTTGTGTCTGATTCAAATAACAGTTTGTCTTTAATGTTTCTTTCCTTTTTTTAAAAGTAAATTGCCAGAGGGACTCCTTCATTAATGTAGGAATATAGGCAGGAGATAGCTGAATAAATTGTGAAGGCTCATGTTTGGGTATCAGAAGTTCATCCTTTGAAGATTTCTGTCAGTAGCCCTCAGGCTAAAAACTGAGGAAAGATACTGCTCAGATTTTGAGGACTTTGTAGTCTTAATGTTCAGTTGCATGCATAACTTCAAGCAGTCTTGGTCAAACTTTATGTTTCAGTGAATCACTAAGTCAGTAGAAGTGCCATAATTTCTACAAGATATAAAGTTAAAAACAACGTATTTCTGAAAATCTAAATGCATCCTTACTATTTTAATGTGGTGGTTTACAGATTTTAAAGTGAGAAAATAGTAAGTAAAGCAAATAACAAAATAAGGTATAAGAGAATAGGAAATGTGGTTGGTGTAGATGTTTGGATACTTTCCCATACAGTACTTTGTAATACATGTAATACTTATTTTAGAAATAACAGTGTCCAATTTTTTTATAGTCTGCTCTTTATATTCTTGCTTCTGAAATGTTTTCTTACTCTTCTTTGTCAAATTCTTTCACTTCCAAAATATGTTTAGATTTCTTTAATGTGCAATGAACTTTTCAAATCTCCCCACAGATTTCCAGTCAAGTTCAAGGCTGAAATTGTGAAGGCCATTCAAAACCCATTATCTTTTGGTCCCATAAGTATGTTATGATTGATTTAGAGTTATGGTTTGGATTCTAGTTTGCTGAAATATCCCATGTCTTTTGAGCTTCAGTTTTTTTTCATTGTCTGTAAGACATTAGCTTCTAGAATATGTGATGATGATGTTATCCATTCAGTCATGTCCCACTCTTGGTGAGTCTATGGGCCAGGTCCCTCCACATTTTCCGATCTTGCACTACTTAGAATATGTGAACATTTAGTTAAACCCATTTTCTTTTCTGCCCACAAAATATTACCCCAAACAAGGTGTTTTTTCAAGAGGCAATTGGACTTTCTTGTTTTTCTTTGAAGATGTTTTGTGTCTCATCCAAGATCAGCTCTGAAGAAGCTTTTTGGATGAGAAGCGAAACATCTTCAAAGAAAAACAAGGAAGTCCAGTTGCTTCTTGAAAAAGCATCTTTGCAACAACCATGACCTGGGATGACTGAGAATCTCCATAGACACACAATATTACATGTACCACAGGCAGCCATTATAACAGCAATGCACAATTGCTTATACAATAACAATTGGCAAGATGTCCTATTCTTGAAATGCTTCACCTTTCCCTCCCTCTAAATGTATCTTCTGAGGTTACAATCAAATTGTTCCTTTTTTAAAAAAAATAGGTCCAAAGCATTTGGTTCCAAAATGCCTGGGCTTATCAACATTTAATTGTTTTTTGGCATATTTAAAAAGCAATTTTGTAAATAAAGTAAGAGAAAAGGTTATAGTTTGACAACTCTGACAACAGAACACTGTTTTTAAAGAAATGGTGTACAGTTAGCCCTTTACTTTGTGACCACAACTGAGCCAAACTGAGCCAAAACAATTCTTTTGCTAAGCAAAACAATTGTTAAGTGTGTGTTTTGTCCCATTTTTGCCACCATTGTTAAGTGAATTACTTAGTTTTTAAATTAGTAACAGAGTTGTTAAGTGAATCTGGCTTGTTCACTGACTTTGCTTGTCATAAGATTACAAAAGGTGGTCACAGTTCCCCGGGACACTGTAACCGTCATAAATATGAATCAGTTGCCAAGTGTCTCAATTTTGATCACATGACCATGGAGATGCTGCAATGGTCGTTAAGGGTGAAAAACGATCATAAGTCACTTTTTCAGTGCTCTTTCAACAGTCAGTAAATGAACTGTTATAAATCAAGGACTATCTGTACTGTACTATCGACTTATGGCCATCTCCAATGTCAATTCAAATTTTCAGCAGGTTGTTTGAAGAGATATATTAGATGCAAAAAGACAAAAGTGTAGCTAATACTGAAAACATGAAAAAAAAACCTGTGATACCATTATAAAGCCTTAGTAAGACCACACCTAGAATACTGCATCCAGTTTTGGTCACCACACTATAAAAAGATGTTGAGACTCTAGAAAGAGTGCAGGGAAGAGCAACTAAGATGATTAGGGGGCTGGGGGCTAAAACATACCATCGTATGTTTGCAGGAACGGTTGCAGGAACTGGGCACGTCTAGTCTAGTGAAGAGAAGGATGATGGGAGTCATGATAGTATTGTTCCAATATTTGAGGGGATGCCACAGAGAGGAGGTGGTCAAACTATTTTCCAAGGCACCTGAAGGCCAGACAAGGAATAACAGATGGAAACTGATCAAGGAGAGATTCAACCTGGAAATAAGGAGAGCAATCAAACCAATGGAACAGCTTGCCTTCAGAAGTTGTGGGAGCTTCATCACTGGAAGCTTTCAAGAAGAGATTGGACTGCTATTTGTCAGAAATGGTGTAGGGTATCCTGCTTCGGTGTGGGGGGGTGGAGTTGGACTAGATGACCTACAAGGTCCCTTCCAACTCTGTTAATCTAATCTAATTTTTGCAACCCTTCTGCCTGACCTTGTAAAATCCTGCCTATCCTTAATCTGACTTCTTGTAACTCCACAAGAAGTCAGATTAAAAGAATCCTTTTTACAGTCTTTTGCTCCTAAAATCTTTCTAATTGACTGGCCAAAGTTTGACAGCAAACTTCCACATCATACAGTGCAGTTTCCTGCTGATTTTTGACAGGAAACAAAGATATTTTTTGTCAAAAATAATCCTTTTAGCTCCCCAAAACAAAGTGTACAGAAGTGCTCCCACCTAACTGTGGTGTCATGACATCACCTTGCACTTGGTGTCCCTTAGCTTTTTTTAAAAAAAGGACACTCTTTAGCCACCAAATTCTTGCTGATTCCTGGGGTATGTTAATTGGAACAGACAAAGCAATGACTTTCTGGCTTGTATTGAGTGCTTTCATTTCTATGCCCTGCTGCCCACAGCATCTTGAACTTTTTATACTGAAGCACAATTTCAAGCCACATTAAAATGTTCTCCGTGTTAAATTTACAACATTCGTGTTAAATTTACAACATTCATTGACTACATTAGTCTTTTTTTTACTCTGCCTTTTCCACCAGAAGTAATGTAGCTTGCTTTGAAGTCTAAGAGGGAATTGTTCCTCCTATTTTGTAAACAGATTCAAAAATAAAAAAGAAACCCCAGCCTACGGATTAACAGTCTCCAGCTGTTGCTCTGAAGATTAATACAAGTGCATTCTCTCATACCCTTTACCCCATTTTCTTTCCTTGTTGAGGCAGAACAAATTAGGGGTAGATTTGTGCACTTGTCCATGTGCGCACACAGTTACAGAAACATTTTAAGCAGCTTATCTGAATTTTGCAAATATTTAAGTCTCAAAATCGCTGCCTTTTGCTCCAAGTGCAAACAGATAAGCTAGTGGTCCTGTAGAATTCCTTAATACAGGTCACTTGGATTATTTCTACAAGGATATTTGTTTTAGATTTATTTCAAAATGACTCACTCAAAACTATCCCCACCATTCCTTTCCAGTTGTTTCAATCTGTAGTATGTGGCACATATGTAAGTCAGATGAACATATATATAAGATTTTTGTTTGTAGAGCATTTGGAAAACAATATGAACTGTGGAGTTTTATATTGCTCTTCGAACAGTTTGTGAAGATATTAAATCCTAATATCTACATTCCTTTTTTCTGCCCTTTGTAATCAAGATTCAGATGTAATTAAAAAAAACCTTCTGTTTTGAAATCAGCTTTACAAATTGTCACAAATGTTGCAGAGCATTGTCAAATGTGTGGATTATCTCTCCACCAGGAAAAATGTAGGGTGGAGGAAAGGCAAAATGAATATGAAAGATGAGGGAATCGGGGAAAATTAATATAAAGGGTGAGCGAAGTACAAGTTATCAATGGCTGTTTCCAATTAAAAGCAAGCAAGGACTACCAAATTGAGGCAGGCAACTTCAGTAAGGAAATCATTCGTTTGTTGCACCCCCAACAAACATGTACAATACATTCCACTTCAGATCACGTGGCCCTTTCCTAATTTTATTCTCTGCAATAACAAACTTATGAAATAGAATGGGTGGAGAGAAGGTGACTAGCCCAAGTTTTCAAGATTTTAATAGAAATGCAATTTGCATTCTGCTTGTAGACTTCAGATTGACTGTTTTGTGACCAAAGTACTGCATTGGATGAATCTTTTATCTAGTATTGTTATTGCACAGCTCTTAATTTTGTGATACAGAAAGCTACAGTTTCTGTCCTCGTTATCCCTGTGAAGGTAGTCAATGAAGCTTCATAAGGGTGGGACCTCCTCCTCTTTATGATCAGAATGTCTCTGAAATAGCTAAGAGCAAACTCCACAACCACATTCAGGGTTAGGGTTGAACTATCTAACAAAATACTAGGAATGAGGAAGAAATGGTCTTGCTCTGCTATACAGGAACAGTTCGATCTTGTTGGACCTGAGGAAGTGGACAGGGTCTTCAATGTTGTCAGTGCAACCACCTGTCAATTAAATCATTTGTCTGTTCTGGACAAGGTGAAAGCCTCCAGGATGGAGACTAGCATAAATTCTTCACTATAGGAGTGGACATTCCTGGGGCCTTTTAAGGAGTTCTCAGGTTTTCACCCTGCTGAAAAAAAGCATCACTTGATCCCACTTGCCTGGATAGTTTTCATCTAGTTTCCCATCTACCCCTTTCAAGGAAGGTGGTAGAAAAGATGGTTGTTTTGCAATTCCAGAAGCCCCTTGGATGAAATAGATGATCTGGAGCCCTTTCAGTCAGGATTCAGACCTGGTTATGGAACAGAAATAGCATTGGTCACACTTGTGGATGATCTCTGACAAGAGAGTGATAGAGGTAATGCAACCACCCTTGATCTGCTTGATCTTTCAGCAGCCTTCAACAGCATTGACCATGGTATCCTTTTGGGCTGGCTACAGGTCTGGGGCTGGGTGGTACAGTTTTGTGCGGGTTCAGCTCCTTTCACTAAGGCCGGTCCCAGTCTGCATTGATAGGGAGAGATCCAGCCCACAGATGCTGTTCTGTGGTATGCCACAGGGCTTGGTACTTACTCCATTCCTTTTTAACATCTACATGATGCTGCTGGGTGAGATTATCCATCACCATGGGTTGAGGTATCATCAGTATACATATGATACCCAATTTTATATCTCCATCCCGGTGACCCAAGTCATGCTGTTGATGCCCTGTCATGGTACCTGGAGGCTGTGAGGCTTGGCTGTGGGACAACAAGCTTCGGCCGAACTCTGGCAAGGCAGAATGGCTTTGGGTGCATGGAGTTTCAAGATCTGATACTTTGACATCTTTAGTTCTGGATGGGATGGCATATCCTAGACAGATCTGGTTTGCAGCTTGGGGATTCTCCTGGACTTGTGACTTTGGCAGTTTGCAGCTAGGAGAGCCTTTGCACAAGTTTGGGTTGGTTGCCAATTGTGGCCTTTCCTGGATTAGTAGTCCCTGTACTCAGTCATTTAAGCCTTAGTCATCTCACTCTTGAACTACTGCAATGTACTCTACTTGGGCTACCCCTGAAAAGCATTTGGAGGCTTCAACTGATGCAGAGTGCAATGGTATGGGTAGTTTTTGGGGCCCCTAGAGTGGCCCATATTACACCACTGTTCCACGAGCTGCCAGTTTGCTTCCGGGTGCAATTCAAGACTATTACTCATAAAGCCCTGCATGGCATGGGTCCAGGTTACTTAAGGAACCATCTCACCCTGATGAGGCCTGCCCCACCTGTGCTGGCAAAGTAGGCATGCTGCAGGTCCCATGAGTCAAGGAATTCCAGAAGAGCCTTCTCTGCCATGTCCCCTGGCTCATTGGAACATCTTGTCCCCTGAGGTGAGATTGCCTCCTGGCCTCCTGGCCTTCCATCAGAGCCTGAAGACCTGGCTCTACCAGTTGGCTTGGGGCTCCAATGGGGAGTACCACATTGGAAATCTTGATCGACTAATAATGCCTCTCACCTACCCCCTGTACATTCTGCTCCCTCCTTCTCCATCTTTTAGTCTTAGTTATAATTTGTATTTTCACTGTGATTTTATTATGACTTTATACATCAGTATATATATTTATGGTTTTATTTTGATATTGTAAGCCACCCAGAATTATCTTACAGTGAGATGAGTGGCAAAATAATAATAATAAATATAAATAAATAAATAATTTGTTTAACTCTAAAAGTAAACTCATTTTATTGCCCAATTCTATACACAAAAATTGATAACTTTTTCACATTTTTGATACCATTGTGCTGATTCAGTTGTCCCAGTCATGTCAGAAATAAAGTCCCTCAGAAGATCACTAAAGGCAAGGTAGTTTAAATTGCATGAGATTTGATAATCATGTGAGACTATAACAATTTTTCAATTAAATTATTTTAATTTATTTAGGGTGGGCGGATGTTGTTTTGGAAGTCAATAATGCCTAGAAACTATGAACGCCATATTGCTGACACCGTTCATAACATACTGAGACACTAAGACTTATCATGTTTCTTAGCACAAATTTCAAAAATTTACAAGTTCCAAGTATAATATACAAATAAAAAAATACAGAGGCATAAAAATACATATAAAGTTTCAAAAGGACTTTAGAAACATGCATGAATTTCTGTAAAATCAACATGGAACTAAAAATAGTCAGGTAGGGAAACTAAATGGCATCAAAGTTAGATAGATTCTTCAGTCCCTGCAAAATACTAATAGAGAAAAAGGTTTGCTAATCAAGAGATTCCATATAATATGGTATTGTGTTTTCAATAGTTACCAGCTGAATATTTCTGATATTGGAAGCAGGTTATCTGTCACAAATCCTTCAGATTACTTGTTCTATTCCAAAGGTCAATACTATTCCGAACTGACAAACAACTCTTTAAAATGTAAGGATTGCAAATAAAAGAGGGGAAACAACCATTTTTTAAAGAAAATAGAAGGATCATTAATAGGAAGGAGATAAAACATTTTTGTAGTCTTGGCTTTGAGTCTGCCTTTGGTGGACTCTGAGCTTTTTCTTGTTTAATGTTTAACAAGTTAATATCCCACAGTTAAGTATGGGCTTAAATAATGGTGAAATAGGATGGTCAGACTTTTATTTACAAAGAATGTAAAATTTTTGGAACAACAAGAAAATGTATTTTGCAGGTATAGAATATTAACAGCTATAATAATGGTGATAGGTAAAATAGTAAGTTGGTTCACTGCAGTCAATATTTATTTTCCTAGGATTCCATCCTGCTCCAGCCTAAAGACTGTCATTAATTTACAATTCCTATATACAGGAAATCCTCAATTTACTACCGTAATTAGGGCAGGAATTATGGTTGAAAAGTCATTGTGGTCATTAAGCACGCCACGTGACTGCACCCAATGTTACACCATTTTTGGTGGTGGATGTTAACTGAACATCACTGTTGTTAAGCAAACCCACTTAACCAAATGATATTTTTTGCCAGAAAATGGTAGTAAACGTCAGAAACCAGCAAAAAAGGCTTTGAAGTATTTGAAGTTGAAGCCACGTGACTGCAGGACACTGCAAATGGCCATAATGGTGAGCCAGCTGCCAGGCACCCAAAATATGATCATGTGACTGTGGAGTGGTGGTGGCTACTATAGCTTTTGTTTTGGGAAGTCCATTGCAGCTTTGTTCACTAAGAGATCAGTTGTAAATCGAGGACTACCTGCACCATAATTAGGGTCTAAACAAGAGAATAACACCATCAAAATAATCAGAAACCATCACTTTCTGGTGCCTACCTCTTCAAAGGTAGATTCATGCTTTCCTCTCTTCCTCCAAAGCCCTCTCAAAGCGCCAAGCATTCCATGTTCTTGGAAAACTAATATGGAATCGGGTATCCTTGTGCCAGGAGAAGAGGAGGGATAGAAAAGTTGTTCCAAAGGAGGGGCCATCACCAAGAAGGCACCCTTTAGACCAATAAATAATGCTGATAAAGTGTGCAGTCTATATTCTTGTCTGATAACAAGAGGAAAATAAGTTTCCTATGGCTATTGGCATTTTATGGTTTTTTTTTAGATAAGACCAAAGAAGGAAATTCTGCTAAGTAGTATTTTTACATCTATAACAAACCATGTTTTGTGCAGCTTCTGTCTTCCCACATCCTTTATGTGGATGTTGTTGTGAAAAGCAGCTTCCTAGGATGAAAAAAACAGAGTTATATGTGAGTTAAGATGTAGCTCTATATCAATGGGGCAAATATTTGAGCTGACAAATCTAATTTCAGATCTTGATTGCAGTTCTTGATTTGGAAGTAATGTTGATTCAGACTTCGTAACAATCTATGCTTTGGCTTTATAGCTAAAATAGCTTCTTACAAATGACACATTTTTCCTCTTGACAGGTAAAGTTGCATTCAAGTCGGTTTCATCAAGTCAGGCTTACTTCCTAGTGGTTTCATGGATATATATATAGTAAATCATTTGCCTAGAGGATTAAACATGGAATGATTGAATCCTTTATATTACTCTAACTCTTGATTTAAAAAAGCTTCCAAGGTTCATGTGTTGTTTCTTAATCCTACCAAGCTTGTTTGGCCAGATATGATAAAAGATGAAACAGTATGTGTACGCGGCAAATCTCTATAGCAAATAATGTTCAGTTCTTTTACAGGATATCACCTCCCTGTTATGCCATATACTCATCACAGGCTACCATGATTGACTGATGCGATTTAATTTCTGTAGATTAACAGATCATTTACAGGAAAGCCATAAAATAATGAAAGTGCAATTAAAAATAATTTAAAAAGACATATCTGGCAGTTTGTTTTTAAGGATGCAAAATGGAGCACCACTGTTTGTAAAAGATGTGTAAAAGAAAAATAAACCAGTCTGGGGCTAAAAAGATCATAGTATGAACAGGTGTAGAGAGTAAGGAAGATCTTATCTTATTTTACAATATTATCTAAAATTCTTATCTTAATTCTATGTTCATTTATTCAATTCCAAATCTAATATATTTCCTTCCATTTTTCTTAGTATATTCTCATATATTATGTTACAATGTAATCTAAAATTCTCATCTCCTTTCTATTATCATTTCTCATATTATTATTATTTTTCATCACATTTGTCATTTTATCAATCCCTATCTGTAAATATAGTTGTCCCCTCTAGTTAATAATTCGAGCTAACCACCTTCATTCTTCTTTAATATCAATCTCCCTATCTAGTATAAAGCTCAAATATATATATTTTTCTCAGATTCTGCATTATATTTTCTCTATGAATCATCTATACATTACAAAATACTATTTTCAACATATTCTTATACATCCCAACATATTACCTATTCTTTTCAACACACTTAATTCCAACGTTTAGTTATGCCCTTTAAGTGCCCACAATTCAATACCTGTCCAATTTAATTTTTAAACCTTTGTTGTGTTAATGTATTTTCCTTTAAATTTCTCCTCCAGATTAGTCCAGTAAAATAATAAATCCAAATTTAAAAACCCATTTTCCTTCTCACTTTCTCTGGTTGCCGCTTCCACACATTTTCCTCCAAAATAACCCTTTAATTTGATACCAGGGTACCTCAAAAGCGATGTCCTTTGCCTGGTTCACACTCTGCTTGCTACTTCTCCCTCCAGCACACAACTTAAGTTTCCCAGAATGTTCTTCATCTTCGTGGTGGCCATTTAAAGACCACTGCTGCAGCTTGCCTTTGGGAGGGATTTTCCTGTCAGGGAGGGGAGTTGTGGCTCCCCTCAACCCTCCAGGCAATTTCCCCCTTCTTCACCACCCCACCAGGGTGGTTCCGGTCTTGATTGGGACCCTCCAGCAAGAGAGCTCGGGCGAAACCACACACGATCGTGGATTCCGCACCGACACCTATGAGGAACAAACCGGAAGTCGAGATGAGCTTTTCTGATATGAAGCTTCCTTAAGCAAAGTCTTGTCCTTGAATTAGGTTACACATCTACCACCATGTGGGAGATGACCAGGCTGAGCCCGAGAGAGGGATCAAACACACCATCAGTCTCAAGTCACTTCGCTCCCACCAGTCCAGCCCACCTTGAATTCTGTTGACTGTTATCTACCACCAATTTGCTTTGACTGTTAGCAGCTCAGATTATTGTGGAAAATTGAAGTTTGCAATAAACCTATATATTCATTTGAACTACCTGGACTCCTGATGTGTTGTGTTGGACACCTCAATTCTCATATTTCTTGGGTCAGTTGACAAGAATGTCTTCAAAGAGACTCCAAAGGTGCTGAGAAGCAGAATGGAAAGTTGGTCATCATCAGTGTGGGCAAATCTGAAAACTGGCTATATTAACTATGTACAATCTATGAATATTTCCATTCATGAAATCTTGGTAGGTAATGTATATACATACCACTGTAGTACTTTAAAGAATGTAGAGATTTTGCAAACGATTATTTTTTTTTAATTTAGAGTGTTTATTTATTTATCAAATGGATGTGGCCACCCAGCTCACAAAAGATGACTCTCTGGGAGGTGTACAGCAAAACAAGTATAAAAACAATAAACACGTCAAAGACAGTCATGTTTTTTTAAAAGCCATACACAAGATACTCAATCAGCAGTGGAGCCACCTCAAGATCTCAAGATGTTTGCACCAATCCCAACAGATTTTAGGTGATACACAGCAATAAAATAAACGAAAAATACATAACCCTAAGAGCAAAAATTACATGCATCAGAGGAACAACTTTACTCAAGACCCCCAGGGCCAAAGCCTTGCTAGAATAAGGGGAACTCTTGATAGAATTCTCAAGAGGCTGCCACAGAGAAAGTTTGTCATCTAACGTAAAACATATAGAACTTCACCATGCTGGACAGGCCCTCAGTTGACCTCTTTAGATGACCAAATGAGATGGGATTTTCTAATTCAGATAAGGCAGAGCATTTCAGAAAAGGTTGATTCATTATGTGCCATCAAGTCATAGCCCCTTTTTATAACATAGAAAGCAACTTATTTATTTATTTTTTATTTATTTGATTTGTCAAACACTTACAAGATAATATGCATAAATATAAAACATGAGTAAGAATACAGAAATAGGTACGGATAAATGGGGACAATAGGACAGGGACGGTAGGCACGATTGTGCACTGCGGGGGGGGGACTTGGATGTGAATGAACTGTATCCTTCCATCAATGCTCACAATATTACCCTAACTATCTTATTCTTCAACATGGAATAACTCCCTCTCTGAGGTTGTCAATAATAAAAGAATCATGCTTTAACTTGTCCAAGATAGCAAGGTTCAAGCCAGCTCCTTGCTTCTGGCCTTGCCAGTAGGGGAGGTCAAGGCAGAGGAAAGAGTCTTGGCAGAGTTAGGCGAAGCAAATATGAACCTGAAACAACCTTGGATTGCAGCTGTGCACTTGAATCTGGCAATTTGTGTGTGTGTGTGTGTGTTGCTTAAACTATGAGAAATGCTTTGTTACAGTTCCTTTGCTCCTTTTAAATATGCACTTCCTTGGTGAGCTAAAGAATTATAAGAGATATTTAGTGTAAAATATTTGGTATGTGATGTATCTACAAGTAGCAAACAAAATAGCAGTTGGGGAGATTAGGGTTCCATGTCCAGTAACTCACAGATGCGCTCTGAGCTTCATCTTCTCTTAGGCTAAACTAACAGCAGTTTGTTGGGAGGAATGAAAAGCGTGACAAATGAGATTTAGCACTTTAAGTCATAATTTCTTCAACTCCTATAATAAGCCACAATTAGCTGGTTGTATACTATTTATTTATTTGATTTATATAGCCACTCATCTCGTATATGTGACTCTAGGCAGTATACAATTTTTAAGGCGCAGGAGGATATGGAACGCAAAGAGCAGAGGCTGTAATATTAAAATTTACCAAATAAAGCAGATTCTAACCTATCATAATCTGTGAATTAAGTTTGCAGATATACTATCTTGATCCGAGGTGCTATCTAAGATATTTCTTGCTCCTTTTTTGCCCACCATTTTTTTTTGCCCAGCAGTGAGTTTCACAACTCAATGACATTCAATTGTTTCAATTATCTCTCCGCTGCCAAATGGGGTAGGATTATCAATTGTTGCCATTACCTCTGAGAATACACATTGTAGATACATCATGTCATTTTACTATGCCTGCAAGGAACACAAGCCTTTTAGATATGAAATTTTAATACTAGTGGGAAGGTGGGAAAAGGAACAACCCACCCTCCAAGATATAAAAGATTGGGAGATCCAGGTTCAAATCTCTAGGTAGCATTAAAACTCATCAGATGGCTTTGAAGAGGACAGGGTGTCCCAAAATAGCCTACCTCAAGTTTCTGATAACTTTTCCAACTTTACACTGATACAATTAAAATAATCTCAAATATATAACATTTACTGCTAGGTTCTGTTTGCCTCCTATGCAGGAGAGTTATTTTAAGTTGACAATTTGAAACAAAATTTAAGCACATGACTGTCTTATTATACTGTAACATGCAAAATAAAGAGATTAAAATCAAATAAAAGAGAGGCAGTTTGGTCTACTGGTTAGGGCACTAGGCTAGAAAGATGAAAGTTGCAGAAGGCAGAAGAATAAAAACTTGGGAATGTACTCAAAGGAAGGCCCCTGTTTAAATTGTTTGGTATTGTGGAAATATTACATTTTTTAAATGTTTGCTCATGATTGAACTATTGATCATAAACTCCCAGGGACACTTAACTGACTAACATTCCACAGATTAAACTAATCCATCCAGCTGTTCCAATTGTGCCTCCCTAGACAGATAGAAAGGGAGATATTAACTGGTGAAATCTGCTTCCCAGGCTTTTAGAATAGGAATTTTGGCACTTGCTTTGGCAGGCTTGAGAAACATCTGGGGCACTTGATCACAGCTGAGTCTCATGAGAAGGACGTTACTGAGCTCTCTATATACCCAAATATGACCTTAGCTTTGGTGTCATCAGAGACAGTTGTTTGGACAACTAATAAACAACCTGAAAGTCATCCTGTAAAAGCAAGGGTGTCAAACTCATGGCCCATGGGCCGGATGCGTCATATGCTAGCACCGCCCCTGCCTGGTTTAGCGAAGGGGGAAAAAGTCCCGATATGTCATGTGACACCACTGTGATGACGTGAGTTTGACACCCTGCTGTAAAGCATTCCCAATGAATGTTGACATTTGTATCTTTGGGGCTGAAGCCACAGGAAGAATTAGAATAGAATAGAATAACAGAGTTGGAAGGAACCTTGAAGGTCTTCTAATCCAACCCCCTGCTTAGTCAGGAAACCCTACACCACTTCAGACAAATGGCTATCCAACATCTTTTTAAAAACTCCCAGTGTTGCAGCATTCACAACTTCTGGAGGCAATTGTTCCACTGATTAATTGTTCTAACTGTCAGGAAATTTCTCCTTAGTTCTAGGTTGCTTCTCTCCTTGATTAGTTTCCACCCATTGCTTCTTGTTCTGCCCTCAGGTGCTTTGGAGAATAGCTCGACTCTCTCTTCTTTGTGGCAACCCCTGAGATATTGGCTGAATTGTTGGACTTGGAACTGTTGGGGATATTTCGCACCCACATATAATTTTAGAAGAGCAAGTCTCTGCTCATTTTGTCTGTGCAATTTCATAGAAAAAGCATGCAGACAGATTTCTTTTTTACCCAGTTGCTCAGTCTTTGAACAATTACATGGTGGCAAAAGTATAACTGGCAAATTGTAGGGTATTATTTTTAAGTAGATTAACATGGAAAAATGAAATAATTTTACATCCAGTCTTTTCTTAAAAGTCAATTTTAAGATTGGATTGCCACTCATGTGAAAGGTTTAGGATCTCCTGCTTTAGCAGGGGGTTGGATGAAAAGACCCCTAAAGTCACTTCCAATTCTATTATTCTGTACTCTCTCTCTATCTATATTTATGTTTTCAGCAATGATCCCTTGCCCCCTCACAAAACCTCTCCTGGGTCTGTACCTCTTGCTGGTAATTAGCACATCATTTATTACATTTTATCCAGACCTCTCTAAGGAGCTCAGACAAACATTTTATCTTAACAACAGTCTGTGAAACAGGTTAGGCTGAAAACATGTTGCACAAAGACACCACTGAGGCTGAAAGTGATATAAACCCGTCTGACAGCAGCTACTTATAGTATTTAATTCTTCCATCCTCTTGTATAATAGAGAGAATACTTCACTGCAAGAGTTGACATTACATCCATACAGTACATACCTATTTGTTTACTCATAGTTTACTGAATGTAGCACAATTAGCTAGTAATCTAACTAACACCTTGAGCTATGGCTTATTTAACTACCTATTTTTATGTAAGACTAAATCAGTATCTTGTTTACATGCCAAATAAGAGAAACTACTCAAACCACACTATGATTAAATGAAATGTGAAAACTCAGTCTTCCAGCAGAGATTTGAACTTAGATATATTATCTCTTTCTAATGTTCTACATCCATCTACTTCTGCATCACAGTCAAAAGGTTACATCAAATGATAAATGCACGAAATTGTGGAGTTAATACATGTGATTTTTTACAGCATATTAGAAGAGCTCAAAATGAAAGCAAACATAAAAAGTGAAAAATCTATTATTAAATATTAGGTTAAAGGCAGCGTTATCCTACATGTTTAAATGATTACACAACAGACAACAAAATGAAGAGAGATAACTTTGTTTTCTTCAGCTCGAGAATATACAAAATATGATCAATGTATTGCAAAAGTAAAAAGGAAATTACTTCCTCCAGAAGATTATGACAATTTAAACAAGTTCATAAAGAATAAAAAAAATCAAGTGAGAATGATACCATCCGAATGATGAATTAAGCATTGCAACACTACAATGCAATCTTCAATCCTTATATACATGTATGGAACACTGTGAGGCACATACAAAAGACCAGATCTCACATTGCAAAACTTGTTTCTTTAATTTTCTCCATCGCCACCCCACCTCCTGTTTTTCATATCATGACATCAAAAAAACAAAAAAACAAAACTGAAATATAAGGCATACAGGGAAAAGGAAACCCAACACATAGCTGCTACTTTTGATAGCAGCCATGCTACTCATTTTTTTAAAAAAAAATGGGAATGAATATAAACACCTTAATTTATTTGTTTAGTCATATAGACCACAAAGCCTTAAACCAGATTCCCACCATTGTTTACTTCCCAGAGCAATACTTGTAAATTGACCTGGAAGGAAGGCAAGAAAAAAACTTATTGTGGACAATCACTATACGAACAATCTCCTCTGTGCTGACAGTTTTGGAAATTTTAAAAACCAACATTAAAAGTCTGGAATATTTGTTTTGATTGCCAAAAAACACTAGGTTAACATGCCGGGCACTCAAATGAATGAATGAATGAATGAATGAGGGTGGGCAATTTGTCTGAAGTATGGCAGGAAGGGTGAAAAGGAAGCAGTTATTTGGCTTTGATCCAAAGACACCATTGTAGGAAGAATGAAAGGATAAGAATTCAATGCTCATTTCACAGCACATGAAATACAGCAGCCTGTCATATATTTATTTATTTATTTAATTTTATTTTATTCTTGTATGCCGCCCTCTCCGCAAAGGACTTCACAATAAAACACAAAACAATATATATATATATATATAAATATATATATATATATATATAAAACTACTTCCCTACTCCTCAGCCACAACACTCTTGCACTATAAAATAAACCATGATCCTAAAATAAAATATAAATATTTTAATACTATTATCTATACCTCCCTGTAATACAATGTCCTCTTTTAATTATAGTTGCTTATGAGCCATAAAGACCATGTTGAGTTTTAGCAACCACATAAACTTTCTCCAGGGTGATCTATTCCCAATGGGATCCTTCAGGTATCCATCCCTGGTGTAACTGAGTCCAGTCGTCCTACTGCTGGTTCTCTTTTTTTTTTCTTCCTCTTTTCCCAGCTTTAGCGACTTCTCCAGAGAGCTAGATCTTTGCATAATGTGTCCAAAATACGAATAATTTGAACCTGGTTGTTTGTGCCTTGAGTGTGTCAAGTGCTGGGGAAATCAGGAGATTCAGGCACTTCAAGTGAATATAAAAGATTTATTGCAAGCTTAAGCTCTCTACTCTGACCTACTAACTGTCAAGGGAAATAAGAAAGCATTTAAGGTGGGGTGGACTTAGATCTCTTGCAGGTGTGCAGGGATTCATGACTTGTGAGGCGTTTGACCCTTCCCTCAGGCTCAGCCTGGTCATCTCCTACAAGTGAAAAACTTTGGATTGATTTGTTCTATGATCCATTCATTTGTTTTCTTGGCTATCCAGGCTGTTCTCAAGAGTCATCTCCAGCACCAAAGTCTAAAACAAGTATTCTTTCCACTCTGCTTCTTCTACATCCATCTTTCTCTGTGGATGGCACAGGGAAGACTATTTTCTGCACTATTCTGATTTTTGTAGATAAAGATGCATCATGGGGGAAATACGTAAATTAAATAAACACTAGCAAAAAGCTTGTGAAATCAAAACCAAAAATGAAACCATTTAGGACAGAACTGACAGGAATGGATAAAAGAAAAAGAAACCCACTTTACTAAGCCTTCCACTAGGTTATAATGAGAAAATATGATGGTGATTTCAAGTATGGTGGTGAAACAACTTTAGCATATATTTCCTTCTAATGTAAGGATTGAAAGACACTACAGAGCCTTTGCAGAACTTTCCAAGAGAATCCAAAGTTGATTCTCTCTTCCACTGATAACTTTATAGAACTAGAGAATCCCTTCACTTGTTTGTGTGCCAATTGTAGCTTTCCTTAAGAAGTATGTCTTCTCTATGAAATCACATTAGGTAGGTCTGCCCTGGCATTCCATTTTATTTTGTTTTCTTGTAGAAAACTCTAACTATATGGAAATGTTCCTGTGATTCCAGCTCTCCAAAAAGCCATATTCAATTGCACCTGCCAATTCTTTACCTACTTTTCAAGAGAAACATATAAAACACATTCTGCCTGAGGAAGATATTATTTGGTCTCTATCTTGCTTTTTTAAGTAAAACATGCATGTTACTTTTTGCTGCTCTGTAGGGTTTCATTGTCTTAAAGATCCATAATTGTCCCATAATCAGGACAGAACAAGATTGTGCATCCAAACATTTCTGTATTCACAAAGTAGTAAATGGAGAAGCTCAGTCCCTTCTTATAGGCCAAGATTTAGGCAAGCTGTGGTACTTGAGATATTGCTGAACTACAGGTTCCAGCATCCTTAGGGATATGGCCAATATTGAACGGTGTCAGAGTTGTAGGCCACTTACTCATTATGGAGAACTTCTGCCCACATGACAAATCCATTAAAAAATCATGATTTTTGATTTACCAATTGTTTTCATCTTAGTACACTATAAATACAAAATATTAAGAATGCTGTTGAATTATTACAATATTTTGTGGTGCATAATGCTAGACCCAATAAGGTCATAAGCAGGACAGAAAAAGGGCAGCCCCTTTTTTAATTCCTTTTCCTTCTTAACAGTAAGTAAGTTACAGTACATTGGATTGAAGAGAAAAGCACACTTGTCATCAAAATGATGACCATCTCTAGCCATTGATGGTAATCTCTGTAAATTAGTCTAGTATCCTTTCAAAATAGTCTAAAATTATGACAATTTTATATGGTGATATACACAAATACCATACTTGCTTTTTCAATTAAAATCAAACAACTAAAATTATTCAAGCATAGTTCACACCTAGCTTCAGTCTTTCTCTAGATGGATTCAGGGGAAGTTCTGTCTCTGAATTTAGGATATTATTAATGACATCACTACACAGCAGGAAACAGGGACTTACGACTTGTCAAATACTGAACTACAGGAGATTGTAGTATGATTGGCTCACACAAATTAAGTCAGACTGTCTTTTATTTTGTTTGGGAGTAGCACATTGGATTAATTCAGTTGTTCTGATTTGTAAATCACGCTTTATGGTTTAGTACAAATCATATTTTGTGGCTTAATCTAGCCAATTATAGTCTACACAATAAAATATGGTTAAGCATACCTTGGCTTTGTATAAAGTGTGAATCAAGTCGCAGAGGTCCCAAGGCCATATCCTGTTTCTAAATCAAATATCATTTGCCAGCCAGAATTAATTCTGGGCTTAATTTTTTTCCCATGGAAAAGTCCCTGCAGGATATTTTCATCTGAGTGGGAGAACAGCCAGAAACAACTCACAGATGTGAGATGAATTAAGAGTGACCTATCAACCCAATCGCTAAGTGGCACTCATTCTAGCAAATGGCTGAAAGGGATTGCAATTGGGAAGTGCAATCATAATGAATCAGGAAAGAATGCCATAGGCTTTCATTCTGAAAGATAACATTTGACAACACAGTAGCAGTTATTTCACGACTAAAAAAACCTCTGAACTTTTTAGCATGAAAGAATGCCTTGGCAAATTACCACAATAGCAGGCTGAGGCACAAAAGAATCTTGGCTATACATGTGAGATTTTGGTCATTAATAGTTAGATGTTGCATGTGAATAATGTGAAAATCAAAGGACTCAGAAGAACAATAATGCAATATATTGCACGTTTAGCACATTTAAGCTTTACTATGTATAAAGGAAATGATACAAATAGTTCCATGATAAGACACCAGCAGTGATGTACCATACGCTTTTTCCATTTGGGCACTGCAGGAGTTTTGCATCAGATTTTGTTTCCAAACTGACATCACCAGAAAGATATGCAGCCTTTGAGAAATGCAAAAGGATCTAGAGTCTTAAAAATTACCCTGATGGCGTGTTCTCTTTATCTCTGACATTTGACCTTTTGTGCAAAACATTGTGCAGATAGTTCTCTGGCCTTTCTCAAACCTGCTTCTGCCCTGGCCCCATTAACGTCTGGGATATAAGGTTCACAGCAATGGCCTGGAACCATAGGTGGATCAAGAGCTTGGCACAGGTCCAGGATAGAAGCCCAACCAGGACTGCACAAGGCCCCAAGACTGCTCTGACTTCAGGAAAAAGAACAAGGATCAAAGAAGGTAAGCAGGAAGGAAAGGTGAGCCTAAGAAAAATTAATGGGATTATGAGAATAAAATCTAGATTAGGAAGTTTGAGCAAGCAGAATGAACCTACAAGCAATCAGTGTTCTGACCCAGCATTAGCAGGAGCAAGAAACAGACTCCTTGTCATGAAAGACCCCTCTTTATTTACCTCTTGTGAATTAATTGCATTCACCTACCAAAAAGTCCACGCAATAGTCCTTCAAAGAGTTAACGACAGCAACAGACCTTATCAGTTCCTTGTAAGACTCCCAGCCAAAAGGCTGCAAATTAAGTTCTGACAAGCAGCCTCTTGTGGCAGGAAACAATGAGCAAAATCTTCAGAAATATGAACTGTTGTCTCCTACGACAACCATTCCCCTTTCCTTCTATTTATTCCCCAGCCAGGGAGCGGGTCATTCAGCGTCCACACATGCTTTGCTTTCCAAGTCGACTCCTTGTCCTCCGTTGTTCCCCTCCCCTAACAAGCTCTGTGCATCTGGAATAGGCCCCAGCTGTTCTTCCTCCTCACTCATATCAGCCCCCAAAGGCAGCTGCCTCACCGGTGGCTGGGAAATGTCGGAGGGCTGTGGCTCTATCTCTTGTGTCTGACACAGAGCATCCATCAGAGCCTTCCTCAGACTCCAGAACTGGCCCAAGTTCCTCCCCAACCCCCTCATCATTCGATTCTGTCACCAGCTCTGCTGGCAGCTGGTGAGCCACAACAGTCAGGGACATCTGAACATGTACAAAAATGGGATGGTGCTTCAAATGTGCAGTCAAAGTCACCATCTTGACTTTTTTGCCACTGCCCCACTCCCCAAGAGCAATGGAGAGAAACATCAATGCAGCAGGAAAATGGTTGCCTCAAAGAGATGAAGGTAAGCACAAAAAGTGGAAAAACAGAAACTTCTTTTGAGATACCTTTCATGAAATGAGAAAGAGATCTTAATACCATGTTAGTTACCTTCTGTTCTGTAATTCTGCTACTGGAAGCCTAATTTCTCTCAAGCAAACCATATTCTGAACTATGTGTAAGAGTCAAATGCAATATTTGCTCCCAATACCAGAGTTTCCTGATTCTGCTGTGCTTCAGATTTGATGTAGCTATTCACCTGTTCTCACCAAGAGGGAAAAAGAAGGAGAGGAACATGTCTGTGACATCTGGGCTCTATGAGAGAAAAGCAAGTAAATGAGATGGGGATGCTGCTAAGAAAGGCTTTGATGGATGCAGACACTCAGGACATGGGCTATTTCTGACAGCTTCTTATCCAAGAACTCCATCCAAATTGGAACCAGAACTGGTTTCAGGCGCCATAAGAACAAGAGAGCAAAGGTGGAATTCATTTAAGAGATTAGGAAGCCTTTGAATAACTATGAGTGGTACAACTGGAAGAACAAGGAGAATGACTATGATAAATCTGGGAAAAAAAGACTAAAAAGCAGACCAGGACATGGCTTTGGAGAGCTTTTAGAGTAAGAAATTGGTCAGTGTCTACCCTCCACCCCCACATCAAAGTGAAGACAAAAGATTGTCAGTCCGGCTATTTTCATCTTCCATAGGCAATTGCCTTTTTATACCACCGTGTTCCCTGCTTGTCATTTTGCATTTTATAAGTGATACTTTTTCCACATTGCATTTAGCTTAAGTCAGCACACTTTTCTTCCCCTCCCCCTGCCTCCAACATGGCTAGAGCACAGTGTGCTTTGTAATATCTTTAGATTAGATAAGGCTGTGTGGATGGACACTTCAGTCAAGCAGCGAAATTAAAGGCATCTTTCAGAAGCAAACCAAAGTTTGGAAATCAAAACAACCAGTGTCTGTATGTAACTCTATGCAGATGACCGTATGGGCCTAATCAGAAGAATTCCATTGTTGGACCAATTGAAGCAAAAACAGACATAGATGAAAATCAAGTTCTTGAGGGACACCCTTAGGAAAGATCCATGAACCTCTCAGCCCTGTGAGGTAGGCCAGATCAAGGAACCAACTCATCAGAAAGGCTGTAACTATACTTCATCAAGCTACCGTAAATTATTGTAACAGAATTATCAAGCACAGGAAATCAGGAACCAAGGCAATTCAAATGAATATAGGTTTATTGCATGCTAACACACTTTACAAGAATCTGAACTACTAGTCAAAGGGAATTGGCAATAGATAAGAGTCAATGGAATTCAAGGTGGGCTGGACTTTGATCTCCTGTGTGTGTGAAGGGTCTCGAGTCGGATGACTTGACTTCCTACTCGCAGCTTTGAGAATCTTGTAAGGAGCACAGCTGAAGGTTCTCTCTATGAAGCCATGTTCCCCTTCGCTATGGTTTGCTGCTAAAGGACAATGACCTGCAATGCACTGACCTTGAGATCATGATTTGCTGGGATAGCTATGCTCATCAATACCTTACACCAGAACTAAACGTAATCATTATATAATTAACTACAAACTGCTAAAAGTCAAGATCTTTGCCAAGAGAAGCCCATTTATATTGCTAAGAACTTTGGCATTTATTAGTGAGAGACAGCAGGGGTGGGCAGAAGACCCTTTCAACTCCTTGTCTCTTTCAAGAGAGATGTTAATTTGAAGGAGGTTATCAGCAATGACAAGGGAGATAAAGAGAGCAAGCAGCAGCCCACACAGGCATGATTAAGAATACAGTTATTACAGCAACAGCTGACTGGTGTGTTGTCTCCTTGGCATTAGAAACTGCAAAGATCCTGGGTTCTGCTGGGTTTTTTCTAGGGAATCTGTTAATTAATGTAGTGAATGGCAATGTGATTTGTTCCCCAATTTTGACTTGCTGAACATTCTTCTTCATGGTCTGGATCAGGGAAAAATGGGGCAGTGTTTTCCTTTGAGGAATGTTATGGTGGCTAAATGAATGGAAGCAGAGAAATATCTTACCTACTCAACTCAACCCTGAGTAGATAAATAAAAAGTTAAATAACCTTTTGCTTATAACATTGACAGCTTAAATGGCAATTGCACTGATATAATTTTATTCATTTTCAACACTTTTTAAATAATAGAATGTGAATCATTCTAATCATATTGATAAAACATTACTTCATTGAAATCTGCATTGAAATAATATATTGTATCAAGAATTATAATAAAAGGTGGGGAACAAAAATTACCATCCCATACGTTCAGTGAGAAGTATTACCCTGCAGTGGCTAAAGAGACTGGGTATGAATTATGATCTGGTTCACCCAACATCCTTATTTTATCTTGGCTTTGTGGTTGTTAAACCATGGTTCACTGTGGAAGATGCTGTTGTAGTTTATTCAGCAAATCATGTACAAAACAAGCCACGGCAAAGCTTGATGGGTGAATATGGCATACATTTCTTCATTCAGATAATTTCTCAGGAAGAGACTTAAACATGTCTTTTTCTCTGTCACTCTTGATGATCTCTTCCTTCTTCGATCTGGAAGCCACAGTACCAGCCTCCATCTTTGATGGCACTTCCCAGTACTGAGCTGGTGTGCTATTTATTTATTTAGTTATGTTATTTGTGCCACACATTACTTTGTATTGTAGCTTTATTATTTTTACAAATAATTCAAGGCAGTGAACATATCCAATATACCTTCCTCCTTCTATTTTCCCCACAACAACTCTGTGAGGTGGACTGAGCTGAGAGAGAATGACTGGCCCAAATGTCTATGGAGATTTTCAGTCATCCAGGTCATGGTTGTCCCAAAGGTGCTTTTTCAAGAGGCAATTGGACTTTCTGGTTTTTTCTTTGAAGATGTTTCGCCTCTCATCCAAGAAGCTTCTTCAGCTCAGAGCTCAGAGCTGAAGAAGCTTGTTGGATGAGAAGTAAAATGTCTTCAAAGAAAAGCAGAAAGTCCAGCTGCTTCTTGAAAAAGCACCCTTGGGATGACTGGCCCAGTTACCGAGCCAGGCAGGACTTGAACTCACAGTCTCCTACTTTCTAGCTAGGTGTATTAACCGCTAGACCAAACTGGGGTCCTTCTAGACCTACAGCTCCTGGTTGAGTAAGAGGTGGCAGTCATGGGTAAGGAAATCTCAGCACATTCATATTGTGCACCAATTGTATCCTTTCCTTGACCGGAAGGCCTTGCTCAGGATGATTCATGCCTTGTTCATTTCCAATTTGGATTACTGCAACACCTTCTATATGAGGCTGTTCTTGAGAACCACCCATAGTTTACAACTACTCCAGAATGCAGTGGTGCATGCAGTGATGGGTGCTTCTAGGTTTACCCATATAACACCTCTGTTGCAGTGCATTGGCTCTCAGTTTTCTCCTGGGGAAAATTCAAGGTGCTGTTTATTAAAGCCCTATACGGCACGAGACCAAGTTATCTGCAGGGCTGCCTTTCCCAAAGGACATCTGCCCATCCTACCAGATCAGATAGGGTGCTCCTAGTCCTTTCCCTTAAATGCTGCCATTTTATAAGATCTAGGAAGTGTGCCTTTTCTGGGTAGCCCACCTTATGAAATGCCCTTCCTGAAATTTGGCCATCTCCCACTCCTTTAACCTTCCAAAGAGCACTTAAGACCTGATCCCCCCCACCCTCTGGAAAGTGGTGGGTTAGGGTGAGCTGAATTTTTGTGAGCTGCATGAAAGTTCAGCTGTGGTGCCAGGTCTTTTGGTTTTAATGTTTTTTTAATATATATTGTTATATATTGGGGTTTTGAGTTTCCCAGAGTTTGGTTCAAGAAGGCATCCATAAAATAAATGAATATATATATATATTGTGAAATTGTCCCATTATTACAAAAAGAAGTGCTGAGTTTGTCTGCCAAGAAAATGCAGGTTCCGATGCATCAGAAGGTTTGTAATTTATTGGTGAAGAAAACATTCCACATGGCCAGAAAGAGCTGGCCTTGGGATCGTGGCTTCATACGTTCCTAGACTGAGTTCTTATGCAACTACTGGTTTTGCTAATTGGCAAATACAGTAGTCCCAAATGGGCACATGGAAAGGTCATTGGTTTTTCCAGGGGTTTCAAGTTCAAATAAAAAGTTTTAAGGCTCGTTTTTTTTGCCCATCAATGAGTTTTGTGCACCAATCAATTATCTCTGCTTATTTTGGCTCTCTTTCACTATTCCCCCTGCCCAAGGGCTAAGGTTATTGATCGGTGGTTGACAGTTACCTCTGCAAATTCATGTATCCATGCTATAATCACAGCAAGGACATCATACCAATCAATTTCACTTGCTGCAGGGAAAGACATTTTGAAGATGAGATCTGAAAGGGTTGATCAAGGGGCTCTTATTTATAAAGCCCTAGGTGGAGTGGCCTAGGACAGGGGTCGCCAACCTTTTGGACCTCAGGGACCACCAAACTCATAATTTTAAATCCCGAGAACCAGAGACCCTGGGAAAATCCCAAAAAAAGTCTGCAGAAAATTCCCCACTCCGTTTTCCTACTGATCGATCATTCTTTATTTGGGATCATAGGATACCATCTCCAGCTCCATTCTCAGGGAGAGAGAGAGACTTGGCTTCATGCAAGGAAAGCAGCAGAAGTAGTAGAAGTCTTTCTTTCTCTCTCCCAAACTCCACCAGAAATGAGTCTTTGTGAGACTTGTCACGCCGGCGCAGCCTCTTGGAGCAGGATGCCTTGCAGGCTCCCAAAGACTCATTTCTGGTGGATTTTGGGGGAGGGAAAGAAAGACTTTTGCTGCTTTCCCTGCATGCAGCCAAAAGCAGAAGAAGAAAGAAGTGGAAAGAAGCAGCGCAGTGTCCAGGCAAGGCATGTGAAGCGAGTGAGGCAAGTTCCCCCCCTCTGCCCTTTCCCCCCTCCCCTCACTACCTCATGTTGTTCGCAATACAAGCAACCAAGCCTTGTGTTCCCTTGGGCCATGTAGGTGGCACAGCCTTGTGTTCCTGCGCAGCCTGGAGTAATTGCTTTGGGGGTGCTTAGGGGGGGCATTTCTCTGCGGACCACCAAAATTTTTTGTGGACTACCAGTGGTCCCTGGCCCACTGGTTGGCGACCATTGGCCTAGGATACAGTCAACAAGGTGCACAGAAGGAGCCACTATGCAGTTAACAAGAAAAGCAGATGCCAGATTCTGGAAACTTATCCTAAATAATATAATGAAGATAATGCTTCCTGCTTTACCTCCCAATAAGCAGGTAGACAAAATAAATTCCAAATTGAAACTTTTCAGATGTATAAAATCACACACTCCTGAGTCGAGTTTACGTTCACTGAAAAAACAAGCACCGAGGACTCCAGCGAGGCTTAAATTCATAAAAGGAACCTGTATTATAGCGTCTGACCTCCTCAAAGTCAGCCCTTCCGATTAACCGCACTGCAAATCACCTTATCCACCACAAAAGGAAAAGCAGGGAAAAGCAACGAATGGCCAAGGTGCATCTCTCTCCCGCCTCGCACCCCGTCGCTGATCCCAGACCTCCCAAACGGCTGAATATATCGATCGCGGCTTTTTGGTTCAGGGAACCCGAACATCCCCGAGCTGGTGATTGAGAGGGGGGAAAAAACAGAAAAACGGGAGAGAAAGTGGGGGCGCGCAGGGCTTTTTGGGAAAGGTAGTCCTTGGCATACAGCTGCCTGTGGCCAAGAACTCGGTCCGGACTCTATCTCCCAGAGGCGCACTAGGCAGCGGGCTGGTAGGAGGCTTTCTCTGTACGAGCCTCCCTTACGTAGTTCCAGATTCACATTGCATCCTATCAGGCCAAAAGGCGATGATGTCACCTGCGGGCTTGTGAGGCAGCGAGACCGGAGTTACTCCTGCTGGCGGCGGCGGAGGAAGCGAGCCTCCCCTAACTAGCACTCATTGTACACCGAGCGGGGAACTGGAGCGGGCGGCGGCGGCGGCTCCAGAAGGATGCACGGGGGCTTCAGGTAAGGCGGTTCTGGTTCCCCCCTCCCCCACCTCACCGCAGGCGGCAATCAACGCCCAAGCCGAGGCCCCGTTTTCAGACGGTGGCTCGGGCTTGGCTTAACGCGGTATGGAGGAACCTAAGTTACCTTCCGGGGTGAGGGGAAAAAAAGAATAGGTGAAGCTTAAACGGCTTTCTCGTTCATCCCCTTGTGGGGAGAAGCGGCTTGAGGGACGGCCGAGCTTTTTAAGATTTTAAGCTTGGGCTAATCGGGGAATTGCTCTAGTCTGCAAACGAGGCAGGGTCTTGGGTTTAAAGGGTGGGGGAGAAGGGGGGCAGAGAAACTTTAAACGCGGTTTTTTTGCGGCAGCCCAGAGGTAGAATCTGCACAGGAGAATATGGGCGTCGCTGCGTGGATTGAATTCGCTCCTTTCTGGAAATATCCGTGCGCCCCTTTTCGCTTCCCGGGATTGTGTGGCGCTTCCCACCTCCCCTCAAACAGATCTGCGCGAGAGCCCAGAAAACTGTGGGTTTCTCGTGTGTGTGTGTGTGTGTGTATGTGTGTGTGTGTAACAAAAGGTGCAGATGTCTTTCCCCCCGTTTCTTTCCGGCTGCAGCTTTTCTTTCTTCTGAATGGGGTCGGGCTGGATACGCCGCGAAAGAGATCGGCGTGAGGAAAAAAGAAACCGGTCTGCCGCCTTTACCGCTAGCGCCCCTCTTCACAAACACACCCACTTTTTGTTGTTTGTTGCTAAATCCTCCCTCCCCAAATTGCCGCGGGTTCAAAGCCACCGGGAGAAAGAGAGAGAGAGAGAGAGAGAGTTTTGATTCTGCCGGCTTATCGCGAAGGCACTTGAACACAAGCAGCCTAAAGGAGGCGTGTAAAGTCGAGGCTTAACGTTGCCGCAACAAGACTTGGTGCGTGTCTGTGTGGACGGTGTGTGCATGCTCGCCACGTCTTCTGTATTGGGGTCCCTCTTAAAGCTCCTGGCACCCTTGGGCCTCGTCCCCCGGTTTCTTGGTAACTGGAGCCGCTACACGTGCAGAACGGAGTCCCCAAACGGCTCTCCCGGGGGGTTTCCTGGCTTTCATCATTACTGAAATGCTAAAGGCATGGAAACCACCCCGGCTTTTGAAATGCAAAATAAGACGGAACCAATACTTCAAATATATTTCAAAAAGAGACATCAGTGCATCCACAAGGCTCTTCTAAAAAAAAAATGTTTTTAAAAATGTGACTCTTGCTGTGGGGAGGAAGGGGGGCAGGGCTGGGGCGCCGTGGGGAATCAATACATCTTCATCTGTACCCTGCCTAAAGATCATCGATGCTTCTGTTTTCTCCAAGGGAGGGGAGCGGGAAAGACAAGGTAATCGGGCTTTTCCCCCTGTGGAAGATGCAGAAAGAGCTGCTCCTTTTCCTGCCACCTGGTCTCCATCTTCCTCCCACCCAGCTCCTCCTTCTATTTAGGGATGTCTTACTGTTTTTTTTTCCAATGGGTGCATTTGGGCGTCTTGGACCCTTCTCCTTCGTTCCTCCGATTCATGAAAGGGGATCGGCTGGGCCAGTGGCTTTTGCTCCACAAGCAGAGAATCCCCAGTTAACCGAGGAAGAAAATAAGCCATTGTGCACATGCTTATTTTCTCTGGTGTGTGTGAATGTGCCTTTTGGTTCTGCAGCAGTAATAAAATCCCTTACCGATTGAGGATTTTTGAAGGAGACGCTGTCTGCAACAGGAAAGAGGGGAGGGGGGCGGGGCATCAGAAATCGAGTTGCTATGGTTACCTATGCTGTTGAAGCATTGCTGCTTTTTCCTAGATCTGGGTTTCCCAGCTCCCACTTTTGCCTGGAAACCGTGGAAGGGTGTGGCTGTCTGTCTGTTTTTCAGCCTCTGGAAAAATGGGGATGCAGGTGAAGGTATGAATGGAAGAGGAGGAGCCCAGTCTTGTGATGTAAAGTAAGGACTTTTTGACTCAAGATTGACTTCTGGTGACCAATGTGAACAACATCCTCAGTTAGCTTTATTTTATTGTATAATTGAGGGCTTGGGAGCTTGCATATATTTAGCTTTCTTCCTGTTCTGGGGTCCAAGCCTGGAGTTTGAAGTGGATGTTAATAGGGGATTAGGTTAAAAGTAGGATAGTGAAAGTTTTGCCAAGGAGCAGCTCTGTTTGGGAAGCAGTGAAGAAAAGGCTGGCAATTCCTTAGTGACAGGTGTGGGTGGGTTCCCCTGTTGCATTCATAGAAACGAAGAGGAAATCTTTCCTCTTCAGAAGCTATAGGCAGGCATGAGATGCCTAAATCGCACAGGGTGTTTCCCTAGCCGCCTCTTCCTTTCCCAATCCCACTCTATGCTAGCTCAACGCCTGTTGCAAAATCACAGTAGGGTTTCGTTTTTAAAATGTAGCTTTATTCTTCATGCACAAGAGCTGTGAGGGGCTTTCTGAAACTGGGATGAAAGCTGAGAAGAAAAATGCAGAGATGGTAACAAAAGGTGGTTTGCCATTTTGCAGCAATGCTTCGTGTGCTTTGACATGTCCACATGCAGTGGCTGTTGTGTGGAAAGGGCATCAGGATGGATTAAGACTGCAACAAATGTATCTACTTCATTGTGTACCATGTTCTATATCAATGACTAGAAAGTCCGTCTTTTATTCTAAATTGAACATTATGAAGGCGTTGGACCTACCTGTGATGAATTGTATCTACCTTGCTTCAAATGGCAGCAATTTTGTGTTAATGATCTTAATTATACCCTACCTTTGCTACATTGTTATTTCAATTTGTTGGTCATCATCAGATGGCTAACTTGTAAAATTTGTGCTTATCCTTGCTCTTGATTTAACATGTAGCTATTTTACTTGGACAAGGGTAAATGACAGTATTTTAGATGTTGGTATTGATTAAAGTGTGTTTACATTTTTTTCCTAGTTCTTTTTAGATCCAACAGCCTGGGAATTATGTATTGACTATTTCCCATATTTACGGGCAACTGAACACAGGGTTGGCAATTTGTTCTATCATCAGCTCAGATTAGCTGGGAAATGAATTTAGCCCTCCAAATCCAGGTCACAACCCAGTTCAATACTACATGCCAGCTCATATGAATTCTCATGTTAACTCTATGGTGTTGGTTTTTATTAATTTAATTGGAAACCTCAGTATTGGGCTTCCGGGATAGAATGCACAACATTGGATTTACTCCTGCAGAGGAATCCAATTCACCTTTCTCTGACTCTTGTTGATTATAGTCACACCAGTTTTAAACATTTCTGGGAAATTTTCAGAAAGTTTCACTTTCTGAACTGTCTGCCATTGGCTTGGATCTTTACATAAAGAATCTCATCTAAGATTTTTTAGAAAGTGACATTTTTCTCAGAAATTAGAATAGTCCCAACCCTTCTAGTATTCCAGAAACTGAGAAACTGTTCTCTTTAATCAAAGCTTTGGGACAGTGTTTCCTACCTGGGGAATTCTGGGAGTTGAAAGCCACACACTTTAAAGTTATTGAGGTTGCAAAACACTGGTTTGGGGAACAGAAATATTGGCTGTTATTTTACTCTTGTTGATTTTATGCTTGTTATAGGATTTAGGGGATCACGTTTTATAAGTGTCTACTGATTTTATACTTGGGAAACAATTTTAATGTAGGATCTAGTGAAGTCGGCAGCCCATAATAATACAAAATAAATAAATAAATGTTTTTTGTAAAATGATACATCACTCTTAACTGAAAGCATGCAGGTAAGAAATTCCGATTCCGTCGGGTAAAATATATAAATAAAGGAATGAGGGAATATTCCAAATAAGACCTAAGATCTAATTTTGGTTCATAGCCATGGAGTAGAAAAAGTAGGAAGGGTGTAGTTCAGTCACAGACCCACCCTTGTAATTTTAATTTTTTTTCTAAACTGAAATATCTAATTCTGTGATTTTACAGAACCAGAGTGCAAAGTATCTAATTTGTATACATTGTCACCAAACTATTCTTATTGTTTATTTTGTAGTCTAGGAATTTGCATAAGATAAATGACAACAATTTGTAAGACAGACTGCTGTGCTGTCTTGCAGAGACTTCAAGTAACCTATTGAGCAACATTTTCACTGGTTTCATACAACACATTACTTGTAGACTAGGCTGAAATGTAATAGGTGATTTGTGATGCAATATGTCATAGGAATCCATTGTTTTGGTATGTTGTGGGAATAGGCCATTACGTTAAAGTACAACATGGTGCTGCCCCAAGATGGTTATTAGATGGGCAGCTATATAAATGTTTTAAATAAATAACATTATTTGAACATCGGTGTAACATTAGATAAATGTAGCAATTAGCCAGGCTTTTAAACTGAATTGTAGTATGACCATGTATTTACAACCTAATTATTTTCTCACATACCTCTTTCCCTAGGCAGAGCAAAGTATAAGCATTCAATATTTTAGGGAGAGTGCTTATTAATGAGTTAGTAATGTATTATCTTCAGTATGCATAATGCCATAATTTTACTGCCAAATACTGAAAATATTTTAATCAGCTTTCTCTAATCTGCCACCTTTCAATTGAGCTGCATTTACCCTTCTAATCAAGTAAGGATAAAGGCTGGCTAGGAATTTGGGGCCTTATGATTCCAGTATATCTGGATAGGAAGAAGTTGGAGTCAGGGTCTATGGAGAAAACCATTGCCAGTTCAGGTAGGTGTAGTATAATCTTTGGGGGGAGCAAATTTATACATGGGCTCTAATTGACATTCTGTTTTTGAAAGTGTTTAAAATGTAGACTCTGAATGTGCCAATCCCTACCAACAAATGTTATTTTATGGTGAAGTAGAAATATGACCTTAATCTATGCCTGCAATGTTAATATTCCTTGTGTTTTACAGAGGAATAGCTTTACAATTGGTCTGGGAACAGTCAGATTAATGAATGAGGTATGACAACATTTTAAGGTTTTTCTGTGCCCCATACCATCTTTACACATAATAAGAGCAACATTTGAAGTCTTTTTTGATGTTTCATTGCTGTTTCCCAAGGTAATTGTGAAAAAAAATCTGTAATCCAGTGTTAGAACATTGCTTCAATTACGGCTGAACTAACTTTTAGGCTTACTGAGACAGCTGAAGTGGCAGGGGATATGCTTAGAAGATATGCCTCCTCATTGGTGGAAGACCCAGTTTGAGTCTAACTGGACACTGGAAATAGCTCTCAACAAAGAAAAGTAACAATTGATAAACAACTGATCAGAAGACTACACACTGCCAATAGAAAAACAAAATCATGGGGGATCCACAGTTGCCCTAAACCAAGTACAATAAATTTTTAATGATTTTTCTGAAAGCCGTAAAGGTTGTGGATCTATACAGATCTCGGCAGATGCAATTCTGGAGGGCAGGTACCACACCAGAGAAGGTATGTTTCCTGAATCCCACAAAGTGACACTATTTAACCAATGGGACTGGAACATGCCCACTTTGTCTGACCTCACCAGATGGGTAGAAAAATTGCAAACAAAGTGGACCTTCAAATAGCCAGGTACTAAGGGATTTATAGATGATGATTGCGCCCAGAAGCTGATAACCACATTAGCAGTGGGCACACATCAGCATAATATGACACCCCCACCACTGCTCATGCTGCTCTATTCTGGACCATCTGTAACTTCAGATGGTCTTCCAAGAACCACCAGTGGATTGCAGTAATCCAATCCAATCATTTTGATTGGGGCTTCCTTCTGTGAAGTGATCTGGGCTCAATTTGAGTCTGACTCCCAAATAAGTGGGTAGGGCCCTTTGCAGAATTAGTTCTCCCACTTCTCAGTCGGATCTCTGCCCTCTTATCTCTCATGGAAGTTAAGAGTTCCCATAAGGTGGCAGAAGGTTGAATTTCAGCAGTAAGCAACCCTTCTTTGAGGAAATGTTTCCCTTATCTATGAAAGAGACTGTGATGTACTTCCTGCTGCAGAAGCCTTTGCCTGATTCAACTATTCTGAATAATTCTGGACCTGTCTCTAAGCTTGCCTTTGTATTAATAGAGCCTTGGGAGTTGAGTTTGAGGCCAGGGCAGAGCATGAAAGTTGCATTAGTCACACTTGGAGATGCCTCTTGGTTCCCTTTAATCTTTCAGTAGCTTTTGATATGCTCAGCTTTGATATTTCTCTGGCCCACCTCCTTGAAAATGGTGTGGGTGTTGTTGTTTGGCAGTGGTTCTTCTTGAGTGACATCCCAGTTGGTGGAGAGGAGAAATCTGCCCATGGACTTGTACTTTGTTGAGTACTTCAGGTATCTTTCTGGTCCTTTCCTAACATCTATATAAAGCCTATAGAATAGGTGACCTCTAAGCAAGGTCATCTGCTAGCAAGGGATTCAGTACCACCAGTATGCTAATAGTGCCTATACATCTCATCCCTGGACTAGATTATGCAGCAAAAATGCTAACCCAGTACACTGGGTCCCAATGAGGAAAAACGAAGTTAGTCTGAATCCCCCCAAAACAGAGTGGGGCTTTGGGTCTATAGGTAAACAATTCCAGTGAAATATCATTTTGATGCTGAATGGAATTGCGTTCCCATGAACCATTGCTTTAGAAGTTTCCATAGTTCAATGATTGGCTTCCTTGAAGTAGTGGCATGTTCCCCTCCCTCTCCCCCTTTCAGGCTCACATGGAAGAAAGCTGCTTTAATGATTAGAGATTTATTTCATTTATTT
The DNA here is from genome assembly GCA_009733165.1 of Naja naja. Taxonomy (NCBI): domain Eukaryota; kingdom Metazoa; phylum Chordata; class Lepidosauria; order Squamata; family Elapidae; genus Naja; species Naja naja. Next base: position 344,282,699 of record CM019148.1, on the reverse strand, counting down.
ATTTATAATTGGACTTCTATGCCGCCCCCTCTCCGCGAGGACTCGGGGTGGCTCACAATTAAAAACACAATACTTCAACCAATAAATATTTAAAACAGAATTAAATCAACAAGCCCAATCACTAAAAACCTGTTAAAATACTTTAAAAACCCCAGGAGGTCAGTCCAGCCCGGCCTGTTCAAACAGCCAGGTCTTCAGTTCGCGGCGGAAGGAGCGGGGATCAGGAGCCAACTGGAGCTCCAAAGGGAGTTGGTTCCACAGAGCGGGGGCCGCAACAGAAACACTGGGGCACCGCTAGCCGACGTTGTCTAGCCGATGGTACCCCGAGGAGACCCCGTCTGTGCGCACGCACAGGGCAATCGGTGTTTGATATTGGCAGGAGACGCTCCCGCAAGTACCCCGGACCCATATCATAAAGGAGTTTTAATGTTAACACCAACACCTTGAATCTCACCCGGAGGGCAACCGGCATTATATACCTGATTATAGTGTATTCTATGTAAACTAACCTTTCCTTTTCAACTAATCTTCCTCCTCCTGCTTTACTATCTCTACATACACCATGATACGTTACTCTGCTGATTTTGATGAATATAGTTATACATTAAGGCATCACTACTGCTGCTACTATTACTACTGCTACCACTACTACTACTGTTATTAGTAGTAGCATCTTTCCTGCATTTGTTGTCCACCAGTTGTGTCAGGACTGCAATATAAACAGCATAGCAAATAAGAAAAATCTAGTCCTTAAAAACTGGAAAAAACTAGATTTGAAGATAGTGCATTTGACTTGTCTACCATAAATCAATTCTCTGCTCAATTTGCCTTTTCCTTCTCATTCTGCCTCCAAACAATTACTAGTAGTTACTGTTGGTAGCTTCTACCTATTCTTTTGCATCCTGAGTTGTTTTCCTGAGCTAGAAAAAAATATATACTAAGCTTCCCCTTCTCTACTCTTCTCATTATGTCTTCCCAAATTACAACCCAATTAATTAGTCCATTATTAGACTACCCCTGTAATGTAATCTCATTTTCTAGAATAGATAGACAATGGTACTAAAAATGAGCTATTTTTTGGAATAGGAGCATCTTTATAAATGATGGTTTTAAAATGATGGTTTACAAGAAGATATGAATTTTCTGCACCTCCAAATTTTACAGCATGTTGTGGGCACTTTCACAAAATGGCATATATTGTGGATTTGGGTAGAATTATTATCTGTATAGCCAACTCAAAAGAAAAATTGATGAGGCTACACACTGTTAGCTCATCCTAATTTCAAGGTGGGGGGGTGGGCAAACTTAAAAACAAAGCCCATGAAGATTCTCAGTCATCCAAGTAGAGTTGTTTGGAAGTTGAGTCATCACAATGGACTATTTTCTTTTTTGGTTCGAAACGTTTTGCTGCTTATCCTGGTAGCTTCTTCAGTCTGTTGTCATGTTGGTTGTTCAGACTGAAGAAGCTACCTGGATAAAAGCAATGAAACATTTGGGGAAAAAAGAAGTCCAGCTTCCAGATTACAAACTAAATATTGAACTGAAGCCACCTATAATTTTTCCTTTCCTAGAATGCCTGTGATGCTATATGTGGTCTACAGGTATCCTGATACATTATGACTATAATAAAGATCATTTTTTTATTTTGCCACTTTTAAAAATCAAATAGTTTAAAAAATTCTGCTAGGGCAAGGTGTCAAGGGAGGGACCTGTGGGCACCATATTGTCTGCCCAAATCTGTCTGGTTCTTCTGGATTGGGAAATAAATTACAATAGAATCCTGAGTGGGGTGTGTCTTTTTCTCTGCTGAGGATTTTCATATGAAGAATGGCATTTGTATTTCTATTACTAGTGAGACAAGTTTGGAGAAAGATGGGTAAAAGATTGAATAAGACTCTCCCTTGAGATATAAGAAAGCCCAGGCCTGATGATCTTCGCAGAAGATTGAATTGTCTTCATGGTAGATTGGATTGTTTTGAAGAAGCAAGATAGGTAGACTAGTGACACTTTTGAACTTTGGTGTTGGAGAGGACTCCTGAGGATACCATTGGAAAGCCAAAACAAAAAACAAAAACTGATGTATCATCAAACCAACCAACTCAGAATTCTCCCTTGAGGCATACATGATCGGGCTCAAACTATTCTTATTTGGGTACATTATGTGAAAAAGTAGCTTACTGGAAAAGGCTCTAAAGGAGGGGGAAAGATAAAGGAAGAGGATGACCAGCAGCAAGATAGATGGATGTATTTACAGTGTGGGATGTCCTTGAAAGACCTGAAAGTCCAGATTAGGGATAGATCATCATGGAGAAAACCTATCAACACTAAGAGTTGGCAATGACTTTATGGTAGGTAAAAAGGCAGTCATATTGAATGTGTGCCCTAAGCAACTGTGAGAAGTGCTTGGTAATGATCTAATTTATAAGGAGCCTAAATGTCCTAATTTTAAAGGCTGCCTCTATTGTCTCTTTAATCATTTTAATTAGGACAAAAGATGTTCCCACACAACATAGTATCAACAACCACACAAGGCCACAGAAGTTTTCATTGCTGTTTTATCATAAATAATTAAGACTTTCTATTTAGGAATAGGAATCGTAGCTGAATAGAAAAATGTATTGCTTAACAAAAACAATGTCTTGGGTTTTATTTCTGTCATTTTCATGTTTGTTTGGTTTTTAAATGGAAAGAGGGAAAAGCAGAGGAAGTGGGGGATTGGGAAAGATCTCCCACCTGAATCTCTACCTTGCAATTTCTGCCTGCCAGTATGGGATGTACTGGATGTGGGTGAATAGTCACAGTGCTGTATTTAGTACATTGCCTCTGAATTTTTGGCAGCAAGAAAGGTAGCAAGGGGGTGACTTGTGTAGGCAGTTGCTATAGTAGAACTGGACAGAACAAAGTTAAGAATATTGAAATACCCCTTTTTAATATATTTATTTTCATTTATAATAATCATTAGCTTTCCCATTCTTAGTTAACAAAAATATGTTATTAAATAAAAAAAATTCCAGATGGGGGAATCTATCTAATAATTAAATCAACCCAATATCATTTTAAACACAGAGAGAGAGAGAGTTTTAAAATGCCTCAAATAACTGTTGGAATAAGAACATCTTCACAACCTCAAATCAAATAATGTTATTGTGGTCATTAACCAACAGAAAGAAAGGGGGGCGGGATGAGAAAAAATAGTTTTCAAATATCCAGGACATCCAAAAATAGTTAGGGAGGAACAATACTTAGAGAAATCAGCTAAAAGGCTGCATACTTATTAGTTTAAACCAGAGGTCTGGAAACTTGGCAACTTTAAGACTTGTGGACCTCAACTCCCAGAATTCTCCAGCCAGCTGGCTGAGGAATTCTGGAAGTTGAAGTCCACAAGTCTTAAAGTTGCCAAGTTTGGGGACCCCTGGTTTAAACTAACTTAAAATGTAGAATTAGAGAACTGACAAATCTGAGGAAGATACAGTTGTCAGTAGTTGACATTAAAAAAAATGACCACGGGGTAATGCTAAGACAGCCCTTCAGTGGTCAAACAAGTTCCGTTGCTCTTAATTATTCTTTGTATAATTTTTATATGCCACCACATAGAACCTGGAAACCTTATATGTTATTTTAGGATTAATATCAGAAGGTAAGAATTGCTTGTACTGCTGATCATTATATCCTGTTTTACTAGCCATGAGTGGGGCAGATCTTCACAACTGTAGTAGAGCCATGAGGTGGAACTAGGTGTAGTCTTGTTCAGAAGGAAATATTTGTGATGGTATAAGACTGTCGCCCATCAACACCCATTATATTTACATCACCGTGACAAATAGAAAAGGAAATAAGTAACGAGTTGTGGTCCGAGTCAAAAGTGGGGAGGAACATGGGCCAGTTGTGGAGTCTGGGGGGACTCAGATGAGGGATCTGCATCTGACACAGAGATGGAGCCAGGGCCATCTGAGAGTTATGTGCTGGTTCTGGAGCCTCCAGAATCTGACATCAGTGAGGCAGAGGAACAGGGGGAGCCTGTTCCCAGTGCGTGCTTGCGCAGAGCTGCCAGAAGGCAAGAACAGTTAAGATAAAAGGAGCGACTCAGGAATAAGGCTTGGAGATGATTGGCCCCTCCAATAAGACATAAAGGAGGAACAAAGGGACATGAGCGTTTTCAGGAAGCAACTTTGTTTGTTCTGATTGGTTTAAACTCTGAAGCTCCATGTTGACTTTGTGCTCAGTTTGGCCTTGTATAGCTAATTGGCAGCATTTCAAGGGAGTGGGTGCTTATCAGCCTTATCGCGAAAAGACTGCGGCAGACTTCTGTTCACAAATTGTTTGGGACTCATTACGGGCTGTGAATGAATATAATTCACAGCCATTGAAATAAAAAGAGGGTTTTTGGGACTAAGCGTGTGATTATTACTGTCTCAGGAAGCCTTGGTCAGAACATAACGGCATTCTAGGTTGCAAGGCCATAGTTGTGTTATTCCCTAGATATGGTACCTTTCTGCCATAAGTTGCCCAGAAAATGATCATTTGTTAATCTCAACTGTGTGAGAACATTGTTAGCCTAGTTATGTCATGCTGCCCCTTTGTATACTTTTTCTCATAGTCTATCTTTTGCATATGGTTTTTAGCATGCTTCTTATTTTTAATCAAAGCAGAGGCCAGAGTTACAGTACGTGGTAATTCATTTACCAGTGTCTCCATCTTTTCTCTTTGTTTCTACATCTGCAGAAATTTATTTTGAAAGATCTTTATGCCAGGAAACTTTTTTTAGGTTGATCTCTTAAAATGTGATGTATATTATTGGTGTACAGTATTATATAACAAGATGATTTGTGTCTGCAGTCTTCTGACATGGACAAGAATGCTGAGATCCTGCCAACCAAACTTTTACTTTAGCCCCTCTTCCAAACAGTACCTGGGTTATGTTTAGATGGGGATTTCCAAAACCTCTCTTATGAGCATTCCCCTTGGAATAATACTGGGTTGCATAGTTTGACTAGTAGAACTGATAGTTGCTTAAGATATTTCTAAGGTGGAATTTGCTACAGATTCTTTTTCTCCTACACCCTGTCGCACCCCATGGTTATTTAATTATTATGGTAGGATAACAGAATTGGTAATCTACAGTTTGAGGCTGGGGTAGGAACCAGCCATGTTGATGTCATCTAATTTAGTCTGATGTGTGAACCCAGCCAGTTGCAGCTTCTTTACGTAAATTCATGCATACATTCAAGTTATGGGTAATACATACAAGAAAGAAATGTGTGCAGATGTCAAACAATTTACCATGCATACCATCTTATTTCCAACAGGCAGTAATGCGTAGGGTATGGAGGCAACATATTTCTTTCATGATAACATTCCAGGTTAAACCTATGACTACCAACTTGGCTTTAAAAAAATATTGGGATTCTGAACAGAATAATGCTTGACGGGCTATCAAATTTTGTATGTCACATTAAAAAGCACAATACAGGTTATGAATAAACTGGTGTTTATGGATTCTGTGGCTTCTCATATATAGGTTTGGCTGGCCAATAACAGACAAGTTTCTCTGTGGTTGTTTAATATGTTATGCAGATTGTTTGCAATTTCTTTTTTTTTTTTCATGGAAGAACAAGCCATAGCACCTGGTTTTCATGATATGCTAATCACATCCCAGATGGAGCTGTGATAGTTCTTGGGTCAACTCACAGGAGGAGGTAGCAAGCATGATCCAAGCAACATACATTGCACACTCATGGCTCTTGAATGTAATTTATGGCAAATTAAAGAAGTAAGTAGGGCTGAGGGGGAGAATTTAGAGGCAAGGGAGGAGTGTAGGATTTGCAAGATTAAATACAAAGTTCCTATACCACATGTTGCTTGGAGCTTAAGGATTTGTAGAGTATTCTACCCCAAGTGGAAAATGTGTTGATGTGCCCAGTGATTTTATGCATTTTTCAGTACCTGGGGCTGTTGTTAGACTGAGTGAGGCACTTCAAGCGGCAGAAATAATGACTGCTGGAAAGTGATATCAAGATAATGGAGGCAATGGTGTATATTCCACAGCTTCAAAGCTAATCAGCATCTTTCAGCTACAATGGAGGATGCTGTCATATTGCCAACATTGACTTGGGTTGTTGTACCTAAAGTAAAAATGCATCATCAATCAATAAAATCTTGTTTTTTCCTCATGCAGCATAATACATTGGGCTGACCCTAACAACTTGGAACATACTGCCAGTGAAATAAGCACTAGTGGTTTCTTGTTATAATAAACACCTATCTTATTACCATATCCAAAGATCTAGGTCATTTCTTCTCAAATTTTCTGTAATTATGGAACACTATGTAAACATTTGGAGAAATGCAAAGGCTGCCCCATTAAACAAATTAACCCCTCCATCTACTTTTGTTTTTAAGAGCATGTGTTTTGAATGAATAAGCAATTATTATGGTTCCAGTTGTGTATGCCTTTTTACTCCTCCATTAAAAATCTTCTAAAGTTAATTTTGTACCAAACTTTTAAATTGAAAATGTATTATTTATTTACCATTTGAATTATTTTATGTTCCCATACATAATAATATTTATCATAAATTCACTGGTTGATAATGTTCCTTTCATAGAAATCACCAAGAACTAAGAGGCAGATGGATCTCAAATCCAGTGAATTCTCATATTTAGATGTTCATCATTATATAAGTAACAATGTGAATAAGATTGCTTGCTTGAACATTTTAGAGAAGTAGCATCTTCTCCTTTCTTGAGCAACAGTTGAACAAACAAGACTGGTTGTGAATGGACTTTTTCAAACTATCTTCCTGCATGGAGAGTCACAGCTGAAGCAACAAGCAAGTTCTATCTAGCTCATAAATGGGGTTGTGGCAGATCACTTACCATGTGATAGTGCCATGGACTATACTTCGAGAATCATTAACTTAGATACTTATTCATGTCCTAGATGCTTACTCATGACTTCCCATATCAACCAACTTGATATGCGTGGTTAAATTAAATAAGCATCATATGGCATAAAGGTCCCAGGGAAAAAAACACTTTAGTATATGTACAGCATTAGTCCTTGAATTACAACTGGTTGCTTAGCTGTTTGAAGTTACGATGGACCTCAACAAAAGTATGATGTGGTTCTGATGTTCTGATGGCCACCACTACCTGCATTTCAGGCGCTTGGCAACAGGTCCAACTTTATGGCCATTTGAGCATCCCATACTCATATGAGTGTGATTTATAATGTTGCGGCTGCAAATCCATCATTTACTTCTGGGTTTTGGCAAAAACGCTCTCTAGCAAACAGTGAGTTTTCTTAATGATCATGTCATTTGCTTAACAATAATTGCAAAAAAGGTCATAAAATTGGGTCGGTCACATGGACTTTACAACTTCATGACTTACAACCATTATGGGCAGGCTCCATTACGGATGTAAGTCAAGGACTGCCTGTATTCTTTTCTTTACAAGAGACTCTCAGTTACTTTGCTAGCTTTCAGGCTCAGAGACTATCATTGAAAATAACACAGAGGCTTTCTTGGAAGAGTTTCATTAATACGTTTTTCATAGGATAAAAATAAACTCTTCAATGTAGAACTCATCATAGGAGTGCAAGAGAACCAGCTTCCTAAACTGGTTTACAATGCGTGTGTGTTTGAAGAAATAGGGCTGGTTGGGATTAGTACATTAAAGAGTGATATATCTTGGCCTTCCCCAACTTGGTAGGACTGAATTTCCTGCCAGAATATTCAAAACATCCAGAAACACCAGATTTGGATAGATTGGTATATAATATCTAGGTGACAACATTTTGTTATTGTTGTAGTGCAGAGAATATTCCCAAACAATAAAATATCCCTAATTTGGACCCAGAAACCAAAGCTAATATATATTATATTGCTTCATTCATTAATATAGCATCTCATTTACTTTAGAATAGCATCTGGACTCAGCAAGCAAAGACCACAGTGTAAATTCAGTAGTGGTTAGCAGAGAGATCTTGTGTGTCAGTTCTCTAAAATGATAGAAGCCACCTTCCTCTGTTTCTTAGTGTTCAGAAATCACTACTCCAAGTCTCACAACAATCTTCTCTATTCCACAAGCAGAAAATTAAAATATTATTACATCAGATATGATTGATGGATTGCATGCCATCAAGTTGGTATCAATTCTTAGATTCTCTGCATAAAGATTTGTCTCTAATTTGGTCTTCCAAGTGATGTGCTCATCATCACTATATCTGAGTCCATCAAATGGACCTCTGGATATTATTTAAAAGGGTGGTTTGATAGCAAAGAAGGCATCCCTCCTGCTTCCCATAAAATGACATTGCTTAATTCTTGGGATTCCTTTCATTTTTTGGTTCGTATTAATGTTTAGAAACAGAGAGATGCAGTCCAACACATTTCCTGGTTCTGTTCCACAAAGACCTTTGTAGAAGACCATTAGCACCTTGAATGGTACCCAGAACCTACATCTAAATTAAAGCAAATGAGTAGGGGGTTTGTTATCCATTTGTTTCTTGGGCTTGTTTGGCAAGTTCAGAACACACACACACACACACAATCTCTGAATTAATTACTAGTTTTTGAATGTCCTCCATGATGAAGGGATCCTTATAAGCAATATAATAGTAACTAGTTTCTATATGAAGCAGTAGATAGAGCTCTAAAGGTATTAAAGAGGGATTTTGAGAATGGAATACCTGTGGGTTCTCTGTCTCCTCAACTTGTGATGTTTCCAGGAAATGTTAGCTCTGCTAATGTTTGCAAGCCCCAGGTGAGTAACTGCCTAAAAACACAATGGTAAGGAAGACATTTCAAATGCAGATTGTTTTGCATTCTGAGCACCCCGTGGACTTCTCTAACAGGATCAAAATAGCCTATTTCTGTGCAAGTTATGTTTATGTTGTTTGCTTTGCCTGTATTCCCCACTCCCCCACAGACACCAAATCTACCTCTTCCTGATTATTAGTCACTCAATGGCTTACCGCCAAGGCTGTTTTCCTGCTGCTCTAGAGCAATTCCCAGCTGTTAGATACCTGTAAGTACTGGCTGTTCCTAGAATTGTTAGGTATTCTTATGGCCTCTATAGAGTCCCTCAAACATTTCAGGATTTAGCTAGTATTGTCAGGATAACCAGCAGACACTGAAAACATGGCAAGGGGCTTCAAAACTACCTTCTCTGCTAATTCATGCTCCTTTTTCTGAAGTTCCATAAAACATTACCTGGTGTATTTTGAGATCCTATTCTCAGTTTTAGGGGCCTGAAAGCTATATTAAAAACAAAGTAGAATTTCTCTGCTCTGCTCCATAGTCTAAAATTTTACTGAATCATTTGGGTTTTGATTCTGGAAACCTTTGAGCCTTACTGAACCTATCAGTGCTACTTCAACTGATTTGCTTTATCTTCCTTACCATCCCCCCAGCCGCTTGGCAGATAGGTTTTTAAGACCAGGTGATGAGCATCCACAAGATGCTTCTGACCATCCTAGTGCAGATTAGTTGGCTGAACATTTTAATCTCTACTATCTTCAAAACACTTGAGATAATAACTCACTCCCATCTATTATGGAGTAAAGTTCCTGGAATGTATCTATCAGTTTTAAAATTAAAAACATGAGTGCATCTTGCGCTAAAGTAAAACTTGTTCTTCTTATACAAGTTTGATAATGCCGATCAGTACATGTTTCTTTGCCTGCTATAAAGTCAGGAAAATGCATCAGACTATTATTAATATGCACATTTTTAAAAAAATGAAAACTATAAACAGCTTTCTAGTGGAAGAATTATTTTTCTTGTTCAGAAAGCAATATTATATGCCTGCATTTTATAATTACACAGCAGAATGTGCCCATTGAAACAAATTACACATTGAGAATCAAGATTTTTCTTAACATCAGCAAATGAATTTGTGTTGACTAGGCCAGGGGTCGCCAACCTTTTGGACCTCAGGGACCACCAAACTCATAATTTTAAATCCCATGGGCCAGAGACCCTGGGAAAATCCCCAAAAAAGTCTGCAGAAAATTCCCCACCCCATTTCCTACTGATTGATCATTCTTTATTTGGGATCACAGGATACTGTCTCCAGCTCCACTCTCAGAGAGAGAGAGAGACTTGGCTTCATGCAAGGAAAGCAGCAGAAGCAGCAGAAGTCTTTCTCTCTCCCAAACTCCACCAGAAATGAGTCTTTGTGAGACTTGTCGTGCTGGCGCAGCCTCTTGGAGCAGAATGCCTTGCAGAGTCCCAAAGACTCATTTATGGCGGAGTTTGGGGGAGAGAAAGAAAGACTTTTGCTGCTTTCCTTGTGTGCAGCCAAAAGCAGAAGAAGAAAGAAACGGAAAGAAGCAGCCCCATGGCCAGGCGAGGCACATGGGGTGAGTGGGGCAAGTTCCTCCCCTCTGCCCTTTCCCCCCTCACCTAACTACCTTGCGTCATTCGCAATGCAAGGGACACAAGCCTTGTGTTCCCACGGGCCATTTGGGCAGTGCAGCCTTGTGTTCCCATGCAGCCTGGATTAATTGCTTTGGGGGCATACTTTGGGGGTGACATTTCTCTGCGGACCACCAAAAAATTTTCATGGACCACCAGTAGTCCCCGGCCCACTGGTTGGCGACCACTGGACTAGGCCATTAAGATGGTAAAGTATCAGAAAGATACTGAAACTGTGGAAAAGTAGCTTTATAGTCAGTCTGTCACACTAAGTAGCCTTCTACCTTACCTGACCTGAACTGACCTTACCTTACCTGAACTGGGAGTTAAAGTGGATCTTGGGTTTTAGCAGAGAATTTGACTTCAAGCTATTCTAAGTGCTAAAATGTAATTGAATGTATACATTAAGCTTCAAAATGGTCCATGAAATAGTTCTGATAATATACCCTTGAAATATTAAAGTATAATAGCAAATGTCCATAGCAAAATGATTACTAATGTTTCACTGATTTAGACTGCTGGATTGCACACAATATAAAACCACAACACGTAGCTTGACTAGTAGAGAAAGAAGAAGCCAACTGTTTGGTGCTCAGGGAATTCCTAAACCTTGAGTCTTATCTTGTATAACAAGGCTGAAAATAAAAATAATCAACATGCACAAATTTTTTAAAAATCCCACTTTTTTTTTGCTTCAAAGTGTTTTTCCTTTTTAGGGAGGACAAAAACGTACCTCAATGACCTTTCTTTGCAATGCCATTTCACAGATTAAGAGTTTTTCTGTTTCCCAGTTTTTTAATGCATGTTTTAAAAATAGCAATAGCACTTAGACTTATATACCACTTTGCAGTGCTTTATAGCCCTCTCTAAGTGGTTTACAGAGTCAGTATATTGCCCCCCCCCAACAATTTGAGTCCTCATTTTACCCACCTCAGAAGGATGGAAGGCTGAGTCACCCTTGAGTCTGGTGAGATTTGAACTGCCGAACTACTTGCAGTCAACAGAAGTAGCCTGCATTCTAACCACTGCACCACCATAGCTTCATAAAAAACAGATATATTGCTGGTAGCACTAATAAGCTTACATCAATTTGTGCAGAATGCAGTTTTTATTTGAATCACTGATTCTTTAAGTTTAAATGGAGCATTTAAATGTGGTACCTTTAAAGGAAACTCTTTTGAATTCAAAAATCTGCTTGGATTTTTGCTGTTAACTAAGTGATACGGTCTTAAGTCTAACTTGGCAATCCTTCATTTTCAAAAAGCTGTTTTGGCCAAACTTGTTTGTGTGCCTCAAGCATGATATAAGAGCAATTATTCTGATGCTTTAAATTTAATGTGTGCAATGCAGCTTCAGATCTCACCAAACTGCACTGTATGCAGGTAGACGAGAAGGAGTATTCCCCCAAATTACAGTCCTATATCAATTCCTCCTCTCTTCCTCAGTTATTGCTGGTGTTACTTTCCTCTCCATGTTTTCCAGCCTTTGCTATCTGCTTCCACTGATAAGAGCAATAGTTGGCAGGGTTTGTGACAACACCTGCAGGATACAAAAGCAGACACACATTTCCAGTGGCCTATAGCTTCAGTCTAGGAGGGTTTGGCAAACCATTTTACTGTACTTTTGGAACTATAGGGAAGAGATCAGAGAGAAACTCCACACTTCTTTTTTCAGGTTTAAAAAAAGTATAGACAATATCTCTTAGCACCAAACAAGATTAAACAAGTAAAACTAAAACACAAGCAACTATAGTAGCTGAAGTCAACTACAGGAATCCTCTTGATTATAATGAGAATTATAAATACAGCAGTTTGATTGTTGGGCAAACAAAATCCTTGCCTGGCTTAGGGCAACGAACATAAGACCTGGTGCATTATTAGGGGAGATTTGAAAGTCAGTGAACTACCACTAAGAAGAACCTCTCTACAGTATTACCTTCTGAAAAACTTTGAAGGTCTTAGTAATCTTGCAGGATCAGATGGCCTTAAATCATTCTTATATAAAGAGCAAAATGTCCTAAATCTCTAAGCCATTGTATTAGAGCACTGTTTGCCAATCATGACAACTTTGTGTGAACCTCAACTCCCATAATCCCCCAGCCAGATTCCACATATCTTAAAGTTGCCAAAGTGCAGAAACACTGAATAAGAGTCTTATTCAGTGTTTCTGTACCTTGTCTTATAAAGAGACTAGACAATCATTTACCTGATTTGCACAGCGTCACATTGCCATCATGTGACATATCACAATGTTTTTCCCTTCACGAAGCTGGGGTGGGTGTGGCCTGTGTGTGACACATCCGGCCCACGGGCCACCAGTTTGACACCCCTGATATAAGGTCTCTTCCTCAAGCAGGGGTTGAACTAGAGGACTTCTGAGTTCCTTTCCAACTCTGTTATTCTGTGTTCAAAGTCTCCTCTGCTGAACACATTAGATAGTGGGAAGGGGAAGGTGATCTCTCCACATAAGACCAGAGATATACAGAAAACTCTTTTAGGAATTCTTTGTCTGATACTTATCTCTAAGGAAGAACTGTTCCACTGATGTTGTTTTTCTCAGTCTGTAGAAATTTGAGTTAAAACATTTCCTGCCTGAGAGAAGAAAAATGTCAGGATTAACTAGCAAGTATTATAAAATAAAACTTAACACTGGTCTTTAATTTTTCTTCCCCACCCCCCTTAATGTTCTGTGCAATGATTACCTCTCTTCTTGGCATGTGGTGGGCCAAGGTATTCATGGGCACGCTGGACTTCTTGCCATCATGTAAGGCTAACACATGGGGTATCTTTATGTGAGGTTCAGCAGACCTTTTCCGAGTTGTTGCTGGTTTTGGCATTTGTTCCAGGATGGTCAGAGCCAGTTGGCTTTTTGCAAAAGTAGTTTTTTAATTGGATTATTATATATGTGGTAACTTGCTGCAGGCAGTTTAAGGGCCTGTTATTCATGCCCCAATTCTCTTAAGTGGTGGCAGCCAGGTTTACAGTTATAATATATACTTGGGTTGGCCACTCCTAGAATGAAGTCACCAAAGGCTTAGCGTGTTCAGTAACATTTGTGCTTTATTCATAAATATGTAAAAAGTATGTAAATATGTAAAAGAAATATATATGGATATGCAGTGTTACACACTGCAATAGATGCCCCAAAGTTCTCTCGTCAGATTTCTTAAAGGAGCATGGAGTTTAAATAACATTCTAAAACTTTTGCAAATCCAACGCAACTTGATATGCATTTCTAAGTCTGTATATCTTTTCTGCTATTCATTGTATGCTGGGTGTGGATGCCTACTGTTCTGATCAGGCATGCCCCAGGCATTATACAACAACAAGAAATCCATTCACAAATATTTTTAGAGTCAAAAATCAGTCAGTTGAAAAAGATTGTAGGTGACCCATGCAACATAAATTTTTTATTCCATGAAAACACAACACAACCCCATGTCTGTCTGTCTGTCTTTCCTTTCTGTCTTTCTTTTCCTTCCATCCTAGGATATTTCCACTGGAGATAATAGGAGCACACTGCATGGGTGGGCAACTTTATTGACACCTAGGGCTACACAGATGGGGGGAAAACAAAAAAATACAACTTGGTTTTCATGAAGTTTAGAAATGCTTCAAAGAACAAAATAGGCTTAATGCTTATTTTTCCCCTCCCAATCACCTCCATGCAAACAAGAAACAGCTGAAAATAGAACCACTCTAGGAGCTGCAGAAGAGGTCCTGGGGGTGTTATGCATCCCATGGTCCATGGGTTATTCACTTTGCTCACAGCTTAAATACAGTGGAATTTAGTGGAGAGAACATTTAGTGGGCTAAAATTGTTGTGCCAATAACATTTAAACAATAAAGATTTTCCTTCCCTGTTTCAAACAGCTGTGATTTATAGGGAAAAAGAATTTGGTTTTAAGGGTGTTTAATATTGTAGAAACTAATAATAGTGTGATCTTTCAACCAAGGAAGTCCTTGTTCTAAAATTTAATTCAACCATAAAGTTGCTAAGTGGCTTCAAAGGGGCTATTCTTCTTTCCTTCTCTCATGTGATGACAACATTCGCTGGTTTCAGAAAAGTAGTTGTTGCATATGCAATGACATGAATGACACAAAACATAAAAATAGCAGTTGCAACCATGACTGAGGAGAAACTGTTGAAATTCTTTGGGGACTTATGCAAATAATACTCTACAATAAAAGACAACAACTCTTGATCTACTAGAGTTAGTAGTATCCATTCTACATGGATTCATGGTAAACAGCATGAATCTCTCCAGACCAGCAAATCTGGCTGGGGAATTCTGGGAGTTGAAGTCCTCCAGGCTTAACGTTGCCAACGTTGGAGACCCCTGCTCGAGACAATGATAATGAAGACTCCATTTTCCAAAATTTTACTCCTGGCTTCCTTTTAGCTGTTAGTCTTTTAGGATGGACTTGATGTATCCTCCTTAACAGCCTCCTCCCTGGCTGAAAAGTATCTGAAGAAACCTCACCTAGGGAAGCTCACCAGACCATAGACAGCAACCCCTTTCCTAATCATGCGTGCTGACAGGCAAGCACTTTCATGCTGCTTATCTTCCCAAAGGAATGTGCTATGTAGTACATAGTGATGGACAGTAAGCAATGCATAATGATTAAGTTAGTCACGTCCTCACTCTTTTTGTGGTTTTAAAAGCTTACTGTTGGGTCCAAACTATCACTTCATGTGTGGTGGTGAGTAGAACAGAATAGCCATTTACACTGAGGCAGCATAGCAAGATAACTTACATTTCCATGAGGTTATTATATCTACCTTGGGATGGCATCATGTGACTTAATTGTTCAATGGAATGAGAGAATGCCCCATTCATTTTGATATAACAGGTTTTTTTTGTTTAGGAAGTAAGAAGTTTTGGTCTACTCTGATACGTCATGTTGCTATTTTGATCATCATAAATACTCTAAAAAGATTTTTCAAGGCTAGCTCAGAAAGAGGGGAGAAAAGAGAGGACTGTAAAATTTAATGAATGGTGCTGGGTTGCTTTAGGCAAGAGGAAGGTTTTAAATGTGAAAAGTTAATCTTATCTATTTGTGGCTGCAGTAAACAATATTAAGAGTGGCTTAAACTAAGCTAATCCCTCAAAGACTCTGGAAAAATACTTCTCCTGCAAGATGACATTTCACACGTATGTCCTGTGGCTAATCCTCAGTTTTGTATGAATGCTTTCAAACCAGATGTCCATATATGCTAATGTTTAGAAAAAAAAGAAAACAAATTCTGTTGTCCCAAAGGAGAGTCTAATCCAGTGCATACTGTTTTGTTAAGACATGCTGTGGTGGCTGAACACCACACTTCTAGGAGGGCCAGCAGTTTACTTTACCTATTGCAGCCTGCTTGAGAAAGATTCTTTTAGAAACAAGTTTTGTTTAGGGATGTGAATCTGGCACAGTGAGGGGTTTATAAATATATACATATATATAATCTATCCTCATAGCAGAGGACAAATTTCATCCAGGACTCTTCAATTCCAAGTTCAGTCCTGGTTAAAATCTGTCCTCTGCTATGAATTTTCTAAGGGTCTTTAAGCCTTTCAGATATGGAGTTGTGTTCTAGTCCCTTTTGTAGCTCTGTAATGTACAATTTCCATTCTCCAAAAACTATACAAGGCTTTGCATATCAGGCAGAGACCTGAGTGGTTAAGTAAAACTCCTTTAAAAAAATATTCCAGATGTATTGAGGGCAAAATAGTATCTTAAGATTCTGCAAAGCTAAGACACTCATTTTGGTTCTTAATTGCTCATCCCCAAAATCATTCAGGCCAATTTTCTGGCTTTATCTAAACTGACATGACTCAGGAGGCATAAAAGGAGTACTTGTGGGCCACATGCAGAGTTAAATCTTTGATAAAGTGGCTGCTTCTGCCTCTCCACATGAGAATGGAAGATTCATAATAATACCAAGACCAAGGAAAGCATTGTTTAGCATTTTAACAACAGGCAGCCAGACTACAGAAAACCCAGGATCACCAAAACAGAGCATTACCCAGTTCATCTGTGCCTAATTTCCTTATCACTGTAATTGGTTAATCATTTTGAAAAAGCATTATCCTCCATTAGTTTGATCTCAAGTTAGCAGTGGAGTTAATAAAAGGCATGTGAATGTGATCATTTTGAACCAAGTGGGACATAAGGTTTTTTAAAAAAAATATTTAGGGAACAAGCTTTCAGGAAACTGAATTGAAGATCAGTGAGAACAGGACAGAAATTATAATAAATGAATAAAATACTAAATATACATATTTAAATGGGTTTGTTTTAAAAATACAATATACTCTGTATATAGGTAATACATTATATTCTTTAAAACAACCCACTTAAAGATATATGTGAAGTGTTTTGTATAGTTGATTATACATTGGAGAAATTCTGTATGATGGTAATGATCACAGATGATAACTGTTATTTGGAACTAAATGTTACAATGTGGAGCCTCCATTTTGAGAAATATACAGCACCTTCTTTGGAAAAACATGCGTAGCCTGGGAAGTCCTTGGAAAACTTGGTAGGTCTTGACTTAGGGCAATGTAATAATCACCAAGCTTGTCCTAGTTCTGGATATGACTTGTGTGCGTGCAGCATGTTCTGTTCTCTTGAAATGTGTTTTTGAGTGTAAGAGTGGATGAAGATGTGCTGCAGAAAATCCTGAAGAGCTGCTCCCATGATCCTTAAAGGGCAGGCCTGTCAAACTGGTGGCCTGGGGGCTGGATGCGTCACATGCAGGCCACGCCCACCCAGCTCCGCAAAGGCAAAAAACGTGATACATCACAATATATCGCATGATGCAATCGAGTTTGACACCTGTGTTAAAGGGCAACTGCTACTTCCCACAAATAGCAGGGCTATTAAGTCCATGATCTTTCAATTTTTAAAGAGAAGACAGTTTCTAAAAATGATGAGTTGTGCGCAGAAAGCAAAATGAAATTATTTCTATCCATAATATATTATTATTTACATATTCCCTCATTCTTTTCCTAATTGCCATTTTATTTTCTTTTTATTTCTAAATATATATTTTATATATATTATAGAGAAGATTGATGTGTAAGGGTAAAAGATATTGATTTATAACAAGAGTAAGGGTAAGACTAAGAGTAAGATGTAATGGTAAAGGAATAAGTAAATATATATACTGAAGAATGCAAAGAGATATAAAAGATGTCTTGATGTTGATTTTAATGTATAAAGTTTTTATTTTATGTTTTTAAAATTTCAAAACTTAATAAAATTTATTTTAAAAAAATAAAAAAGGAATTATTTCTATCCAAAATAAATCTGCATATGTACCTTTGGTGTAATCCTATCTATTATTTATATCGGGGTGTCCAACCTTGGCAACTTTGCCTGTGGATTTCAACTCCCAGAATTCCCCAGCCAGCCATGATTTATATAGCTCTTACAGTATTTTATTTATTTATGTGTTAAATTTATTAGATAAATAAAAATAAATAAAAATTAAATTTGCTATGCCACAGACATGACATAATTATATGAATACTTCCACAGGCCACTATCTAAATTGCTTATTCATATTTTATGACAGCTTATTAATGAAAACCTGCCTTTCTCTCTTCCAAGAAATGTTTTTATTGCTACTTTTCTGAAGGAATTCTGAATCACTGTGGGTTGGGAGAGGAAGCAGGATGAATAAGATATCCAGGGCGAGGACAGGATTCCTTCCTAGCCAGGTATCATATTATGCAATAAACACACAATTTTACGGTATCACAAAGCTCTTTGTTTCATCAGACTGACAGAGTTGAAGTTGATGGAACAAGTAGGGCAATAGCTGAGTGTTGTTGGGTGTTGTTGGATGAAACTGGGATGAAGTAGACTGACAATGGGTGGAAATTTATTAAGGTTTCTTTTCCATGGTATGTTTGTATAAACATATCCACTGGAACTTTTTTATTACGTTGGTAAATGGGAGGTCTTTTCTATTGTGGCTAACAAGAAATATTCAAAAATGACTTAATGGCATATAATCACTTCATTTGGGATTGCAGATGAAATAATTTATATTTGTGTTGATTGGGATACATACAGTATATATATCCGGTTCAGTTGATGTAACTGAAACGAACAAGCTATTATTTGTGTACTTCTAAGGTGTAATTTTTACTTTGTACAGCTTGAGGACATGGACAATGATCCTGAGTTGTTAAAATGCGAGGATATAAATTGATCTCTTCCAGGGGTACGTAAATCCTCAGGCATCCTGACCATTGGCAAAGACTCGTGGGTAATGAAGTCTCAGTTCTGGATGAACCGAAATATCCAGATTTATTTCATGGCTTCAAGCTTGATATGGAACTGGAAGCAAGGCTGATCTCTTTGAAGGAAAGGTTTCACTGAGTGTTCTTCAGTTTTGTGTAATTTTGATAACATCAACATAACCAGACTGAATATATTTTTACAATAAGTTTGTAAGGCTGGAGTTTCTTAATGATATAGCATGGATAATATCTTATTTGTGGAATAACTTTATTCAAATTTGACTAAAGCCTGATTAAATCTGGCTTGAAATCTAAATGAAATTTTTGCTTCATACCTTACCTAAGTATTCACTTCCATTAACATCTTAAGATTAAACTAACTATGTGTTGAACAAATGTAGAAGCCTGTTTTGTGATAACTACAGGATGATGTGTAGGACAGTTGTATAAAAGCAACTTCTTGTTATTCCTTTTATTTTATCTCCCCCTTCCTGCCTTAAAATTGTGGAACTAAGTTTATTTTAACCATCATTTCTGAACAGGTGAATATCCTTTAACCTTGCAATTAACTTAGTTTGTCACATTTATTACTTTTTTTAAAAGAAAGACTGGAAAAAAATTAAAGTAGCTTAATATTCTTAATATTAAAGTGCTTTTGATAACGATCGTTTAGTAACAATTCAAAGTTACAATAGTACTGAAAAATGTAACTTACAATGACTCCTCATACTTACAGTCATTGCAGCATCCCTATGATCACCAGATCATGATTTGAATGTTTGGCAACTGGCATGTTTTTATGATGGATAAAGCATTGCCATTTGATCCACATTTGCAGCCTTCTCAACTGGATTCTGTGAAGCAAAGTTAATGGGGAAGCTGGCAGGATATTGCAAATTACAATCACATGATGTCTCCCTTAATGACTCCAGTAAAAAAGATAGTAAAACCAGGTGCTGTTACTTGATGCCCCACTTAATGACCACTCTGCTTAACAATGTATTTTCCAATTCAAACTCTGGTTGTAAGTCAAGGATTACCTATATGAAATTCTACTTATTTTTTAAAAAATTCCATTTTTTCCTGTGAATTATACTTCTTATAATATTATATTATATATTTAAGGGAGAAACCTTAATTTGAGATTCCTTATACAAGTTCTAGTGATTATTTTCATACTGATTAAAGTGCATTTATATCAATTAGGTATACCACACATATTTTCTTTGTAGGAAATTGCAATTTCAAAATATTCTAGTTGAATACTTCTCTGCAGGTTATAGTGACAAGCCACAATTTTAGCAAATTCTAAATTTGCTAAATGACCAAGTATTGTACTGCTTAAATGCTCTTATTTGGTTTTCTCATCAATGGAAACAGCTTCAGTAACTAGGAATTCTGGTAGAGAGAGAAAAAAGTATTTCTCTGAATCTAGGTGCCCAATTTGTCGGTACTTCTAAGATAGTAATTATAATCACACATTGCATTAAACCAGTGCGCTTTAACAAGGATTAGTGAATAAGGCTAAGCCATAGTTGCCTCAGTTTGGGTAACAGGACTCAGTACTTCTCAGTTCTGCTTCTGTTTAACATCTACATGAAACTACCGGGCAAGATCATGGGCTGGGATTTCATCAATATAGCATATTGATGTTATCAGTGATAACACCCAGCATATTGTCTGAGCCGATGATGAGTTAAGTGATGCCGTGAACTTCCTCCCACAGTGCCTGGAGGCTGGTAAGGGCTGAATGGTGAGCAATGGAGCTGAAATTGAACCCTGACAAGACAGAAAGGCTGTGAGTTGGGGTTCTTTAGTCCATGGAGAATTGTCATATCTGGTGTTGGATGGGGTTGCACTGCCCCAGACAGACCTGGTGCATAATCTCAGGGTTCTCCTGGACTCATGACTCCTGCTCAAGGAGCAGATGGCAGTTGTGGCCCAGGAAGGCCTTTGCACAACTGCAGGTGTGTGTCAGTTAAGCCTTTTCCTGGAACAATCCCTGGTAACAGTCACTCATGACTTAGTCATCTCTCATCTGAATTATTGCAACGCACTCTACATGTGGCTGTCCTTGAAAAGTATCCAGAAGGTTCAAAATCCAACACCCCGCATGGTTTTGTGCAAGCCTAGATTTGCCCATGTGTTACCTCTCCTACAAGAGCTGCATTGGCTGGTGATTTGCTTCTGGGTCCAATTCAGAGTGCTGATTGTCACCTCCCAACCTGAAATGGCTTGGGACCAGGTTATTTGAAGGATTGACTTTTCCCAGTCATATCTATCTGACCCACCAGAGAGGGGAGGCAGAGAGCGCTATAGGTCTCCTCTCCTAAGGAGGTTCATGACACGGGTATCAAACTTGTGGCGTCACGTTGCCGTCATGTGATGTTTCACAATGGTTTTGCTCTTTACGGAGTTGGGGCAGGTGTGGCCTACGCGTGATGCATCCAACCCACTGGCTGCCAGTTTGACACCCCTGATCTAGCAGGACCAAGAAGGTTGTGGCTCCCTCCCTGTGGAATGTCACCTCTGCAAAGATAAGATTACTGGGTCTGGAGATCCCAGAGTGGTATGGAGCCCATCAAGTGGCACTTCCACTTGTTGTCACCAGGGATGTGGGGGTTTATTGCTTTTTGTATTGGGGTTTTATCCTTGTAAGCAGCCCAGAATCACTGAGAGTAAGTTGGGAAACCATATAAATTTTTATAAATATTGTAAATACTGAAATGGGAGTTTTCAAACTTGATAATATCATGACTTTCTAAAAGGATAGTGTGGATTTGTTTGAAAATACACTCCTCCCCGTGATTTCACCAAAGTCACATATAAAATGTGTATTCGCCTGTCTTAAATCAACTCTGGAACCAACTGCCCCTGGGGCTCCTCTTGGCTCCTGACCTCCGCACCTTCCGCCATGATTTGAAGACCTGGTTGTTCGACCAATCCAGGCTGTGACCCCTCCTTGGGGGGGGGGATGGGTTTCTTAATTATTTTAACCACTGTAAATTTTAGTTTTTGTATTTTTGGGCTTGTGAAATTAGTTTAATTTCTTTTTAAGTATTTATTGTTGCTGTTTTTAGTTGTGCGCTGCCCCGAGTCTTCGGAGATGGGGCGGCATACAAGTCCAATAAATAAATAAATAAATAAATAAATAGATAGATAAACTTCTTTTAAACTGCTTGTGCAATGTCTCAGCTTGCAAAACAGTGGTGGGCTATAAGTTGCTTTGAACACTTTTTTTCTCAGCACAGACACAGAGATAAGAACAATCATAGCTTGTTTGCTTTCCCCTCCAGCTTGGTCTCTTCCCTTCAACCTTCACCTTGCAGTTTTCTCTTCACTGCAATGTATCTCTCCCCCACCATTGAAATCCCTCCAAAGAATGAGTGACAAGTCAGAAGATCACTGCTTTATATAAAACAAAAACAGGATATATTAACTCTGTTTAATACAGGGTTTTGGACTTAGTTGATTGAAAGTTGAGTTATTACTCCAAAGATCCACTTCCCCGATTTATGTCTCTGTAGGTCAGCAATTGTAGGTCAGCAATGCAGGTCAGACTGGTAAGATTAGGTGATTCCAGAAATATAAGAGTTGAAAAGAGTCATGGTGGGGGCTGGGGTAGTCTAACTAACCAGCTTCCTGGATCAGTGCAGCATCCCTGACTAAAAGCTGTTCAGTATCTACTTGAACGCAGTACCCTTTTGGATAATTAGTTCCACTCTTTAGAATGAAAATTCAGAACATAGCAGTGCTTCTTGTTTGTAAATACATGTATTTACTACATGAGGTCCCATTTGGGTCTGAGCTGGATAGATCAGTCTTCCATTACATTTTTAATCCTTATATACTGAGACTGTTTGTGATGTTTTTACCTTTGAAAATTAGAACAGTTTTAAAGCCGTGAAGCAATGTTTTTAGGAAATGTTCCACAATGTGGAGATGGGAACAACCTGTGATATTTTCATTTACAACTGTATTTGTTTTGTATAGTGGAGCTTACCTTGGGAGCTGCAGACAACAGCCAGTGGTGAAGTTGTATTTTGTTATAAAAATAGCAAACCTATTTTTACAGCAAAGCAGGGCATACTTCTCCCTAAAGGCCACCCAGTGAGATTCATAACATCTGGGAGCTACAGTCTTTGTCAAGTTTAAAATATTGTTGTCGTCATACCAGACCTTGATTAGTATGTTTGAATTCACTCCAGATCCAATCCCATATAATATTATACAGGAACATTTGTTATGTATCAAGTAATACTTCATGATCACAAGCATTCATAGAGATGCATCATCAGAATGAATAATTAGGTGATCTGCATATTCCATGCATCTTGTTTCTGCTGGGTTGAGCAATTCAGAGTTATGCATTTCATTCAGGCTTGGGAGGTGTCACCCATTGTTATCCATAAGTTTGTTTGTTTGTTTGTTTGTTTATTTATAAGTTTAAAAATATTTGGGGCTAGAAACTTGTGTAATTAAGGAGAAGTTTTAATTTCTTGAAAATGCAACAACAGATTTATGAAGGAAGGGCTTGATATTAGCTGCTCAGTGCTGCCTCCTGATTTGTTATTTGATTTGTGTGATGATGTCACTTTGGAAGATTTACTGAAACGAACAGAATGAAGTTTTTTTAAGACTGCTCACCTCTGCTCTGGAAGACTCTCTTCTTTCTATTGAACTGAAAAGCAATGGGCCTTTTTTGCGGGCAAAGAGTTTAGGGTTTTTGTATGGGAATGTTGAGGTAAAACAAGGGTAGTGCATTGGGGGGGACACAGGAGCTGTAGTTGTGGTTTGGATGTTAAAAATGCAATGGCAGATTTTTTTAATTGTTTATGTTTGTTTGTTTATGTTTATTTGGATTTATATGCCGCCCCATCTCCGGGCGGGGGGACTTGGGGCAGCTCACGCAAGAATATACGTACATAAATAGTTAAAATGTTAGTCCTGTCCAAATAACGAATAAAATTACATGCTAAAATACCCAATTAAAAACCCCAATCTCTCTCAGTCCAGGCCGGCCTGTAAGAATAGCCAGGTCTTTAGATTGCGGCGGAAGGAACGCAGGTCGGGAGCCAATCGCAGCCCCAGGGGCAGCTGGTTCCACAGGGTGGGCGCTCCCACAGAGAAGGCCCTCCCCCGGGGGACCGCCAACCGACATTGTCTGGTCGACGGCACCCCCAGGAAGGCCTGCCTGTGGGCGCGCACTGGGCAATTGCAACTTGTCTATGTGAATAGCAATTTAAATCTTTTACTACCACTCGATGATTGCCAGCATCTCCAGTTTTATAGTGCAGTACAGTAGCTTGTTAAATTAAGAGCATAAACTTGTTTGGACAAATAAAAAAGAAGCAACCCTTTATGAGGGTTTTTAAGGAAAAGGGAGAAAAAAATGAATCCACAGGTCTTTCCCTTGTTATCTAACCAGATGACAAAAAATAAAGTACAAATTAAGTGACTTATCATGCTATTGTGCAATTTTGCCCTTTGCCTGAATTTACTGGCTAGAGAAGATGGCAAAAAGCTACAGCAGCCTGTCCCTAACCTTTCTCCCACCGCAGAAGCAGGGTGGGAGCCTATTCCTCATTTTATGTTTTCCGGACTTCAGTGTAAAGGCCCAGATTACGTCTAGCAGAGAGTATTCCATATGAGAGTCAGTTTGGTGTACACATAAAGGCCCTGGACTAGAAACTGGGAAACTGTGGGTCCAAGCTTGAGGCATGAAAGCCAACTTCATGCCCCTCATTCTCTCTCAGCCATTTCTGAAAAATGTGGCAGAAAATTTTGTAATGGTCACCAGGAGTCAAGTTTGATTCAGAGGTGCAAAAGGACAGGAAGAGGGAGAATATAGTAACATAAGTGCCTTCAGCAATATAAATGATAGAGCTGGAAAGCCCCCTTTGAACTGAGTTCAGCTCCTGGTGTCCTGATGGATGTATCTCTACAATTTTCTTGGCAGTAGACTGGAAGTGGTTTGGCACTGCCTTCTTTCAGAATGTTTTCCACTGTGTGTCTCCCATTCAGGTACTAATCAGGCCCAACATTTCTTAGCTTCTAAGCACAGGAAAGGTCAGGCAAGTGCTGTCATCTGCTACATGTCACAGAGTGATAATGGCAGGGTGCTGCCTTGAAGTGGAGGTGTGATGAAGAATCCCAGGGTGCTCAAAAGAACAGTCATGGATGGAACTTCACTTAGTTTGCCATCTCGTTGGTAGCTTTGGAATACTTGAATCAGCCTGTTTTGCCCAGCTCTTGGAACTTCTGGCTGGAGTCCATTTTTCCATTCCTCCTGGGTAGAGAGATGTGTCAGATCAAAATGATGTTTTTGTCTTTTATCTGGGAGTTCTACAACATAGTTTCCATGAACATCTGTAGCAACTGCTGCTTGGCCTGGATGCAGGCAGCATATCCCTCCTGTTCAAATCTGACAATTGGGCTGCAATACCAGGAATACCAATTCCTCTTATATTTAATCACTGGAAAATTCAGATGGTAGGAAAGACTGAAATACATTTGCCATCTCTCCATTACTAATGATAATTCTTAAGCAGCTGTCAAAGACCAAACTTTTAAAGTACTGTTCTGGAGCATTAAAGTGCTATTAGGCTTCTTAGTTTATTTTCAAACTGAACACAGCTCAAAAGGCAACTGTTATCTGTGGGCTGAATGTTTATAGTTGATTGCGCAATATGTAATACTGTAATGTATAGCAAGCAGCATACATTGAGAAATGTTCTCAATGGTTGCTTTATCCATAGCTCTAGTACTCCTTTCAGGTGGGTTGGGGTTCATTTAGCATGAATCTAGGTGTTATCTAGACACACAGAACTTTATTGTTTAATGCAGGCACCCCATGGTTTGTCCTAAACAAGGAATTTCCTTCTCCCCCAATAGTTGCAGCACAACATAATTAATGCAAAGGACAGAGTGTACTAGAAACCGTGTTTGTGTGGGAAGAGCGAGTAGATGTTCTCAATTAAATGGAAAAAATTTTTTGCAGCAGGGCAATCAGATCATGTCAGTGCCACAGAGGCAAGGATAATCTATGTTTTACTCTAGCTGCAATATAAAACTGTCTCATCAAATAGTTTTCACATTTCAGTGGCCAGTGTCAACCTGCTAAGTTTTTACTCATTGAAAAGCAGAACTACAACATTTCTATTTTCTTGTCTTTCTTTTTTAACACGCTTTCTCTGTTTGCTTCCAAACATTTCACTTTCCAAAGGATGGGGTAGGAGAGTAATGCAAATCATGGTGCATAGAGTACTCCATGTTGATAAATGGTCGTTTTCCTGGAATTTACCTTGGATGCCTGTATGCTTGGCAAGATGATGAGACTTTGGCTTGTTTGAAGTAAAGATCTGTGTTAGCTTTGGCAGCCAACGACCAATAGCTTTGGAGCAGGGCACCCATTTGTTTTCCCTGTTAACTATGCCAATGCTTCTTAAAAAAATTCTGCTCCTTTACTTTTCTGTGAAAAAGATTTTTATTTCTAGAAATGTACTGTTTCATCAAATTAACTGGTAACTTATTAAACAAATATGATACCAGTTCTTTTTTCCCCCAACTCTCCAAACTTAGAGAAAGACGTGCTCAGTTTTTTCTGAGCTTGCTAAAATGAGTATGTCATGAGCTTTCAGTGCTTGTATTTAAACAAATCCTAAAAAGTGAAATGCAATTGGATTGTCATAATTTCTAAATATCTGAGTATGCCAATAAAAATATTTTTCAAGGGAAGTGTGTTTTTGAAGAGAACATTTAAATGTTATTCAGTATGCTTATTTTTTTTAAAGCATAATGCTCTTGAAATGGGATACCCAAAACATTAAATGAATTCAGACTTTATCAGCAATTTGTCTGTGGATACTCCTGTGTCTACATCTTTGTTCATAATAGCCAGAGGCATTTTTATAAAATAGCAGAATCAGGATTTTGTTATCTGGTATTTGAATGCAAGTGTGTTAACTTCTTCTTATCTTTTCCTGAGTATCAGATACTTGAACACAATTTTGCCTTCTTTGGATATATTTGTTGCATTTTTATGCTACTTTTTTCTCCCAGGAGTTTTGAGAAAGCAAGTACATGGCCTTATTTGTTATAGCATTATGCACCAACGAACAGGGATTTAATAACAAGTTCCTTTGCTTCGGCATAAATAGTGTCATTTGTTACACTAGTCTGATACTTGAGCTTTGTAGCTGTTCAGGCACATTATTATGTTAAAAGCGCAGGTAAGGCTGACAATGGTGTTGAAAGACTGCATGAATTCTACTGGAATACATCAAAGATTCATCTTATTTCTATAATGACTAATCAGATACTTCCCTGGAAACCACCAAACAAGGGTCTCCCCCACCCCTATTGTTCCTAAACAATGTATATTCTGCCATGTATCCATGGCTTGAACTGTGCCAGTCCAAGTCCTTCAGGCAAATGTACTGTAGAGCTTTCTGTTTAGCTGTTGATAAATAGCTTTGTCTTCCTTAAAAATGTTGAATGACGGTTGTCTATGTGGAAAGCATTATAGTCAAAGATACGGTTACTTGGAATGGATACTGGGGGGGGCGGGACTCAACGCAGCTTCTTTCAGTTCACTTCATTATGAATTTTGCTTTGGAGCCTGAGTAGGTTGAAAGTCAGATGCATTGTGATTTTTAGCCAGATATCAGGGACAGCTTTTGTATATTTGAGTTTTGCTAATTTTAAAAATCTTGGCAGAACTTCATTTCTAGGTAGGGGGGATATTGCAGCAAGGAAAGCAATTTGTTTGGTGTATTGTCTTGTTCAACATGTTTCCTAGCAAATCTATCCCACGAAGAGTATGCATGTTCTCATTTGGCAAACTTTGCATAATTATGTTAAGTCTGTGACAGTGACCCTCTTCAATATCCCTCTATGTTGAGCAAGACATCTGGCCATTTATGTGTAATGGGATCTTACTTGCTTGCATTCTTTGATTTCCAACTTTGTTTTCAAGTTTTTTTTCCCTTAGAACAAACACAGAGACACCATTAGCAGATTTATGTTTGTCATGTCAATTTGCCCTGAAGCTATATTGGGATTTCAGTGTCCAGAATTTTCTGTCAGAGCCAAAAACAATTTTGACCCAATTTGAGGGCATCACGCTGAGCCAGCTGTCTTAGGGAAAGTGTTCCATATATGTCATTTGATCTCTTTCAGATATTTTTATGCTCTGTTTCACAAAATAGCTCCAAAACTATTTTCACTGTTTCTTTATATCCTCAATTATTTACTTATTGGCTGTTCAACTTTGAACAGCACTCTATTCTTCAATACATAATTGGAGTAATGGCGAGTGAATTTAAAAACAAAATAATATAATAGCATTGAAATAGAGACATACTTAAAAGAATAGAACTGATTTATCAGGACAGTACTGTTTGGAATACTACATAAAACAAAGCCAAGCCAATAAATCTAATAGTGAAAAGAATTAGCCAAAAACACTCCCTTATCACTGGAAGCATTCAAAGGCAGATGAGGATAAAATAGACTTTGCCCCTTGCTTTAAAAGCTTTTAGTGTATGCTAGCTAAACTTCCAAACAAATGGTCAAAGCAAGAACATCATCAACTCCCTTCTCCAGTAGGCCAACTACTTTTCTTTGAAAAGGGTCTATAGCAGATACCTGGAAAAAGTGTTCGCAATAAAGACTTTAGCCATCGTGGCTGAGAATTATAGGAGCTGAAAGGTGATACATCTACAGGGTGCTAGATTGGGAAGCCTAAGGTTTGAAGGAAATGCTTCCTTCCATAGGTACAGAAAAATTAATTTGATATTCCTACACCAAGCAAAGGAGTGAAGTTGATGGCTTCAGTAGCTCCGTCCAACTTTATGATTTGGAGAGTGGCATTAAAAGCACTTTCTCTAAGCACTGACTGTTGCTAAGAATAGAAAGGCTCTAATGCTCCCTTTTTCCTCTCTTCCTCACTTAAGACTTAGATAAATCAATTATAAATGCTTTTAAAGCATTCAAACAATTTATTCTGATAGTTCTAGTTGTCTCTATGATTTGTTTAAACAATATAAGCCACCTGGTCTACTCTATTTACTGTGGATTGTGAAAAGTAAGTTTTGTGGAAGACTTTGATTGATAGGCTATTGATTTCATTTGAACACTGTCTGACCTCCAAGCAACTCTGGAAGGTTCAGAGAAAAAATAACAACAATATCAATTTTGATTGTTGGTCACCCTGCTACATTTTGCACTAATTTGCTAAAATGCTGACCTCTTGGATGGAATATTGCCTACACATGCTTATTTCCCTTGAGGGAAAAATGGTTAGCCTCTTCCTCTTCAGCCCAGTGCCAGCCATGCTGGCTGCAGGATCATGAGAGTGTTGGTGCATTCGATGCTCTTCAGATGTTTGTTTTGGTTTTAAATTTGGTTGAACATTCTAGGGGGAATATTCAATCTCTTGCCCTGAGTTTGATGATTTCATACAACACATTATAGCATCTGTGGCAAAGAAGTAATTGGCATAAGAATCTTACATTGTGATGTGGCCAGATGCCTCACCTAGATGGAAATGACCAACCTTGGAGATTCACTATGAAACTTCCCTTTCTCTAACCCCAGCAATCTGTGTTGGGAGCTTATTGGGGAAAGTTTTCTTGTTTCCTCTTGCATGGGAAGTTGTCTGTCATTATGTCTGAGTGCCCAAGGCTTGCCAAAAAGGAAACATCTGGACCCTTTCCCGTTTGTTATCACTCTGTAATGTTTGCAGCTTTTCGGCATAAAACTGTTTTTTTTTCTTTTGAGGGGGAGCTGTCTCTGAGGAATTCTATAGAGTTGGTGGACAAACTGAAGCATTGATGGATATGCTCAACTTTGCACATACAAAAGAAAAGGTAGTAGAATGACTAGACTCCAGAGCTGAATTGTTTGAACATATCAAGCCTCCTTCCTTCATGATGGAGGTGAGGATTAATGTGAAAGGCCACAATTCTATAGCAGGGCATGTGTTTCCAGGCAGATAATCCCAAATTTAGTCTCTAACATCTCCAATTACAAATAGAAAAAGCTTTTAAGGACAACAGTAGGCCAACATATATTATATAGTAAGCCAGATAAACCAATTATCTTGTAAGGCAGCATCTTACAGTTTCTTAAGTTGCCCATCTTTGAGAGCCAAGGACTATACTTGGCCTTTGAGTGTCATGCTGGCAGCCACATTCCAAAATCTGTGTTGGGCAGAACTAATATTTTTTATTTAGTATTTTTGTTGAAATGTTGTATAACATAGTACATTTATTATGTGTATATTTAATGATTTTTTTCCTTTTCTATTACGAGAACTGATGTGATGGCTACATTGCTCATACCATTAAAGGTGCTCTCTCCTACTCTTTTTAATGAATATTAACGCTTTATTATAAGTTTTAATGGTTATTTTTATGGTTTGCTTTTCCTGAATGCTGCCTAGAGTCATGTGTGTGAGATAGATATCTACATAACTGTGATGAAAAAATGTTAATTTTTTCACTGTTGAGTCTAGTTTGAAAGGGACTCTAAGACTGCTCCCAAGGTTTTGTAACATGGTGCTTATTGTGCCTCCGCTTTAATGTATAGTTTATTAGAATTTGGAAAAGCTGATTTCTGCAAATAACACCTTCAACTCTCTATATAAATCACATATGGGAAAACGAAGGGTGGACTAATTTGCAAAGGGCAACTACCCTTTCATTACATTATAAAGATTGATCTACTGGAAAGACTACTACTGTCAGAGGTACATTTTACATCTCCTTATTTATTCATATGAATTCATTCCTGGGAGCATTTTCCATGAAACAGTAGTAAACAATCCTTCAATACTCATCCCTCATTACAAAATTTGCTTTGCTTGTCCTTGAGATTCTTGCTTCAGATACACAATCATCTCCTAGTACTGATGACTAGCATTGATGATGTTACCTAGTTTGGTAACGAGAAATGCCTGCAGGAAGACAACCAAGCTCAGAGATCACTAAGGACTCTGCAATCATCCCAAATACTCTGCACATATCCCAGCATAATTATCCCATTCAGTCCAACCTCCACCAGCATGAAACCTTCCAGATTTTGTCCTAAGAAATCGCACTGTGGCCTCCATCAGAGGCAGTGTCTAAAGCAAGAGTCCACTGTTAGGACTTACAACTTGCTGAAAGCAGAAGCAAATCTGTAGGTGTCATTTTTGCTCTGTGCACACAGGAATGTTCATAAGGCTCATTGTCTCCCTTCTTTGTCTAACTGGAATCAGATGACACAGTGCCAGATTTTGATAGAAGGCAATACAGATGGGAAGTGGAAACATCACAAAACCCATTTCTTTGTAGGCATGTTCCATTTCCTTTTCAGGTGACCAGTTGGATTAGCTCAGATCCTTTAAAAACATGTAGAGCAAATCTCTACATCAGATTTAGCTGCATTAGCACATAAAAACTGAAAATGCTAAAAACTGTTTATTAAACTGAAGTGACTGAAAATGTTGATGGAACCTACGCAAAAGTGAAAGCTAAAAGAGGCTGACTTTCTGACACATTTTGCCAACACCCTTTATGTCAGACATACTGTATTTCTTGCAGAGAATTTTTCTTCAGGGTGGTATACTGGTAGCAACTGGTAATGTTTACTTTTCCCCTCTTTGATCATTGGAATAGTCTAGCAATGTTGCGTCTTCTAGAATCCATCTTTAAAAACAACTTGAAGGAGCAAACTCCTACATTATCTGAGTTTGTGTTTCCAAACAATGTTGAGATTTCCAAGCAAGCCTTCTAAAATTACACTAAATCATGTTATGCCCAGGAATTAATTCTGTCAAGATCTAATTTTAGCTAATGTTTGACTAGATTACGTACAGCAGAGCAAAATGCTTTTGTGTGTGTGTGTGTGTGTGTGTGTGTGTGTGTGTATCTTTATTGCTAGGCTAAGATAAGAACAAAACAAAGCAACATAAATATGTAGAAATGAAAAATATGATGCATGAAGAAAAAATAAAGGACCCACATAAAAATAGTTATCTTTGTCCACAATTCCTAGCTTGCTAATCATCCTTAAAAAGATAATGATAATATCAAGATAATGATTTACAATCTGTATTTTTAAAACATGTTTTTGAAAACTATGGAGGTTCCAAAGAGTTTATTTACCTTTAAGGTTTTTAATACAAAGCTTGCTCAATCAGTTGAGATACCATCTAACTTTATGCTATGCTGCTGCTGCTAGTTATGCAACTTCTGGCTGCAGGGGTGTGGGTGTGTGGTTGACATGCAGCACGACATGAAGTTTTTGAAGTTGCTGAATTTAAAAAAAAGCACAATTCCCACTTGCATTTGGCACAAACTTGGAAGACATTTCACTTTATGTAACTGGATACTGAAAGTCAAGAGTCCTGTCCTTATTTAAAGAAAAGCTGGAAATCCTGTCTAGTTAATTTGATTAAAATGGCATTGTATGGGCAGGTTTTCCAGAAGATTTTGCTTTAAAAGCTGTGCTATCTCTTCCTGGTAGTTGATTGCTCCTGATAACTATATTTCTTCTTCTTGCCAATGGATACATTGGGGATTTTTTTTTAAGGCAAGTCTGAGTTGAAAGATTTATGGAGGTTCTATTAATTATGTCTTCTTACATAATTCCAAGACAGCATGAGTAGAATCCCACCACAACTGAAACTGAATTGGAATTCAACATAATTGCAATTGTGGAGGTAAACTGCTTTGTTGGGCTTGGATTAAAGAGACCCAATCTCAAATTCCTCTTTAGTCATTAAGCTCCCATATCATCTTGGAAACAGTAAATTTAATTTGATGTAAAATGTCTTGTAGTGTGTTTATTTTTTAAACATAGGCTTAATATCTCAAAGAGATTTATAACAAAATGATAAAACTGAATGAACTACATGTACTGAAAGGTAAAAGCTCCCGAGAAGAAACTTGAAGGCAGTGTGAAAACAACAAAAATTATCCAACACAACCATAAAGAATTGATCATTCTTCAGGTTAGCAAAAAGATATGTAAAAGAAGATGGGTATAATATGGATATGTTCAAAATGTGGATGTGGAAATAGTTTAATATTAAAATTCCTAGACATCTAGGGCAGCTAAATGATAGATAATGCAAAATATATAAAAGGAACTACACACAGAATATAGAATATAGTTGGATTATGATGTAATGTCACATGATTTGAGGCTCTAAATTGAGATTAGATATATCAAGGAGAATTTGATTATAATTGCTCCTATTTATGATAATTATATATATTACTATTGGAAGTCTATTGATTAAGTGCCATCAAGTTGATGTCAACTCTTAATAGCCATTTTTTTTCTTGGCATGCATTCCCTCAGTTGTTCATCATTCTCAGGAACACACACTCATGCATACACAACAGCCATCACAATGAGGCAACATAACAAGATTTGGGGATGTATCAGAAGAAACTGCCTTTAAATTTCAGTTAGAGAACAGCAATAGTAATAGAGATTATTGCTGTTATGTCCTGTCTGTGATTCTTCTGAACATGTAATTTGAAAAGGTAATGGACCAAGTAAGATTCATCTTGCACTCTTATGGAAAGTACTGGGATATAAATATAATACCTGAGATTGCAGGTTTTTTCTCATTGGGAAATGGCCATTACCTAGTGTTTACAACCATGCACTGAGGAATGGGAGACTAATGCTACTCATATGGACCAGATATTGAATCTGACCTTCTGAAGATGGAGCTGTAGCATTCTAAACAGCTGAACAGGTATGACAGCAGGTTTGGACAAAGTGTTGCTTTCATTATCCACACATAGATTGAGGAGGCTAAACATTGACATTTTAACTTCTGGTATATTACTTGCAAACAATCATCCAAGTGCAAATCTAGAACTTCATATATTCCCTTTCCCTGCCTTAAAAAAGAAGTCTAATTTGAACCTTATTGATGATCTGCATAGCGAGCACTACTTTGCAACACTGGAGCCAGCAGAAAGTGTGCTGGAAATGCCAATTGTGCTTGCAACCCCAACTCCAGCTTTGCAATAAAGTGGAGTAAAGATGCTGCTTGCATTGAGAGCCTGGCAGAAATGGGATACAGCACATCTTGCTGGGGTATCATTTAACAAAGGAGAGCCCATCACATAAGCCATTCTGTATTGCTTTTCTATTCTCCCTCCTCCGTGACTTCTCCTGCTAATTCAAAACATGTGGGGTCAGAACACTTGCAGCAAAGAACTTCTCACCTATTTTGCCCAACTTCTCCTGACACAGATGGGCAGGGCAAAAAACAATACATGGAAACTAATCAAGGAGAGAATCATCCTAGAACTAAGGAGAAATTCCCTGACAGAACAGATAATCAAATGGGTTGCCTTCAGAGGCTGTGGGTGCACCAGTACTGGAGATTTTAAAGAAGGGATTGGACACCCATTTCTCTGAAATATTATAAGGTTTCCTGTTGAGCAGGGGTTGGACTAGAAGACCTCCAAGGTCCCCTCCAACTCTATTATTCTGTTATGGGTGATAGGAGAAGCAAGTGAGAAAGAGAAAGAAAAAAAGTTTTCTTATGTCTGTTCTTAAACCCTCTTCCCCATTTCCCTCATAGAAAAGTGGAACCCCTCCAATCAAAATTCCCTGGTGCTCCTCATCTCCAGACCCATCCATGGATTGTAGGGAAAAAATTTAAAAATGGCTTATTTAGTAAGGGACTTGTAACCAAAAGGCAAATAGCCTTGAAGTTAGTGACTAAGCAGTTTTTTCAGTGGCCAGAAATATTTTGGGTCTTCTGCTGTTGCATTAAGTAGGGTTGATATATTGTACAGGTAGTCATCTACTTAAAACCACAATTGAGCTCAAAATTTCTGTTGCTAAGCAAGAGATTTGCTAAATAAATTTTTGTCCCATTTTGCAACCTTTCTTGCCACAGTTGTTAAGTGAGTCACTGCAGTTGTTAAATTAGTAATACGGTTATTAAGTGAATCTGGCTTCCCCATTGACTTTATTTATCAGAAGGTCATAAAAGGTGATAATATGATCCGGGACACTGCAATTGTCACAAATATGAGCCAGTTCTCAAGCATCCAAATTTTGATCACATGACCATGGGGATGCTCCACAGTCGTAAGTATGAAAAACAGTCATTACTGCACACTTTTTTCAATGCAGTTATGACATTGAACAGTTATTATTATTATTATTATTATTATTATTATTATTATTATTATTATTATTATTAATTGGACTTATATGCCGCCCCCTCTCCGCGAGGACTTGGGGCGGCTCACAATAAAAACATCACAACAATAAATATATAAAAAACAATTAAATCTGACAAGCCCAATCGTTAAAACAGTTAAAATACATTTAAAAACCCCCAGGAGGTCAGTCCAGCCCAGCCTGTTCAAACAGCCAGGTCTTCAGACCGCGGTGGAAGGAGCAAAGATCAGGGGCCAAACGGAGCTCCAAAGGGAGTTGATTCCACAAGGCGGGGGCCGCAACAGAGTAGGCCCTCCCCTGAGGCACGCCAGCTGACATTGTCTAGCCGACGGTACCCCGAGGAGTCCCTGTCTGTGCGCACGCACAGGGCAATCGGTATTTGATGTTGGCAGGAGACGCTCCCGCAAGTACCCTGGACCCAAATCGTAAAGGACTTTGAATGTTAAAACCAACACCTTGAATCTCTCTTAATTAAATAAACTGGTGTAAGTCAAGGACTACCTGTATAAAGGAATCATACTAATCTAGTCTCTATTCTTTCACCACAGCAATATTGGTTGTAGTGGAGTTTCAGAGCAGGCAGGCATGCCCTTCTCTGGTTATGGTTACAGGGTGCTTCCTTGTAGTGCTGCTGGGAGGTAATGGGACTAGAAAAACCTGAGCTGTAGCGTTTCATAAAAAAGTGGTGACTCTAGAGCTGTTAAACAAGGTTGGGAGCGGCTCCTGAAAAGAGGAATGGAGCTTTGTTCTTCCAAGACAATTTTCTTGGGTGAGTTGACTTTTGTAGAGCTTGATGACAAGGAAGAGAACATCCCAACGCCCATAGAAGGCTTTGAGAGGGATTTATAGAGTTATTGGGAGTTGGCAGCACAAAAATTGATCTTGGTTCATTGCACAGTCAGTCAAATATTCAGACTGGATTTGGCATTTTTGTCTACTTGTCAAGTTCTTTCCAAGGACCTGGGATAGGCAGGTGTGGATGTTTGATGGTGTTACAGATATCATCACAGTATGTAAGCTGTTCTGAGTAAAGCAGCCTTTTGCAATTGACTGGTGGTGATTTTGACAGTGCCAGTGGTGTTCCAGGGTGCTGCAGTTATTTTGGGATTGCACCCAAGGCTCCTATTGCTGTATGGCTGCTCCATTCCCATTTGATTGGCAGCAAAGCGACAAGAACACTGAGAATCAGAGAAGAGAATTATTAATAATTTTATTATATGGAGTAAGGAATGAATGGAAGATAAGGCAAAGTTAGTTAAAACTTCTTATAGGGGTAAGCAAAGTCTTTGCAACTGGTAGCCTTTTCAACATTTCCATGGTCACTGGGATATGACCAATGATGTGAAGATATTCCAAGTGTAAGCAGTGAAGATGATTTGCTGCTTGATTTTGATGGCAGCATCCCGGGGTGCTCAGAAAAGGACTGCAAGCATTTCATGAGCTGTGGATTCTCTGCAGCTGTTATATTTAAAATGTTTGATTGCTTAAAACAGTTTTGGTATAAAATGGCCCAACAGGGAATAAAGAACATTATGTAGGCAAATAATGCTTAAGGATGAAATCAAATGTGCAAACTGAATTTACCATGCATGAAAGAATGGACTCTTCTCCATCTATACCCCAACCTCCACAAACGATTTTGAAGGGCAAAATGTTGTCCAATCTTCATCCATGAAAAGAACATATCCGTATTTCCTCAACTGGGTCTTATTTTCTTTTGGACCTCCAAATAAGCAATAGGGCTTATTTGGGGGTGGGTGTTATTT
Source organism: Naja naja (assembly GCA_009733165.1). Taxonomy (NCBI): domain Eukaryota; kingdom Metazoa; phylum Chordata; class Lepidosauria; order Squamata; family Elapidae; genus Naja; species Naja naja. The sequence continues at coordinate 344,246,061 of CM019148.1, read as the reverse complement.
TCCCCCCATGTATGAGAGGCCCACTTCTTTTGCTTACTCGTGGTGGGGCAGGAACCATGCGATATGCCAGTGCCACCCCCGTGAGGCAGGACTGTGTGGAGCTGCCCCATGCGCCCCGCACTGGCTTACCTCAGGGCTCCTGCAGCTAGGCCATTCATGCCCCAATATCTGCCTTGCAACCACTTGAACTCCCTCTCTGTTGTGGTAGAAAAAGTGGGCCTCCTGCTTTACATGGTTGCTGGTGCTGCCACCGCGAGGCAAGTATTGGAGCATGGATGGCCTGGCCTAGCTGCGGGGCCCCTGAGGTCCCATGCACCGATGCAGGGCCCATGGGACAGTTTCATTACCTCCTCACCTTGCCTCGTGGTCACAGCACCCTGAGCAACCAGACAGAATGGGCGGGCAGCTGGGTGCACAAGGCTCTTAAGTAGGGCTTATTTAGGGGTAGGGCTTATATTAGGCACACACTTAAAAACATGCTACTGCTTATTTTGGGGGTAGGTCTTATTTTCAGGGAAACAGGGTAGCTGTGGTGCCACAGAGATTAGAATACAGTACTGCAGGCTACTTCTGCTGACTACCAGCAGTGGCAGTTTGATTCTGACCAGCTCAAGATTGACTCAGCCTTCCATCCTTCCAAGATGGGTAAAAGAGGACCCAGATTGTTGGGGGCAATATGCTGACTCTGTAAACCACTTAGGTAGGGCTATATAGCACTGTATAGTGGTATATAAGTCTGTGCTATTGCGGTTGCTGTTTGATTTCATTCCAAGAAAAATCAACAAAAGCCTTTTCATTTTAGCTAAGCTAATGTATATCAGTAGTTGTCTTCAAAAAATTACAACATCCAAAGTTTTGTGTTGAAAACAACAACTGCATTGTATTTCCTGAAAAGGCAGGGCTGACTTTTCTCATTCATGTTGGTTTAGGAGACATAACCATCATTCTGTATTGACTTCTGTCACGTTGCTATTGGATATGTAGTATTGTTATACTTAGTTTGAGTGACTTAGTTGTTCAGTATCATTTCCAAAAGGAAGCACTTTAAAAATCAAATGCCATAACAACTATTGAAGATATATTTACTTTTTTATTTATAGTCCACCTTTATTTTTACAAATCACTCAAGGAAGTGAACATATCCAACACACCTTCCCATCCTATTTTCTTCACAGCAACAAGCCTGTGAAGTGGGTTGGAATGAGACAGAAGGATTGACTCAAGGTTATCCAGCTGACTTTTATATTTAAGGCAGGACTTGAACTCTTGCTTTCTTGCTTTCTAGCCTGGTGCCTTAACCTCTAAACCAAACTAGCTGTGTTGGAAACCTCCTAGTTCCCTTAAATCAGAGATGGGAAATTATGGGTCCTTTATGACTTGTGGACTTCAACTCCCAGAACTCCTCCCAGGATTCTGCATCATCACAAAATCTCCAGAACCATAAAGCCTACAAACTTGAAATTTGGCATGTATGTTCCTCTTGGCTTCTAGGTGCTCACTAAGAAAGGATTTTTTGAAATGACCATCAGAGCATTAGTATTTCGTATATTATTATTATTATTAACATGCTCTGATGCTAAGGAGTTCTACTCCCCCTCCCCACCTGAAAGGAAAACTGTTCCAAATGCAAAACACAAGCAGAGGAGAGGAGTTTCAGTTTCAGTTTTAGTTTTACAGCACCAAGCAGCTTAAACAATACAGTTGAGCTAAGCCATGCCCAGGCTCCTTGCTGTCCCCTTCTTCCTCACACAGCAAATACTGTTTCAGTTTCCAAACAGCCCTCAACTGTCTTACACACTGACAGGACACTAGCCAGATGAATACTGATGGATGCTGGTAGGCAAAGGCAGAATTTTTAACTTAGGAAGTTTTTTCTTTTCTCACTGTTTTCAAGTGCTGTGCTTTGCATTCTATAGGCATAATGATTTAGATATGTGATCCCAGCTTCATTGGACTGATATCCCAGACATGTAAATAACCTAGATGCAGCGATGCGCTGATGCTTGTATGAGCTGATTGCTACATTTTCCTGGAATTTTGTGAGCTGGTTGGAAGCTGACCAGAGCAAAGTCCCAGCACTTAGCATGCGGGTCAGTTCTTTGGTTACTAGTGACACAACATGGCAGCAGTAATGCAGCTGGCAGAGCTGGTTGCTAAAAATTTATTAGCACACCAATGCCTGAATGCAACAAGGTAATTAGGGAGAATGAAGCAGTATCTATTAGAACATGCAAACTGTGGGTTGTTTTACATTTTGAAAGGAAGTTGAAAACATTTGCACACCTGGAATTGAAGTTCCAGATGGATCTTCAGTAAAAGGGCTTTGATCATGGAAGTATAGATCAGAAAAAGATCTTTCGGGTTTCTTTTCTTAAAAGAAGACTAAGCTGCAGAATATGGAATTTGAGCAAACGGGCAATACAAGTTGTTAATCTTATGGTTTTGGGGGAAGTTAGAAAGTTAAAGGAAGAATGTATATAAATTTTGGTCTTTTGGGGGATTTAATAAATTTGTTGTAACTCAGGCGCTGCCACCAATAGAAGATTTATATGTATTGAAGCTTGAATGAATTCTAATTTAATCTCAAAACATCACTGAAAAAAATTTCTCTAATTCCAGGTCATGATGAAGAAATTATGTCAAATTTTCAGCATGGTTTCCCACAAGAAGTTAGAGGTTGTCTCTAAGCAAAGCCTGTTGATGGACAAAACTTTATGGTCTCTGAATATAGTTTCATCCTCTTAAGGAAAGGATTAGATGTCAAAAAAACCATGTATTTTCCCTCTTAAGCTATTCTTGTATTTTATTTCCCCCTTTATAAGTCTCCAACAGTTGCTTTTGATTGTGGACTTATACAAATATGTTTAATAAACAAATAGCAAATGTTGCAACGGAAGTACAAGAGATCATGATAGAATTACTCATCTTTGATCATTTAGAAAGTTAAAAATTGCAGCTTCTAGATAATAGGTATAACATTGTCCTACTAATGTTTGACAACAGCAAATGCCTTCATCACATCATACATTATTTTCACATAAAGTTGGCTGCCGATTTCACTTAATATGAATCCGTGAGAAGGACTGAGGAATCTCCCAAATTTGAGATGCATCATATTCCTCACGAATTCAGAACTTTCTATAAATTTTAGTTGAACTGGAAGCATTTCACTCTTCAAAATTTGAAACTTTAGAGGAAAATGCTTCCTTTTATCTGAAGTAAATGAAACTGATTATATTGGGTTTGGCTTGAAACAGAGTGGGTGGCATTTAAGTCAAACCCAACAACCACATTATATGTAGCCAAGAATAACTCAGTCAAAAGTTGACTTTCCTGAGGTAAATGCTAGCTATCGAATTGCATTGGATTGACTCCCAAAGATCGTAGAAAATTTGTCTTCTCCAACCTGATGCCCTCCAAATATAAAAGAATTACAGCTGCAAAAATTTATTGGCCATTAACTATGCTGGTTGGAAACTCAGGTTATTGCAGTCTCAGCATATAACAGTTGGAGGTATCAAGTTAAGAAAACTCAAATAGGCATTTCCCTGTAAATTACAGGGTAAGGTTAATTTATAAATTTCTTTCCAGGGGGAAATATCCAGTTCCTATGACTTTCGTCTTCTTGACGTTGACCCAAACTGGATCCTAATATAAATTACTTCTAATAATGCTGTATTACTTTTCACATGTTACTCAATTTTGTTCATGTGGGCACAGTCTAAAAGAGATGAAAGAAATGTCAAATGAGGATCATGTTGACCCAGCTATCTTACAGTGTTTCAGCTTCTTACCTTTATTATTGATAGTAGTATTTTGGCAACTAAGAACTGGCTTTGTTGCCATTTTCTAGGTTTGAAAATGATCTTCTCTTTTGATAAGGGAGGAGGAGTGTTTCAGGTTTATCTAACAGTAAGAAGTTATTGTCTTTCCTACAAAAAGTATTGTACTATCTCATCCATACAACTTCATTTCCCAAGGATCTCTAGGAGTTGAAAATGGCAAAGAGGAGTGTTATAGTGATAGAGATATTACGTATATGAATAAGTTAAGAATGGAGAATTAATACCAAAGTAATGAATACGTCTATAAATTTTAATTGTTATTGCACAAGATATTTGTACCCAGACAGCACACTGTTAAATGGAAGATGAATTGTTTGTATTTAAAATAAAATAAAAAACTTAATTAAAAAAAGAAAAAAAGAAAATGGCAATCAAAAGACCCATAAAGGAGTATGGTACAGATAGACCTTGACTTACAACTATTTGTTTAGTGACCATTTGATGTTACAACACCACTAAAAAAATGGGACTTATAACCAGTTTTCACACTTAGGACCTTTGAGCATTCTTACGGTCATGTGATCAAAGTTCAGGCACATATTTATGACAGTTGTCCTGTCCATGTGATCACCATTTGTAACCTTCCCAGCCAGCTTCCATCAAACAAAGAATGGGGGAGGCCAGATGTGCCTTGGTTAGCAACAGAAATTTTGGGCTAAGTCGAGGGCTACCTGTACATCCATAATCACAAGGATACAAAAGAAAGTAAAATTAAGTTCAGGGATAGAATGAGGAGAACAGTCCATTTCTAAATGCCATTATCTTAAACCCTGCCATTTGTACAGTTTTAAATTACACTTTAAATCCACTATTCCAGAACAAGCGGACTCTGTCTGCGTCTGTACTGCTGATTAATTTTATCTTGCAAATTCCCTGCAAATTCCATGGAATTATCCTTTTGCTATTATAGTCCTTCTGCAGAGCTATCTTTGAAATTAGAGAGATTGGGAAGATGCCAGATACGTCAAGACCAAAAATTCTTCTCCCTCCACTCCTTTCTTGTCTCCTGCCCTTCCCTCGGAAAGCGTGTTCCAGTCACCTCGTCTGATGAACAGACTTGATAAAAGGGGCCTGAGCTGTGTTACTGACTTTGATCTAAAGATAGCCTTTAAAAGTCAAACACATCATTAGCAGCAGGAGAGGCACTTCCTTGTAAACAACATCGCTATGACTCAGAGTACAACTCCGCCGAAAGAAAGCCCTCTGCATTTCTCCGGACATTGACAGAATGTGTCATCCCTCCTAACGTTAGGGATGCTGACAACACAACGTTTGTGGCCTGGTGCCAGGTGTTGGGAAAAAAAATTTGAATGCCATAAGCCTTTTTCCTTGTTTACAATAGCTTCTGATATTCCTCATAGGGGTAATAAAGGTTGGGCAAGTACAGCTACGGTACACTGGCTGGTGGGATATCTATTCAAAATCTTGTCTTTCCTGTGCAGCTTGCTCAAAAAATGGATCTACATTAAGATCAGCATGACTCAAAACAGGCTGGTATTTGGACGCAGGGGCAAAGAAAACCCTGTAAATGCTCCTCTATGGGAATACCACTAATATACTGTAATTAATGATCCAGCTGGTATCCTAATTTTAGGGGTGGTGCGGATTAACATGCAGTTTTTGTTTGCTTTTCCTGCAAGAGCAGAACAAATATAATTACCTGTGTTAACAGCTTAGTGGAGGATATGAAAAGAATCTCATCCGAAACTTAAAAAAAGGATTTAGAAGAATTAATTATTAATGAATTAATGAAAAGCAAAAAAAAACCCTAGGCCAATGCTAAATATTTGTAAGGTTTTCTTGGTGTATTTACATTTGGAAACAAAGAAAGGCAAATACAGGGAGTCCTTGACTTACAGCAGTTCCTTTGGTGACCTTTCAAAATTACAATGGCACTTTAAAAAGTGACTTATGACCGTTTCCCACACTTATGACATTGTTTATGACAGTTGCAGGGTCCCAGGGTGATGTGACTTCCTTTTGTGACCATTTGACAAGCAAAGTCAATGGGGAAGCCAGATTCATTTAAGAACCGGGTTACTAATTTAATAACTGCAGTGATTCACTTAAAAAACGTGGTAGGCAAGGTTGTAAAACGGGGCAAAACTCACTTGACAAATATCTTGCTTAGCAACAAATTTTGGGCTCAATTGTGGTCATAAGTCAAGAACTAGCAATAGTACTTAGGCTTATATACTATAACATACTGCTTTACAACCCTTTCTAAGCTGTTTACAGAGTCAGCATATTGCCCTCAACAATCTGGGTCTTCATTTTACCAACCTTGGAAGGTGGAAGGCTGAGTCAACTTTGAGCCGTTCAGAATCGAACTCCTGGAGTGAGCAGTGAGTTAGCCTGCAATACTGCATTCTAACCACTGCACCACCATAGCTCTTGGTGTGCCTGTAGTACATAGTTTTTGAGGGGAGAGCTTAAGGACAGATAATAAAATAAAAGCAGACAGTGTACTGGAATAAAGAGATTAATTCTAGGGAGGAAGGCAAAAACAAGTTAATAAAGGTTAAGAACATTACCAAGAGAACAAGGACAAATATTACAGAGATGCTGTGGTAGTGAATTCCTGCAAGCATTCCCAAAGTCCCTTGTAACCTTTATATTCTATGATACAAGTAGACCTAGAGTTAGAACCATTCATTTTATCGATTGTTCAAGGTTACAATGGCACTGAAAAAAGTGACTTAACAACCGGTCCTGACATTTACAACCATCGCAGCATCCCCACAGTCATGTGATCGAAATCTGAACATTTGGCAATCAGCATGCATTTATGATGGTTGCAGCTTCCTGGGGTGATGCGATCTGTCAGATCCCTCAAAGCATAAGTTTATTGGATATGTCATATTGGCCCAGGCTGGTGAAACCTGGCTCTGAGAATTCCTGCGGTTTTCACCTAATTAAAAGTAAAAGTTTTTTCACTTTCTCAAAACAGTCAATCACATGGTCCAATCAGGATATTGTCCCGTTGCTAGGTGATTCCATTTCCCTCCTTCCAAGCACCTGCAGGAATGTTCTTGGTTCCCAAGAGAAAGTATTTTGTTTTGGCTACAACACCCCAACTGTCTGTATTCCCCCCTCCCTGTTCCTCTTCTCCAGAGTGTCAGCGCTGAAGTCTCAAAATGACCTCAGTCAGGCCAGCTTCAGGGTTGACACAATCACCATTTGCGACTTTCTTAGCTGCTTCTGACAACCAAAGTCGTTGGGTGAAGCTGGATTTGCATAGTGACCATATGATTCACTTAACAACTATGGCAAAAAAGTTTGTAAAATTGGGCACAATTCACTTAGCAACTACCTTGCTTAGCAATCGACATTTTGATCCCAATTGTGATTGTAAATTGAGATTACCTGTATTATGATCAGAACAATTAAAACAATTATCTTTCAGGAGTAAAGTGGAGCTTTAAAAATTGGTTACTGGGAAAGAGCAAGAAAATGAACTTAAAAAAAAAAGATTTAATATATCCTGTCGGGATATCCTGTTGACTCTTAGTGATCATATGAACAGATTTGTTTCCATGATCATGGAAGAAGGTAGACACATTCAGAGTACAGATCTAGAAACAGTTACAAAGAATACTGGATTGAGGGAAGGATGAACTAATTAGATCCGGGCCACATGAAGAGCACTTGTCAATATAATCCATAAAAGTCAAATCCAACTAATGGCAACTAACAACTGGCAACTTCTTTTCTTTTTAGTGTATAAGTTTGGGATAATGAGTGAGAAATCAATGTACTTAGGCAGTATTTTCGAGGTGATTATTTGGGAAAACACGAGTGAATAGCAGGCTAATGCCATTACCAGGAATATTTAATCCGTCCTCTTATCCCAGGGTCTGTGAACTTGACACAGCAGTCCTTTTTAGTGGATAATTAGAGATACATGCTGAATGTTTTGTGCAGCACCACATGCCTGCTTGCCAAAAAATGGGAAAAGTAAGACAAGGTCTTAGCTGCCAAGGTGAAGCTCTCCAACTCTATTAAACTGCTTGGCATCTGAATGCAAACCACTTGGTTTAAGGGGAGCAGTCAGTCTTACAATGAGCCGTGTGCTGGGCAGCTGTCTTAACGGTCCAGATTTGGACAAAGAGCTGCTTATTTGAGAGGGGAATTGGGAGAAAAGAAAACTTGGCTTGCTGATCCAGGCCAATTGTCTACTATGCAATGTTTGGCTCTAGTAATGTCCTACCAAGTGTTTCTGGCCATGTTGAATGTAATAGCAAGTGCCTACCGTCATGGTATACAACCTCTAATACAACCTCTAAACAACGGGACTCCTGTGGCTTTTTAAAAACAAATTCTCCTATTTTCTCCTGCACATATACCCCCTTCACAGTAATATGTGTACTTTTTAAAAGGTACTGCCCTGGATATTGTTGGACCTGCAATTTCTGACCCTGCTACCTTATTGGAAAATGTAAAGGACTTCATACCAAAAGTTGGTTTCCTCCAAAGACATCAAACTTACTAGTTCCAGAATTGCAATTTGCAATGGCCAGAGGCCTTCAGATAGATCTGTCGGTCCCAATTGGAACTCTGTTTTCTGATCAGTTATAATGGTTGTTATTAGGCTTTTCCACTTTAGGTTTAGCAGTAGTTGTTGACTGACTTTTGAATCCAATCCAGGGAACTCTTTTTGATACTGTAACAGAGACTCGCACAGCTTAATCCTAGCTTGCACAGTCTAAACACTAGTTTAATCTCTGATGCCTGGATGCTTCTCCTCAGATTTTTTTTTTACAAGTCTTATTGATATATCTAACGTTACTGGTAAAATCTGCTCTTTTCATTATGGTACCTATATATACTGGAATGAATTTTCACTGAAGTTAAATTGAACCATTTCATTGTTACAATTAATAGTGCTGGTAGTAGGTTCGAAGCATTTATTTTTCTCTAGGCCTTTTAAAGATGGTTATGCTGACCCCATATTTTTTAATGTTGAATTTTTAAAATAAACCTCCTTTTTGAAGTGAGCATCAAATATACAATTAGATAGCGGCATAAATCCATAAAACCATGAACAAAACATTTAAACCTAGTTAAGAAAGCTTTCAACAAACAATGCTTTAATGCTTTTTTGCCGCCAACTTTGTCAAACTGTACTAGACAATGTAATTATATAGAATAACAAAGTTGGAATTGATCTTGTAGGTCATCTAGCTTAACCTTTTAGGTCCATCTAGACCAGAGTTGTCAAACTCCCGGCCTGTGGGCCGGATGTGTTACATGTTGGCCATGCCCATGCTCGGTTTAGCAAAGGGGGGGAAATTCCTGATACGTCACGTGACGACGCCATGACGACATAAATTTGACACCCCAGATCTAGACCCTATACCATTTCTGACAAGTGGTGTTTCCATCGTCAGAAGATTTCTCCTTATTTCTAGGTTGAATCTCTCCTTGATCAGTTTCCATGCATTAGTCCTTGTCTGGCCTCCTCTCTGTGGTAGCCCCTCAAATATTGGAATACTGCTACCATGTCGATCCTGGTCCTTTGCTTCACTAGACTAATTCATACAGCTGCTTGATTATCCATCAAAAACAAGCAATTTCTCTGCAAAAGAAAAAAAGAAAAATAACAGTAGCAGCCACATCCAAAATGAAAGTCCTAAACAGGATAGGACCAATTAATTGTGCTTGCCATGCTATTCCTCCTTTTTCACAGATCTGGGCATAGAAGAGAAACAAGGAGCCCAAGTCTGAATTTCAGTTCTTAGCAACTCAATAACTTTCACCAACATCTGCGCACCACAGAATCTCCCCTCACCCACCCCTTTTTTAGAGCATTCTCTTTGGCAGAGCTTTGCTTTTTAATGGAGAAGAAACTGTTTGCTTTGGATAGAGAAGCACGCAGTTACATGAGCTCTACCTGCAGTCCAAATACAGGACCACTGCCAGGCGCAAGGTTGATCACCCTCCCTCTTCTGTGAGACACAAGGGTTTATTGTGATGCGTTAGACAAAGAGGGTTGTAGCTGGAATGGGGCAGATTTGGTTCAGTTCCCTGCTTTCCCACATGCTATCTGGGTGGCTTCTGGGAGAAGAAATAAAGGCTCCGACTGCAAAAACCAAATATTTTCAATGGCATTCATTTTTCCCAGTTGCAAAGTTCTACAGATGAGAGTATGATTTTAGTTTATAAACTTGAACACTGTTAGTGAGAGAGAAGAATATGGTGGATAGCAGTAAACTATTAAAGTACTGTAGAGTGAATGGCAATGGGAAATCTGCAGTGGGGAATGACCCATTGCTATTAACTACGGGACGATTAGACCTACAACATTAGTTCTATTCTGTTCTTTGGAATAAATAGAATAACATGAATGAAGGGATAAATGGATTTTCTCTCTATGAGAGAAATTTAAGCATTGTTTTAATAAAAATATTTTCAATCTGTTTTTTTTGTGCAAAATTATGTAAGGTAAAAAAACAAAATATTCACAGTCCCTCTTTGAGGGAAAAGGGCAGTCTAGAAATGCCAAATATAAATATAACATAAATAAAAAATATATCTGATTCTAATATAGTTTCAGTTCAAATACATTGTTTAGAAAAATCTCCCATAATAAATTGAATCATTTACCCTAACTTTGCCACTTGGTAGTATTTTGTCACATTGGGCATGTCCCAATCCCCTGTTTCTGAGGGCTGTATACAATCCTTTCATTTATTCATCTATATCCATAATGGCGAACCTATGGCACGCTGAGGCGCAGTGCAGGTAAGGGAGGAGATCGGGGGTGCATTGTGCACATGCGCAGGGGGTGAGGGGGGCACATATTGTATTCTGGGGGCTAGCATGCAAGTGCGCGCACGTGCTAATGCGTGTGCAATTTTTGGAACAGGAGCTTTAAAAGGTTAGCCACCACTGATCTATATATATAAAAGCAAAATACCTCTCACACATCATCACAAAATCTCCAGAACCGTAAAGCCTACAAACTTAAAATTTGGCACGTATGTTCCTCTTGGCTTCTAGGTGCTCACTAAGAAAGGATTTTTCAAAATGATCATCAGAGCATTAGTATTTCTTATATTATTATTAACACACACTGATGTTAAGGAGTTCTACTCCCCCTCCCCACCTGAAAAGAAATCTGTTCCAAATGCAAAACACAAGCAGAGGAGAGGAGTTTCAATTTCAGTTTCAGAGCACCAAGTAGCTTTAGTACAGAACAGTTGAGCTAAGGCACGCCCAGGCTCCTTGCTGTCTCCTTGCTCACACAGCAAATACTATTTCAGTTTCCAAACAGCCATCAACTCTCTCACACACTGACAGGACACTAGCCAGATGAATACCGATGGATGCTAGCAGGAAGAGGCACAATTTTTTTCCTTATTTTCCTCCCCAAAAACTAAGCTCGATCACATAGTTTTGTAGCAAAGCACGGGTATAGAGCTTGTGTGTGTGTGTGTGTGTGTGTGTGTGTTGCGTCTTAAAGTCCATTCTGGATTTTCCAATCGGGCCGCATTGAAATAAAAATAAAAAAAAAGCTGTGCAAAGCATTTTCATTTTAACCGCTACAATTCATCCTAAAATAATTGAAATATTTTGAAACCCAAGTTTTCATTTGTTTCATTTCTTACAAGTCAGTACAGAATTTGAAAAAAATTGTTAATATTTTTAGTAACAATAATGCCTAAATGTTTTAAAGATTTATATGCTATTGGAATCCCTAAAACTGGAACATTTCTTTTGGGTTTTGAGTTTTGGGGTTTATATGAAAAAATATCAAATGTGAGTTATGAAAATGAAGTGATGGTTCTGATAGTCCTGACACAATTACATATTCCTCTAACTCCTTAATATAGCTAGCTGAATTAAAAAGAGTCAAGACCGTATCAACTGCAAATAGATTTAAAAGATACCACAAACAGATTTAAAAGATACGTCTTATCTCCCATTTTTATCCTCTTAATCTTATTATTGGATCTAAGTGCTGTTACCAGCACTTTAGTAGCTTGGTTGAATAGTAAGGACAACCTTGCTTGGCACCTCTTAAAATCATAATGAGATCTGAATCATAACTATTAAGATTTAACTGAGCATTAGTTGGTCCATAAATATGTTTAATCATTTGACAAAAGCCAGCCCCAAATTTAAATTTAAACAGTATTTGTTTTAAATATATAATTGAAATTGAAATTTGGGGCTGGCTTCTGTTTCAAAACATTTGTTTTAAAAATTGTATTTCCTGAGGATCAAAGGCTTTAAATATATCTAACACATCTAATACAGGGGTGTCAAATTCGCAGGTGGTGTCACATGATGTATCACAGCTTTTTTTCCCTTTGCTAAACTGGGCGTGGGCGTGACCAGCATGTGACGCATCTGGCCCGCGGGCTGTGAGTTTGACAACCCTGATCTAATACATCCCCTGAACTCTGCTAGCCAGCTGGAGCAAAGCTAGTTCGCCCCCCCGTAGTGTACCGTAGATGGCACGCATACATAAGCAAAATGAACTAGCAATCTTAGGCTGCCAGAACTATTCTGTGGTTAAAAAAAAATCATGGTACATATGCCATATGCTAAAAGAAATTAAAAAAAACAAATCTAAAGAACTTATGTCTAATGAAGATTTATTAATTTCATTAAAGCTATATATATTTAATAATTTCCTTGTTTCTGGGAGCTGACTGCAAACACTCTGTGCCAAAATCTTGCTTGGATTTCAGGCCAGCCCCCCCTAACCCTCACCCCCAAACCAGAGGGAGTTACCTTGGGAGTGGCATATGACCTTCTGTATTGGCTTTTCCAACTGCCTCTGCTTCCCCAGAACCCAGCAGGACAGATTGCAAATCAAGGTCATATGATCTCAGGGCACTTGGCAAATCATTGTAAGTGTGAAAAGCTTGACAAGTGCCCAAATTTCAATTTTTAATTTATATGGGCATCCAACTCACACGTTATGACTCCAGGTAGCATATAGCTATACAAAAATTAAAATTTAAAACTATCACCAACACCCCTTCCCCGTGATTGTGGGGACTCTGCAATAGTCATAATGTTGGGCATTGATCATAAGTCCCTTTGTTCAGTGCTGTCATAATTTAGGGCCTTGGTGGTGCAGGCTGTTAATAGCCTAGCACTTAGCTCCAGCTGCCTGTAATTATTGTAGGCTCGAATCTCACCAGGCTCAAGGTTGACTCAGCCTTCCATCCTCTCGGGGTAGGTAAATTGAGGACCCAAGATTGTTGGGGGGCAATAAGCTGACTTTGTAAAAATGCCGCTTAGTAATAAGCAGGCATATACAATGGAATAAAGGCTATTGCTGAGCGTATTGGGTTGTATCCCAAAAAAAACTGTAAGCCGCCCTGAGTCTCTGGAGAAGGGCGGGATATAAATATGAATAAAAATAAAAAATAAAAAATAATTTTGAACAGTGAATGAATGCTCGTTGTGAGGAATACCTAAAAGGATTATTTTGCAATTAAAATATTCTGTTCGAACTGGTCTATAAATTTACATTTTGAATCAGTTTTACAAAACAAAAAATAAATAAATTACAGGTAATCCTTGTTTATTGATCACAATTGTGAGTGACAGCTCTGTCATTAAAGGAAGTAGTTGCTAACCGAGAAATCATGGTATTTCTGTTTTCCTTTTCTGTACTCCCTGCCCTTTCGAATTCTTAGCTCAGTGCTGGGATAATTAGCAAGAAGGAAATTTACATAGTATGAAGTATTTACATTCATTGGAGAAGAAGAGATTACAAAATAAGAAACAGATATTCAATGGGGAATACCCCAGGCTATTTGCTGCCAGTGCTACTGTATTCCTTTTGATGTGTATTCCCCATTGTGTGCCTGCGTACTCTCTTGTGTACTCTCTTGTAATCCTTTCCAGTCTCTCCACTCTCTGAGTGGGAGGAAGAAATGCCAGTCACAGGCAAAACAACACATACTGACTAATGGCAAACACATCACTGAGGGATGTTGTGAACGTCATAAATACAGGCATGAGTTATACAGTTATTTTTTCAGCACTATTGTAACTTTGAACAGTCACTGAATGAAGCTGTCAGTAGGCAAGATCTTTTTTCATTTCTTCCATTCAGTCCTGTCCACCTGTATGAAAAAAAAAGATGACTAATGCTGGTGTTATTTTTGAAACTATTCTTACTTCCTATACTGAATTGAACATTCACAACATTACACATGGGAATGCTATATCAGCAATTCAGATCCAGAATATAGCCAGTGGTCATAAAATACAGAAAGCATATTTCAATGAAATATTAGAAGAAATTTCATATAAATACTGTATGACAGTGTAACTGATTGCTTCACTTTAAAGTAAGTTTTCCTTCGGTGGAAGTGCTGAAATATGGACATGGTTGGGCACCTCTGAACTACATTCCATCCTGCAGGTCCTGAATTGTTTCAGGAATTAAATTAGGCTTCATTAACCCAATTTTCAAATTCTGTTACATCTATCTCTATCGCTAAGACTGAGAAAGAATCCAATTTGTTTGATCTCCAGAACGATCAAGGACTTCCTAAATGTGACTTTGATCTGTTCTAAAGTCTTAAGGGTTTGCCATGTTTCATTTCTACATAGTGATTTATACTGGCAAGATGCCAATACTGATTAAATTCAGAATTAATAGCACTTTTCCATAAATAAAACAGCATTCCCCAACTTGCTGCTTTCTAAAATCAGTTGGTGTGGTGGTTCCAGGAATCCCCATAATTATAGTTTTTAAGAAAATCACAAAGGCTCATTTACTCATCACACTTCCCACTGAATGTGTCTGATGATGTTCTATGTGGGATTTCTGTTAGAAAACTCTTAGAGTTTAGTTCTTATGGAGAATGTAAAACCTAAACACTGCAAAGATTTCTTTCATTCTATCAATTATTCTTTCCATTTAGATCTCCTTAATAATGTTTTGCTCTTAAACATCATATGTAGAGGGCATCCGAGAGGGAAACCTTCATGAAATAATGCAATCAAAACCAGAGTCTCACCTGAGAAAGGCAAAGGCCAAACAAAAACCTCATTTACACATAAAATTAACCTAAGTCTTCCCAAAGGTGCTTTTTCAAGAGGCAGCTGGACTTTCTAGTTTTTCTCTGAAGACATTTCGTTCCTAATCCAAGAAGCTGAAGAAGCTTCTTGGATGAGAAGTGAAACATCTTCAAAGAAAAAACCAGAAAGTCCAGTTACCTCTTGAAAAAGCACCTTTGGGACAACCATGACCTGGATGACTGAGTATCAACCTGCCCGTTTTATAGTCTTGGCCATTTGCAACTGCCTGACCGAAAATTACATCCTTTTCCCAAGCACAGATCTCAAGGACACCTCAATAACAAGCTTTTGTAAGAAAAATGTAGGAGCATTACAGGAATCCTAGCAAGTGAACTTTAGACCAAATACATATGGGTACATGAGGGCAAAAAAATAGGGGGTCTTTCCCTCACCTTTGTGCTGTAATTGCAGGTAGCATATATAAGGGTATCCTGCAGGTGCCCATAGTTTAGGTAATGGACATGATTCCTGCTTAGTCTGAAAACCAACCTTCACATTAAGCAGTAGAAATTAAATACTGACTTTTTAACACAGAACAGCTGGTGAAATTCCTTCACAATGACTTCTTTGCTTTTTTGCAGTATAATCACTTATCAGACATTCCTGAATATATCTCTGCCTATTTTATTGGCTCCAGTCTAGCCTGTTATACAGAAGCTGTCACCTTTCAGCTGTACTGTATTACACCTCCCATAAATTCTAATCTCTATGCATGGTGGATATTGTAAGCAGTACAGTCAGAGGGAACCAAGATATTGAAAATATTAAAATAAAAATCAATGTTTAATGAATTGAATATAATTGAACACCAAAAAACATTTATATTACTAATTGTATTTCATTGAAGTTGGATAGCTAATAAATTGACATTAATACAAATGAACAATTATTTCCTTGCATATTGTTCTCAAAGCTTATTCTCCTCTTACAAGACCTGCTCCTAAAAAGGAACCTGCATGTTAAAGATACTCTTTCTTAAATATTCAAGATATGGTGTGGTCAAGACTGTTTAATGAACTAGAAAGTCCTTGATTTGAATTTCATTGCTGCCATTAATGTACTCAATGACAATTTCCCCTAGTATGTCACTGTATACCTTTTTTAAAAAATTACATTTATATGCCGCCCTTCTCTGAAGATTCAGGGCGGCTTACAATTTTTGGGACACATCCCAATGAGCTCAGCAACAGCCTTCATTCCATTGTATATGCCTGCTTATTACTAGGGCTTTTTGGCTCCCTCAAGTGGCATTTTTACAAAGTCAGCTTATTGCCCCCAACAATCTTGGGTCCTCACTTTACCTACCCCGAGAGGATGGAAGGCTGAGTCAACCTTGAGCCTGGTGAGATTGGAGCATGCACTAATTGCAGGCAGCTGGAATTAAGTGCTAGGCATTTAACAGCCTGCACCTTGGTACTCAGCTGCTTTGAAACTCATCAAATTTGGTACTTGATGCATTTTGATGTGAAAATTTTGTCTTGGTACTAATCGTTTGTTTGGTATTCAACGCACAGCTAGAGCTTGTCAGTGTGAACTACCTTGTGACTCACTACATTATTCCTTATGGGAAAAATTTGTTTGATACTCATTGTTTTTGGTACTCATCGTGCCTCCCGGAACCAATTAACAATTGATATTGAGGTACCATTATACCTGGTCCTGGAGATAAGAATAGACCAATATTATTCCATTAATGCTTTTCAGCCATCACAATGTTATTTTGTTCCAGGATTCTCACATATAACCATTTGATATATTAGAAATAGACTCTTTGGTCCAACACAGCTAAACTATTTGACATACAGAACTTCCCTGTGTACAACTTGAAAGAATTGAAATAAACCAACTGTGCAATGAATATATTTGAATATGAGAAAATATCACTTTTTCCACAATACTGTTCTGGTATCAAAACTACAAACTTACAAAAATGAGTTAAAATGGTACTAGACCTAACTTACTAATTGTTATAGGTAAAGTACTAACTTGAACAAGAAATTGATACCTATGATATTCATCTCAGTCTTTTCCCAAAAGTGGGTAAGTATACAATGAAACAATTGTGAAGAGCAAATGAAGAAGCAAGACTGCAGTGGAAATTGATATAAGCATGTAATATCTATTTAGTCTGAGTGAATTTAGATGTCTAAAACCATATTAGTTGCATCCTGGTATACTCAAGGAACGGTGATGATTTGACCAAAACGTGATGTTTTGTGAAAGCAGAGAAATTAATATAGATTCTATAGATTACAAATCTGCCATCAATCATAGAAAAGAATGTGATAATTATCCACATTCACAAAGGAATCAAGAAAAAACATTACCAGACTGTCTTATCTCATTTTGAATAGAACTTAATAGATAGTGTATATAGTTTAGTTTAATTTCAGTAAAGCATTTTTGTTAAACTATTTCATGGAGTTCTGAATTAACAAATCTTTTAAGGGTAGGTTTTGTAGGATGACAATTACATGGATATATAACTGGAATGAAAATCATAAGAAGACCATCAAATTAGAATGAAGTATTCAGTGGGGTAGCTCCACTGAAGCGATGACAAGAATATCGATAAAATTTACATATAAAATGAAATATAAAATGAAATAGGCAAGACATATAAAATTTACATATAAAATAAAATAGGTAAGACAGCCTAAAACAATATTGATTTTTTAGGCAATCTTAACAAAGACAAAAGGAAAGTACTCAGAAATATAAATCAGAGATATAGAGGTATAGGACATGAGCTTGATGTTGTATTTCGAAAAAAAGAATGCAGTCAAATCTTACAATGAATCAGCACTCTGAGGCAGCTACAAAAAAAGTAAATGGATTGTTTGCATTAATTATTGAGTGTTGTTTCTAAATGCAATATAGTTTCTGAGTCATAGGTTGGGATCTATTAGCTCCATTGTTGGTCAGAATTCAGAGAAACTAGAACAGGATCCAGAACATAAACTACAACACATTCAGAAGAAGGACAAAATAGATCATATTATAATACTAACTTAAATACTATAAAAATATATTATTTGTTTGTTGTATAGTTTTTGTAGCACATCCCAATCCATAGTCTCTGGGGAGCTTATTGTTGTTAGTCGCGAATTTGTGTCCGACCCATTGCGACTCCATTCCTCCAGGCCTTCCTGTCCTCTACCATCCCCCGGAGTCCATTTAAGCTCACGCTGACTGCTTCAGTGACCCCATGGACAGTACCAATAAGAAAGTAATAATAATACAAATATCAGGAAAAAGAGTTCATAACATAATAGTCCTGAGTCCTTAGGGAGAAGGGCGGCATACAAGTCTAAATAAATAATAAATAATAGAAAGCGCGCACACACGTGCGCGCACACACACACACACACACACACGAAGAGGAGTACCACATATGGTAGCACTTTTTAAGTAACCGAAAGCATACCACAGAGAAGAAGATCAAGAGCTGCTTTCTCATTTAAGGACCAGAATAATGAATATAAGTCACAGGAAGGCAGCAGATTCCATTTGAATGTTAGGAGGGGTGGAAAAGGATCTCAGCGAAGCAATATCAGTCTGAGACACCCATTTGCCCAGAAAAGTGGTGGACTTCCCTTAATCAGATTTATTCAAGCACAGACTCACAACCACCACTTCGGGCACTTTAATTTGGATTCTTGCACTGAGCAGGGTCTTAGACTTAATAGCCTAATTCACATCTTCCAAATCTGTGATTTGATTTCATGCATATGTATCATGCATATGTATGAAGGATCTCCGCTCCTTCCGCCATGACCTTAAGACCTGGCTCTTTGAACAGGCCAGTCTGGACTAACTAAGGGGGGTGGGTTTGTTTTTTAGGGGGTTTAAAATTTTAATTGACTTTTAATTGTTTAAGCTTGTAATTAGTTTAATTCTTTTTTATTGTAATTTGTATGGATTTTATATTGTTAGCCGCCCTGAGTCCTTAGGGAGAGAGGGCGGCATACAAGTCTAAATAAAATAAATAAATAAATATTTAAATCCAATCTATAGCACAAATTTAATTACTACACCTATGGGCATATGAATCAACAGACATGGCATGTGCACTCAAACATCACAGATTAATCTATCCCATGGGTAGACACACTTCATTTATCATTTGATTATATTTCTCACAATGTTTGGTGAGGTTAGCTAGGGGTGAAATGACTTGATCCAGAAGTCAGGTCCAATTAAGTTGGCCATCCCCTTTCCAGATTTGAGATGTTCTCTTTCATGTTGAATTTTTCAGATAAATATCTGTCCAACCTGTACAGTTGGATTTATGAGCTGGCAAACAGCATTTTTGGGGCTGATTGAACTAGCATTAGATGCAAGTTTTTTGTGCAATGCTTTGCGGAATTTCTGCAGAGTCTACAGAACTGCATTAGTTAAAATAATCGTGTATTTTCTGTCTCTGTTGAGGGTTGAAATTAAATCACTACCAAATACAGTTAGAGCTAAACAGGCCCCTTACATGCTATGCATCTTGGGCATGGAGCATCCTGAGGTATCTGTTGGCAAAAAGAACAGATTGCCTTTGCTAGCTCACTTTCTTTCATAAGGTTGGAAGCATTTTAGATGCTTGTTTGTTCAGGTTGCTAGGAATTTTTTTTCAGCTCTTTTTCAACAGAAGCCACAGCAGCATAATCCTTTTCAGACCCATATTTTATCTGTGTCTCTCAAACAAAGATGGCAGGAAGACTTCCAAAACAGTGCATTTGTTTTTCTTGAGCTTTTTAAAAATCAGTTCGACAACCTGGAGAGTGAAACACTCAGATAAGTGCTACATGCTACACAACAACAAATCTGAACAGACCCTTTGTCTATCACAAGGGTCTTCAAACTTGGCAAGTTTAAGACTAGTGGACTTCAACTCCCAGAATTCCTGAGCTAAGATGACTGGAGGAGGAATTCTGGGAGTTGAAGTCCACAAGTCTTAAAGCTGTCAAGTTTAAAGACCCCTGGTCTGTCATCTAATCCAGTGTTTTCTACTTTGGTAGCAACATTATTCTGTGGTCTTGTCCAAGGAAACATTTTGCCCATTACCTATCACTGACTGACTTAGAGCCTTCAGCATATGCAACAGAGGCTGGACCTCTGAATATAGTTCTCTATAACAGACAATTCTGTTCTTTTCTTCGTCTGTTTCAATTAGATGTACCCAAGAATTATGGGATTGCCTGAGGTCTTAAATATGCGATCAGTATATACCTCTAGAATATGACATACTTATGATCTGAGGTTCATGCTGTATACAAGGGTGTAGGAGAAGAAAATATTGGACAGAATTTCCAGGTCTGAGTCTGGAAGTGAGATTGTGGACTCCCTTGTGCACTTATAATGGCATCTCCAATTTATCCTCTCCAAAGAAGCTGATTTATTTTCCATGACATTCCATGTTATTTTCCATGTTGCCTTCATACCACTGAAAAACAGATTGTGAATTATGTGGCCATAATTTGCAGCTAATCAAAATATTCTCTTTGTCTGTGAAGAGTTTTGATTTTGTCTGCAACTCTAATGGGCAAACACAGCAGCTGCTTTCAGCAATGGACATGCTCCATAACCAGACTGGGAATTGGGTGTAAATTTGTATCTTGACTGGATACCAAATGCAGAAATAAGTTTTTTCAGGATACACTTGGGTTAATTTAATACTCTCAATATGTTCCATAGAATGCCAGCAAAATTCAGAAGCAATGCGTTGAACTAAGTATTTTTGGTATATGATCAAATTTTGTGCTTTTTTTATTAATACCTGCTGCATTTTGGGTTCACACACTCTTCCTCCTCCTGTTTTCTAGTTTTAAATCATAGCATATTTCCCATACCTGAATGTTTAACAGAATGAATGCTTAAACCATTTATACTATTTATAGATATTCTTATAGTGAAATATTGATAACAAAAAGAAAAACGAGCTGTTTAACAGTAAAGAAAAGTAGAATTAGAGCATAAGATCAGGAGAAAAAAATGGCTTAAATCATAGTGTTTTGCTTGGAGGGGAAAGTGCCAGAATGATATCAAAGTAAGTACTAGATAAGTGGATAAAAACTAAAAAGAATCCATGCTGGATAGGTTCAGGATTTTGTTTCAAAAATTCTGTAGCTCCAGACTTTAATTGTAGGTACTCAGAGGCATGGTTAACTACAACGTTATATAGTCATCATGGTTAATCATTGATAATCATGCTGCCCATGATTTTGCCCAAACTATTTTTAAGTTATTTTTGAATCCCTACCTTTTGAAGCTGATACCTGTGAAATATATGCAGTGCTTTTTTATCTGCAGCTCTCGGTTTGTTATAATACATCCTCAAATCTGACTTCATGTTTTCATGTACATGTGTAAACTGACACTGAATGTGTTTGAGAATGTGTGCTTTAGCATACATTTTGCCAAACTTCTTGCATTTTTCCCATTCTTGTATTCGGTTTTTAGAGAAGCAGGGAGTGGCATGGAGAAAAGAGAACCTTGCTGAATAGCAAGTAATAGTTTGTGGTTTTCATGAATCAGCGATACAGAGCAAACAGCAACAGGAGTGAGACAGATGAGGAGGCAAATCATGAAAAACCAGAATATAAACTAGCTTTTCCTAACCAAGGAACTTGCATAGCCATACCTTGTATTGCTTCTCAGCTTTTGTCTAGGATCAACTATAATCTTTGACTTAAAACCATTTGTTTAGCAACCTTTCAAAGTTGCAAAAAATGATTTACATCAGCATCCCCATGGTCATGTGATAGCAATTTGGATGCTTGGTAACTGGCATGTATTTACAATGGTTGCATCATCCTGGGGTCATATCATCACCATTTGTGGGCTTCTCAGCCATCTTCTGACAAAGTCAATGGGAGAAGCTGGATTGGCTTAATGATGGGCTGATTCACTTAACAGTCATGGCCAAAAAAAGGTGGTAAAATTGGGTGCAACTCACTTAACAACCAACTTGCTTAACAACAGACATTCTGGTCTTAATTGTGGTCCTAAGTAGAAGCCTACCTGCATAGCATGTGCAAGTGTAGTGTGGATGTATAACTCCTCCTATCCTCATCCTCTGTAAATATAGCCTCCTAGCAAGGGATGATGGGAGCTACAGTCCCACAGCTGGAGAGACTCAGTTTGAGGACAGGATAACTTAATAGGACTTTTGAATTCCAGAAAAGAGGCAATTCTCAACTCTGAAAGTATACATGGTTTGTTCCTTTTAAAAAGTGTCAGGATTTTTTAAAAATGTGAATAATAAGGTTTTACAGGGGACTTTCCAGTAGCACAAGTTTACTTTGTGAAGCCTTTCAGTTGTTTGCTGGTGGTTAGTACCAGTTCAGGATATACCCTGCTATTTCTCTGTGTTCATAATCTAAGAATAACATTAAGAATAATGGAAAAATCTAGTTTCTCAAAAAGTCATTTTGTGAGGTCATGGGGGTGAGGCTTAAGTTGGCTATTTTCTTTATATAAAAGCTTGCATGCTCTTTGTCTCAAGAACCCTGTGTAAATAGCAATAAAGTCATGCTCCAGTTATAGCAGTAAGTATAACTCAATAGCATTTGTTTTCAAGAAACACATGTGAAATAATGAAGGTCACCTGTAAGCATGGAGGTCAGAGGAGTAATAAAAACAATATGATATAAAAACTGCTTGTCAAAGAACAAAGGCTTGAAGAGACAATCAGTGTTAAGGTCAGAGGAATATCAAGTCTTGATGAGTTTATAAAACTAAATGAGCTCATACGCTCTGCTGCATAGTTACCAATCAAAACTTTAATATTACCATATGTTCTCAATCTCTCTCTCTCTCTTTTTGTTCCCATTTAGGATTTAGTGTCTAGAAAGAAAGATAGTAAGGATTGCACCATGGCTCCGAGAAAAAGGAGTGGGCGAGGGATTTCTTTTATCTTCTGCTGCTTCCGAAGTAATGATCACCCAGAAATCACGTATCGGCTGCGGAATGACAGCAATTTCGCCCTGCAAACCATGGAGCCTGCATTACCCATGCCTCCGGTGGAGGAGCTGGATGTTATGTTTAGTGAGCTTGTGGTGAGTGACGGGATCATATTTAAGTTGGTGGATTTCAGAACTCAAAAATTGTCTCTAGCTGGGAGGAGTGGTCTTAAAATATTAGGGAAAAGGTAGTGATGGTCCATCAAGAGTGCCTCAACTCAATTCAAAGAAATGAAAATTTATCAGATGACCTAAGTTGTTTTTTTTTAATATTGATTGTGATAAACATAGCAAATGATTGTGATAAACATAGCAAACTTTGTAACCTAGTGTGTGGTAATTTAGAAATATTGTGGGAAGAGATGATCAGTATTTGGTTGATAAGTAACGATACTCTGTATTTTCCAGAAAATAAAACACCTCATGCATTTTTCTATAAAAAGTACAGTTGTTGCATGATCCTCACACATTGAGTTAGAATGCAATCCTTTAAAATGTGATTCATTCACTAGGACATAATTGGCTGAGTCAGTATATAAAAATAGGGCATAAACCACTATATTTACACAACTAACCAAATCAGAAGCAAACAAATCACATTTTTGGTAGAGATTTCCATGGACAATAATAATCAGACATGAGTTCACAGTGGTGGCTTTTGACTGATGTTTGAAACTGCTGGAGCAGTTAGACTGGATTCATACAGCAAGCTGAGGCATGGAAAGGTTAGTTTTTGCTTGGCATATTGTATAAATTCAGCCACTGTGACTTCTGAATCATGGTTTAGGGCAGTGATGGTAAACTCATGACACACGTGTCAAAAGTGGCATGCCACAACATTTTAAGTGATGCTAATGTATACCAGGCAAGAACTATTCTTGAAAACATGCCTTGTTCTTGCACGATTTGGGGGGATGGCAAAGGCACATGAGAATGGGATATAACAGTAGCACTTTGACTTACATACCGCTTTACAATGCTTTACAGCCATCTCTAAGCAGCTTACAGAGTCAGCATATTGCCCTCAACAATCTGGGTCGTCATTTTACCCACCTCGGAAGGATGGAAGGCTAAGTCAACCTTGAGCCTGGTGGGATTTGAACTGCCAAATTGTAGGCAGCTGGCTGCAGAGGTAGCTTGCAGTACTGCATTCCAACCACTGCACCACAGAGGCTCTTGTGTATCCTCTGAAAATCACACAAGAACAGGATGTGCTTTCACCTGGTTTTCAAAAGCTGCAGAAGATGAAGAAGAAGGTTTTCTGAAGCCATCTCAGGAACAAAGGCCTCCTGCAATCAGGAGCAGCCTCAGGTAGACTGTCAGCAGAGAGAATACAGCCTCTTTCGAAGCTGTATATGGCAGAAGTTGAGAAATTGAGATGTTTTTTAAAAAACAAATCAATATGTAAAGAACTGTTTCTCTTATGTTTGGGGGAGGGGGCTGACACACCAGCAGAATCAAGGTAAGCATTTTCCAAATTTTTGACACACCGAATCCAAAAGGATCGCCATCATTGGTTTAGAGCTTTGCGTCATAGGAAACTAGCCAATTGTGTTCTGTTCAAGAAACCAGACTTATATATATATAATGGAAACAATGGTTTAATATGACAGGTGAAACCGGTCATAGTAAGTGTCAAGAGTGGTTTAACAACCTGTTAACTACCTGTTCACTACCTCTTTGGAATGGCCTTTCCTCCCCTCTCCCTTCCTTTTTCTTCTTTTGGTTCAGTGAAGGCTAACTTCATTTTTTAAAGCAAGTTGTTGGCATTATCAAGCAAAACCTGAAGTAAGATTTTAAGCACAGTCATTGAGATCACTGCTTTGTTTTATGACCAAATTGCCAATCTCGGTTTAGTGACTAAAAAAAGACTGCCTGTATTTTCAAACCAAGACTTGATAGCTTTGTCATTTAGTAAGGGAACACAATAAGGGTACACGGACAGAAAAATTATTACTTTACAAATACTATTAAGATTACGCTGAAGTTTTAATTAAATCAAGATACTTAAGATAGGAGCTGATAACCTAACACACTGAGCAGGAATTTTATAATCATTCAGAAAAAAAGAACAGTAAGGAAACAGGAATGAAAATAAAGAACAAAAATAAGAATAAAATTTCACCTCATTATCACAATTATCAGCATTTCATCTCCTGCTGAATTCTCTTGTGTATTGTGTAACACAGAGATCCTGTATTAGCACGTTTTAGGAAACCATGAGTTTTAAACAGATAGACAAAAACCTTAACTTGGGGACTTGTAATTCTTCCAAAACAGCCAAATGAAAACAGAATATGTTAATATAGGATAACTGCTATACAGTATGTGTGAGGCAAAGAGGGAGAAAAAACTAGGCTGGAAGATTGAATGGAATGCCTGAACATCTGAATAGGACCATCCCACATTACAATATTTTCTTTTTTATCCTATCTCTGTTTATATAAGTTTATATTTTGCCGGTTTCCCTGAAACACAAGTGGGCATCTTTAGGTATGCAGGCAACATAATGGTCCTGGATGAGTCCTATCAACCACACTTTTCCTGCCCTTTAATCCTCCCAGGCTGCCGTGGTTGCCAAAAACTACATTAGGGAGGGAACAGGGAGGATGTGACTTGCATGACTTTTTATATAGCGTATCTGTTGGTGGGCTATTATGCCTCTGAATGAGGATGATAAGTGTAGTATTCATTTCTGTTATTATGGAGCCTAAAAGTGGTCTCATATATAAGCTCATATTGAAGCTTTTTTCTCCTGAAAACTCAATTGCTTATAATATTGAAGTGATACACTTGAAGCATACAAATCCTTGGGCTACCTTCCCAAGTATACTACATTTGACGAAGAATCAATTCATATTTGACCAAACTCAAGCATTCTTCCCAACCAAGTATAATTCAAAAAATCTGTCCTGGCAGATTAACATCACCAGCCTGATCAAGAAAGCTCACCAGCACCTCTTCTTTCTGAATTACTGAGGAAGAACCACCTTTCCCCAACTATTCTGATCAAATTCTACCACTGTGCAGTCGAGAGCATCCAAACCAGCTGTATCTCAATCTGGTATGGGAATTGCACCATTAAAGAAAAGAAGGCATTACAGAGGGTGGTGAAAACCGCCCAATGCATTAAAGGGATCCCATTTCCTGCCATTGTGGACATTCAGGGGAAACAATGTCTGTGAAAAGCCCACAACATCATTAAGGACTCCTCCCATCCAGCCCATAAACCGTTTACCCTTCTTCCATCTGGGAAGAGGTTTAGGTGCCTGCAGTCCAAGATCAGCAGGCTAAAGAACAGCTTCTACCATACAGCCATTTCCTTACTGAACTCCTCAACTCGTCTACCCCCACATACACACTGATACTTCCCCTGATAATATATAATATATCTTGTATAAACTCTCTGTGCATTATACTTATATTCAATATGTTCATAAATACTCTCTACAGTCATATATATTCCTTCCATAGATATATATTCTGTATATTCATAGATATTCTGTATATCCATATATAGTTATATTTTGTATATCTGTATATATATATATATTTATACTTCATTGCTGTTTGCAATTCTGGTTAGATGCTAACTGCATTTCATTGCCTGTGTTCATGAGCAATGACAATAAAGTTGAATCTAATCTAATATCAGAAAAAGGTTTGGAATGGTGAAATTGCGATCAGAGCACAAAAATGCATTGCATGCAATAATTTTGAAACAGCCTAATTCTTCATGTATGGTTAGAAATTCGGAAAGAGTAGTCATAGCTTATTACATCAACCTTTCCCTGTTGTCTTGTATTTTTTGGAAGCAGGGAGAAAAAATGGCTAGTCAGCCCCAGGCTCATCTCGGGAGCATCTACCAGGGGTGTCAAACTCGCATCATCATGTGATGTATCACAACTTTTTCCCCCTTCGCTAAATCGGGGTAGGTGTGGCCAGCACATGACACATCCAGCCTATGGGCCGTGAGTTTGACACCCCTGATCTACACTAACTGTCGATAGGTTCTGGAGATGAGCCCATTAGGGATCCCTCCCCTCCTTATCAGCCTCTGTGTCTCCAGAATCCTTCAGGTGCATTCAGATGAGAGAAACAATCGCTGCATCTGCAGCTACAGCATCTCATGGCTGAGGAGTAGGAGAAAGGCATGGCAGGTGTGAGATGGCTGGGCAAAGCATGGGAATGACCTGTTCTTGGCCAACAGTAGCTCTTCTGGGAGTTCTCTGCCTCAGCTTGGCCACCCACTAATGAGCAATGCTGCTGGCCCAGCAGAACTTGCTCCCCCACTCTAGCAGGCCCAGTGAAAGTACAGACTGAGCCAAGTGCAAGAATATTCTTGGCTTGATCTGTGATGATCTTCCCTGAAAAGTTGGACTGGGAAAATCTAGAGAGTGCTTCCTACTCACTGTGGTGTCAATGAGCTGGGCCAAATATGGGACTGATTATTGTTTGGCTAGAAATAGCACCTGTTGGGGTTGGCTGGTTAAATGACAAATGTTCCACTGCTACCTTTAGTCAGAAGTACTATCGGTCGGCAAATGGGGATCGTTCTTTCATTGTGCATAGCAAGCCTGGCTGAAAGATCACCTGGGAGGATAGAGCAGAAGTTCCTTGACCAATAACTCTTTATCCTTGGCAGGGTGTCTTGGGACCATTTGTCTGAATGGCCCCTTTTCTGTGCAAGCCAAAGTTTCTGTTCTTTGTTCTTATCACTTTTACTTAAAATGCAGAGAGAGAGAGGGAGGGAGAGAGGCACACGCATGTATTAATTTCATGAGCTAAATGACTATTCTGAATATGTTACTGATACATTTGTGAAAGTAAATGCCATTGATCACAATGGGACATAAATTTGAGGAAAGGTTCTTGTTACTGCTTATATCCTACCTTTCCTTATGATGAGGTTAAAGGTTGGAATGTGTAGAATCTGTAAACAATACCATCCAGCACCATTTACATAATTTTTGGCAAAATTAATGCTGCCTTCAGATCAGAATTGCACTAAAGCATATATTAAAGAAATATAAAATGTAATGAGACCCTGAGCGTATATTGATTTTCAGTTCTTCCTGCTCCATCTATTCATAAAACAGAGCCTTAATAAAAGGCATACACATCCAATCATCAAAAAACTTCGTTTAAAGTGAAAACATAGGATCATTCTGATTTCCAGTTGTGCTTCAAAAACCCAGGAAATCAGAACATCAGCACTGTATATCACACCGCAAAAATGGTCATAAAAGACTTTGCTTAAACTCATACTTTCTTGTGAATCTACGCGTCAAGGTCCCCTTGAGCAATGCAGAATAGCATCTCCAGAGACACATACTCAAGACAAGAGTTTCACTTTCCCCACTCATTTGATAGTGATCTAACTCTGGTCTGGGTGCAGAATTGCAGCCCTCACCCACTGCTGATTAACCTTTCTGGCTCTTAGAGCAAGCAGCTGCCCTGTCTTAGTTCCTCTTACAGAATTGCCAATGCAAGTCAAGTCCAAGCATGTCATTGAAAGCTGTATGTTCACAGGCAAAATAATGTTCCTCTTGTACCAAGCTGAATGGCTGCCATGACTGGCCATTAAGCCCTTTCTGGCACTTGTAGACCCCAGACTCCCACCAAGGGGGAGGCTGCCTCATCCATGCTGTCTGTCAGAATTTGGTCTGCTCTTAGGGGAAGTGTCTTTCACAAAAGGCAGCCAGGCTCGGCTCAGCCTTTGTTGCATTTCCCAGCTGCTCCATATGGTTTTGGGTTGCCTGGGCAACCAACAGGCCTTTTCCTAGTTTGGCATGGGGCCCACCTTGTTGACGTCCAGCATCTCCTACCCGATTAATGACATTGCCAGACTTAAAGGCAGAAGTGGAGATGATGGGTGAGTGTCAGAGGCAAATCCATGACCTAAGCAAAACTGTCTGATCTCTGGGCAGTTGCCAAGTGAATTTGGCAATGCTTGGTAAACCTGGGTTTGCAAGATCCCTTTGCCCTTCTCCCTCATTCTCCCCTCCCCATTTCCTTGGATTGCTGCCCCACTTGGCTGAAGCTTTTACATGATGCTCCTGATTCATTTGTCCATCAAACAATGAGCGGGATTTACTTCTGGTCCAGTTCACTTCTTTTTTAGCCCTATTTGGACATGCAAACAGCATCTTGTCTATAGCCTGATGGGGAGGGGGTGAACTCAGTCTAATTTACTCCATTGCATCCAAGCTGAATTCCAGCAACAAAGGAGCAAACTGGGGAGACAAGATGCCCAAAGCAGAGAACCTGCTCTGTTGCAGTTCATCTTTCTGCTGCCATCGCAAAATTCTGCATGACAAAACACCTGGCCTTGTTTTCTAGCTCTACCCAGGTAGCAGGTTTCCAATGGAAGAAGTGATTTTCTTCCTGGGACAATGGGAAATGCACGGGTTAAAAACAACCAGAGTTCAAGGACAGAAATGTGGGGGAACCAAGTGCAAAAGTTATTGGCATAAAAACCATTTTATGTTTGCAAAGTTATTGTTATTAAATTAGTAAATAATAATTAGCTGTAAACAAACACAATAATCTCGCTCCTGAAATTCACTGTTTAAATCCCTCAAAGGGCCTCCAAATAAGATCAATCTTTGGTGCTTTCCCTTTGGTATTTGCTCATCACGCTGTCTCACAAGCTCTTTAGGTATTGTTAAACTACCATTTTATCTAACCTTTATCTTTATCTCTACTAAATTTAATTTAATTTCTATGTAGCTAAATTTAGGAAAGGTAAAGATTAAAAATAATCGTTACATAAAATTGCATATTTATGTATCACTTCCTTGTACATTCCAAATTATTTTGTACAGAAAGGGTAGTCCTTGACTTTCAACCCCAATTGAACCCAAAATTTCTGTTAAGTGAGACAGTTATTAAGTGAGTTTTGCTCCATTTTATGATCTTTCCTGCCATACTTGTAAATCACTGCAGTGGTTAAGTTAGTAACACAATTGTTAAATGAATCTGGCCTCCCCATTGATTTTGCTTGTCAGAAGATCACAAAAATTGATCACATGACCCCAGGATACTGCAACCATCCTAAATATGAACCAGTTGCCAAACTTCTGAATTTTGATCATGTGACCACGGAGATGCTGCAATGCCAACCGGTCATAAATGTGAAAAACAGTCTTAAGGGTTTTTTTTCAGTGCCATTTTAACTTTGGTTACTAAATGATTAGTTGTAAGTCAAGGACTACATGTAAACCATTTCTAATAGGGTTCTATTTGTTTCTTTTATTATTATAAAAGAGAAAGTAAACTGCTACAGTATTGAGAAATAAAGGGAAATGATGACTAGGAATAACTAAGCAGAAACAATAATTTTGCCAGATATTTTGTTTTTATCGATGCAGATATAATTATTTGTCTCCATAATCCATTTAAATGATGATGGTATGTTTTTCCCCCACAAAAAAACTTCAAGTGATGTCAGCTATATTTACTGCAACTCTTATCTTCTCATAAATTAAACCCCCACATAAGATACATTCATTTTATCCTCCAAATTATCAAATTGATAGGGCACCTCAGAGCTATTTCACAGAGCACTGAGGTCTTTTTAAGAGTGTGTTAAAGAACCAAATAGAAGTCAAGAAAAACTCAGTTAACATCTTCTTTATTTGCAAGTGGCAAAAATTATTTTTTAAAACACTGCAAAAAAGTGTTGTAACATCAATTTTTAGAAGAACGTTAGCTGATTTTTGTCCAATTTTATCAGATAGAATTGCAGTTTACTGGAATACCACCTCGTTTAGTACTGAAAATCCCAGGATAACATTTACTGAATAAGCCACGAGACCCAATCACTGTTTCTTAGCTTCCCTTGTAGAATGATGAAAAATTCCCATTTAATCTGTCTTGACTACCCCGGGAAAAGGCAGGATATAAATTGAACCTG
Organism: Naja naja; assembly: GCA_009733165.1. NCBI lineage: Eukaryota > Metazoa > Chordata > Lepidosauria > Squamata > Elapidae > Naja > Naja naja. The sequence goes on along the minus strand of CM019148.1, from coordinate 344,215,291 downwards.
CAAATGTTTTAACTTATCTCAATCTTTTCAGATTCAACTGAGGCACCCATTTTTCTAAGGCCAGTACATTGTTGGGGCTAAGGACAAATACACTTTAAACAGATTTAAAATGTGAAACTGAACATCTTTCACATTATAAGGGCTGTGAAAATATCTACAGACCCCCTCACATCCTGGACATAAACTGTTTTAACTTCTACCCTCAAAATGACGTTATAGGGCACTGCATGCCAGAACAACTAGACACAAGGACAGTTGCCATCACTTCTAAACAACTAATTCCCACAACACTATCAAATTATTTACTACGACTGTATTTGTTCTGCTTTATGCTCTAGATGGGTATAAAGCAGACAGAGCAACTCCACAAATCATCTATACAAAGTCTTTTTATTGGTTCATCAGGCATCCTGTCAACTCACAGTTATGATGAGGTTCTTCTTAATGTCCAATCCTTTGCATATCTGAATCGAGGTATAGAAAGATATTAAACTCTCATCCCTATGATGATAACTATGATGATAATTGTAGTGATTATTGTAGTGACCACATGGTACAGGATTCAGGCTAGAGTGAGGGAGCCTCCCCCAACCCCACAAGGGTCAATTTAGTGACCAATCAGGATTACAGATGGGACCACATGACATGGACTACATTTCCCAGGATACCTTAACTACATTTACCATGATGCATTCCCTTAAGGGGACAGCTCTCAGTTCCTAACTAACTATCCCATTAACTCTATACTGGCTGGACAGCACAGTATTACTATTATTCTTCCCATCCTTCCTCGTACCTATCTCTTCCCACTTATGACTATAATCATGTTGCTTTTATGATTTGATTGCTTATTAGTAACTTATGACTATCATTAAGTGTTGTATCTTATGATTCTTGATGAATGTATTTTATTTTTTTCTTCATGTACACTGAGACCATATGCACCAAAGACAAATTCCTTATGTGTCCAATCACACTTGGCCAGTAAAGAATTCTATTCCATTCCATTCCATTCCATTCCATTCCATTCCATTCTATTCTATTCTGGCTTATTTGCATTGCATTTTTCACAGTTATCCAAATATTTTATTTTTTTTGGCATAGATGGATAAGATCCTGCTTCAAGTTCCAGTTCAGCCATAAAAGTCTGTTTCTCTTCAGCCCAGCCTGCCTTATAAAGTGATTGTGGTGATAAACGGAATTCAAAGCAAATTTATTTATTTATTTATTTATTTATAATTGGACTTGTATGCTGCCCCCTCTCCGCAAGGACTCGGGGCGGCTCACAATTAAAAACAATAAATATTTAAAAGAAAAATTAAATCAAACAAGCCCAATCATTAAAACCCAATTAAAATAATTTAAAAACCCCTGGAAGTCAGTCCAGCCTGGCCTGTTCAAACAACCAGGTCTTCAGATCGCAGCAGAAGGAGCGAAGATCAGGAGCCAAACGGAGCTCCAAAGGGAGTTGGTTCCACAAGGTGGGGGCTGCAACAGAATAGGCCCTTCCCCGGGGCACCACCAGCCGACATTGTCTAGCGGTACCCGAGGAGTCCCGTCTGTGTGCGACGGACAGGGCGATCGGTATTCGATATTGGCAGGAGACGCTCCCGCAAGTACCCTGGACCCATATCGTAAAGGACTTTGAATGTTAACACCAACACCTTGAATCTCATCCAGAGGGCAACCGGTAACCAATGCAGCTCGCGCAGGAGGGGTGTAACATGGGAGTATCGGGAAACTCCCATCACAACCCGCGCAGCTGCATTCTGCACTAGCTGAAGCCTCCGAATGGTATGCAAGGGCAGTCCTAAATAGAGAGCGTTGCAGTAGTCTAGTCGGGAGGTCACAAGTGCATGAGTGATCGTGCGAAGGGCATCTCGGTCCAGATACGGGTGCAACTGGCAAACCAGTCAGACCTGGGCAAAAGCCCTCCTGGTCATGGCCCCCACCTGCTCCTCCAAACTAAGCCGTGAATCCAGGAGGACTCCCAGGTTCCGAGCCCTGTCCACAGGGGGCAACACCTCTCCCCCTATGACCAAAGATGGAATCAACTGACTGGGCTGAGATGCCTGTACAGACAACCACTCAGTCTTAGCCGGGTTGAGCTGTAGTCCGTTCCTGCCCATCCAGATCCATACCATCCAGACATCGGGTCATGAGAGGGCATCACTGATTTGGTTTGGGGTGGAGATATACAGCTGGGTATCATCAGCATACTGATAATACCTCACCCCAAAACCACGGATGATCTCGCCCAGCGGCTTCATATAGATTTTGAACAGGAGGGGAGAGAGGACCGACTCCTGAGGAACCCCACATGTGAGTGCCCTCGGGTCCGACCTCTGCCCTCCTGCCAACACCGATTGCGAACCCCTCGAGAGGTAGGAGGAGAACCACTGCAAAACAGTGCCCTCCACTCCCAACCCCCCAAGGCACTGCAATAGGATACCATGGTCGATGGTATCAAAAGCCGCTGAGAGATCTAATAGGACTAGGACAGAGGAAAGTCCCTGTCCCAGCCCTCAGAGATCATCCATCAGTGTGACCAATGCCGTCTCCGTGCTGAACCCAGGCCAGAAGCCCGACTGATATGGATCTAGATAGTCCACTTCCTCCAGGAAAAGCGAAACTGCTGAGCCACCACTCTCAACAACCTTCGCCAAAAGTGAAGGTTGGAGACTGGACGAGAAGTTGTTTAAAACGGCTGGGTCCAGAGCAGGCTTCTTCAGGAGGGGCCTCACTCTTTCAAGGTGGCAGGAAAGAACCCTCCCTCAGAGGCGTTAACAACTGCCCGGAGCCAGCCGCACATGGTCTCCCTGGAGGCATATACCATCCAGGAAGGACACGGGTCCAATAAACAGGTGGTGGAACTCAGTCGTTGCATAATCCTGTCCACTTCATCCTCAGAAACAGGATCAAACTCAGCCCAGATGACATCAGCCAGACTCTCTGTGACTCCCTCCTCAGACCACTGCAAATTAGAGTTCAACCCCTCCCAGATCCGAGCGATCTTATCTGACAGATATTGTCCAAATTCCTCAGCCCTGCCCTGCAGAGGGTCCACCTCCGGGTCCCAATGTAAGAGGGAGCGCATGACCCTGAACAGGGGCGGGCGTTATCTCGCGGACACTGAGGGCAGAGAGGTAAGCCCTCCTCTCCGCTCTCAAAGCTCCCAGGTAAGTCCTAATATAGGCTCTCAACTGGGTTCAGTCGGATTCGGGACGGGTCGATCTCCACCTGCTCTCTAAACCCCTCCTACATGCAGCTTCATCTCCGAGCTCCTCTGTAAACCAGGGAGCCACCGGGATCTCTTGGCAGTGAGGGACAACCCGGTTGAGGGCTTCGAGGCAGCTTGTTGCCATGCAGCTGCCAGCACCTCGGCCGAGCTGTGGATAAGGGAGACGGGCAGAGACCCCAGCTCTGCCTGGAACCTCTCAGGGTCCATCAGGCATCTGGGGCGGAACCATCTCAGCGGTTCCTCATCCCAGCAGTGTGGGGCGGCCTGTTGGAAGACCAGCCGTAGGAGATAGTGATCTGACCATGCAATGGGTTGGGCATTAACACTGCCCACCCCCAGATCACTACGCCACTGCTCCGAGACAAAAACAAGGTCAAGCATGTTGCCCCAGCGTGGGGCCCTGTATTAGCTGGGCCAGGCCCATAGCCACCATGGAAGCCATGAACTCCTGGGTCAAACCCGACACCCCTCCCAGGGTGGGCAAGTTGAAGTCACCCAAGACCAAAAGGCCTGGGAGCTCCACTGCCACTCCCGAGAGTGCATCGAGAAACCCAGGCAGGGCCGCTGCTACACAGCTGGGGGAAAGGTATGCAAGCAGCAGGCCCAACCGGCCACCGGGCCCCAACCGCAGGAGGAGGGTCTCACACCCGCCAGTCTGGGGAACAGAGACCTCCCTTGGAATCAAGGTCTCCCGAATAACAACAGCCACCCCACCACCCCTTCCCTGGGCTCTAGGCTGGTGCAAAACCCCAAAACCTGGGGGGCATAAATCAACCAGAGGAACTCCACCCTTCGGCCCCAGCCAGGTTTTGGTGATGCAGGCCAGGTCTGCAGCCTCCTTCTCAATCACTTCCCAGAGGAGGGACGCCTTATTAGCCATGGACCTGGCATTAAAATACACCAGCCGCAGCCCAGGGGCTCCAGGTCCCATATCCCCAGGGAAGTGGGCAGAGGCATGGGGGTCGGAGCGCACCACAGCTCACAAACAGCAGCAGCACGCTCCCAAATCACGATACGCCCCCCTGACTCTTTGTCCACCGCCAAATCCGATCACCCTGGGGATCGATGTTCCCGCCTTGCTTCCCAGGGCCTCGGCCCCCCTCCCCCTCCTTCCCGCCGCGATCCTTAACCGGGCTGGACTGAGTTCCAACCAAACTAGACAGGCAATCCCCAGAAGCCCGCCGAGAAGACCCTTCCACCCCCCTCCCTAACCCCTTAAGACGACCAATTAAAATTTCTAAAAACCTCCCCTTCCAAATTAACCTTAATTTAAAACACTTGGTCATGCTATGCCCCCTCTCGGGATCGCAAGATCTATCATCGAGGAGGGGCTTTGACAATCCAGTGGGCCATCTCAGGGACAGGGGAACACCCCTGAGTGCCGGCAGCTTGAGAGAAGAATAGGTGTAACCAATAGTAGTCATCAATGGGAAAAATCAAAGTCCAGGATAAGATGATACATAGTTCAGGTCGCCGTTGGTGAATTCTAGGGCCAGCAAACAAGCGGAGACCTCTCGACCCAGGCGGCACTCCCACTGCCTACTGGGAGGTGAGTCCCACGGTCTCAACATGGACCAGCTTCCTCTCTCCCACAGAGGAAGATAGTCCGCAAGCTGACCCCGGATAAGGGGGGCCAAACACCACTGCTCTCTCACCCCAGTGGTGGTGGCCAGGCATGGCGTGCTCCCACCACACCATACAATACCCAAAAGACGAGCTGAAGCATCCGGGAGGAAGGAAGGAATGGTCCAGGCACAGTAGACGGCCACTAAGGGCCCGATATCTCCACTGACCAGTCATCTCTGCACTTATGTCCTCTAGGCCCTCCCAAGAAGAAACCAGAAAGCAACATCCGCCGCCACCATTACATCCAAGGCTAGGGGGGGGTCAGGGCGGGTACCAAGGACACCAATAAAAAGACCGGTGACCCAAGCATCTTCCCCAGCAGATCTTCAAACATCCCCCCTGCCAATAGCACCAGCAGCAACAGCGCCGCTGATGCCGCCATCGTTGCCACGCCATCTCTGCCGTGCTGCAGCCACGCTACAGTCGCGCAGCAGCTCCGGCAGACTCCAGCAGGCCCTCCGACAGCCCCTCCGATGGTCCAGCGGTCTCTCTGGCGGCCCTCAATGTCCCCCCAACAGTCCTTCAACAGCCATCACTCCAACAGCCACCGCTGTCATTCCAGTTCTCAGGCTCCACTTCTCCGTCGTTGCTCGGACTGCTCTTCTAAGGATTCCAACTATCTCCTCAGGTGGACTTCCAGCGCAAGCCACACCAGCCGTGCGAGCTTCCAGGTGCAAATGCCAAGGCTGCCAAGGCTGCCGAGGCCATAGGGCCCCCAGCCCCCGCACCGGGCAGCGCCAGCCGAGAAAAAAAAACCCCGACCAGCATCGCCGCCACTGACGCTTCGACCCAGGAGAAACACCCTGGGTCGAACGGTGGACTTCCAGCGCAAGCCGCGCAAGCCACACGAGCCACCGCCGCTGACACTTCGACCCAGGAGAAACACCCTGGGTCGAATGATGGGCTTCCAGCGCGAGCCGCGCAAGCCATGCGAGCTTCCGGGTGCAAACGCCACGGCCGCCAAGGCCATAGGGCCACAGGCACCACACCCCCAGCTATCGCACCAGTTGGCGCCAGCCGAGGAAAAAGAAAAGCCTCCGACCAGCGTCGCTGCCACCACCACTAACACTTGGACCCAAGGGAGGCTGCAGGTTCTACCCCTCCAGATGGAAACAAACCCACCGAACGACCAAACCTGGGATTTTCCCGAATCAACCACCACAACTCAACTCCTCCGAGCCGCCATTACCCGCACGTGCGCACAACCAAACCCAAATCCTGTACAGTATGTGTGAGTTCCTTTGAAGAGAAGTATAATCTGAATTTATACACCCAGTTGTCCTTTGGTGATAAACTCTTCATTTTGATTCTTAATATTTGTCATAAACTAAATATTCCTAACTTCCTCAATATTTTCTAATTAGCTGAATTAATACAACTGTCCATATTTTGTTTCACTAGATAAGTCTTAATTGGCTAGCTTCATGCAATGCACTGAGCAATTCCTAGGCAATCCATATGATGATTTATGATACTGTTTGAACAAATCCAGGGTGTGATTATATTAGTCTTCTGGCTCTCTTCTTGAATAGTTTTCATCCTGTATGGGATAGTGATCCCAGTCTTAAGAAGAAGCAATGTTCCTCGTGAATCTGGAATCTTTCAGTTCTTGGTATCACACTCACTTGTCATCACTTTATTTTATTTTTTAAATTAGTCTACATGTCTACACATGTCAGTTAATTACTTCTTGCATATTGATGAGTTGCAGATCCAAGAGTCTATTTCATGAAAGCTTCCTTGTGATCCGGAGAGGATTTCTCTTTGCCACAGGTGACTGGACAAATATATTTGTACAAGCTCAACCGCAATTTTTTTCCTCTGTCTGTCTGGTTTTCCCCACCAGTTTGAAAAATTTACAAGGTCTGTACAGGTAATCCTCAACTTACAACCACAATTGAGCCTAGAATTTATGTTGCTAAGTAAGAGAAATATGTTAAGTGAGTTTTGTCCCATTTTACAACTTTCCTTGCCACATTTATTAAGTGAATCACTGCAGTTGTTCAATTAGTAACATGGTTGTTAAGTGAATCTGGCTTTCCCATTGGCTTTGCTTGTCAGAAGGTCACAAAAGATGATCATATGACCCCAGTACAATGCAACCGTCATAAATACGAACCAGTTGGCAAGCATCCAGATGTAAATCACGTGATCCTGGGATGCTGTAACAGTCATTAGTGTGAAAAATAGTCATGTCACTTTTTTTCAGTGCCATTGTAATTTTCAACGGTCACTAAATGAATTGTTGTAAGTCGAGGACTACCTGTAATTTACCCTGCACTTATGTATGTTGTTTACTAGATACAAGAAATTAACCTAGTTCCAGTTTTGGTCCTGTAAAAGCCATTCAGGGTTAGTTCTGTCACGGTTTTTTAAAAACAACCAATCACATTTATGCTGTGTTTGCACAATGCATATTGATGTGGAAACATGATACAGAAACAAGATATCATGGAATTAACGTGCAGTCTTTTTTATATCTTTGATTTTTGCCTCATCTTGTGAGAACCTGCCACAACAAAGTTTTCTGTGCTGTGGTCATTCAGTTAGCATCACTAAGGGAGAGGTTCTTAATGCGTCTTTAAGAAGTGGTTGGTTTCTGCGACTTCACAAACTGATTTTGATCATCTGCCAACTTTACTTACATCAGCAGCATTGGGCTCCTCAAAGAGTGTAATTAACGTCTGGGAAAAATACAAGAGTGAAGAGGGATGGGCAAAAATTTTTTAAAAAAAACACCCATAAAAGTTTTGGGTAAAAGAGAAAGCCCAAAACTGGTTGGCAATAGTTGTTTACTTTTTGTGAAACCATGTCTTCCTCTTTTCCTTCAATTCTAACATTGAAGTCATTTGAACAGTGATACCGTGGGCAAGCATGCTTCTACTAATAGAGCCTTGTTACTTAGGAATGGTCAAATAGAAGCTGGTTTCTCCATTAAATAGTATGTTTCATGTCTATATATAACACAATAAGGTTACATTTTAAGAAAGGTTTTATATTTTATTGTAATGAATATGCATTCACTTTGGAATATTATTTTGGAAAATAAAAAGCAAGGCACCCAGTCGCCCAAAGTAATTCAGACTAATTCAATTAAAAATGTTTCCTTCTCTCATCCCTTCTATTTTTTTATTTCTATGTTCCAAATTACAGAATAAAGGTAGTATCAGTATCACTAAGTGGAAAAATAATCCTATTCTTCCATAAGAAAACAAGTTAGTCAGTGCTGCTCAATAACTATGTTGCTGAAATAAGGTGTTTTTTCACATTTAAGTTATAACCATATAATGCAAGGTTGGATCAAAAATCTTAAAGATTTGTGGAAATATTCATTCTCTTTCTGTGCTATAGTTTGTTTTATGGTTGCCTTGTTGCTATGTTAGTTCATCTTCCTCCCTTCTACAATCAAAGCCAGGAAATTTTGTTGGCTTCTAGGATGATCCTGTAGATTGCATTAAAAAAAGAGAATCAAATCCTCTTATTCTTCCATCTGATTTATTTTACTTTTCTTTATTTTTATGCTGTTCTGCACAAATTCAGTTTTTCCTCCTGATTCTGGGCAGCTTTGTAAGAAGGTTAGGCAGCCAAGGAATTCTAGAACGAATGCCTAAAACTTCTTGAGTTTGTTCCAGTGTAAGCTGAAAAACTAAATGTGGAAGTGAATTTCCTGAGTCTTGAAAGTTAATAATTTCCTGACTTCTGGGGCTAAAAGTATGGCAGGAAGATCTAATAGCCCATATTTAAAACATGGCAGTTCCTCATAATGGAAAAATTGGCAAACAGGAGTATTAACAATCTGTATATGTAGGAACAAGGTATGTCAATTATGTGTAGTCTGAATGCAGCCACCAATCTTGGTATTTGCTTTATTCTTCAAAATGTTAACTACAATTTCTCCAGGACTGCAAAGGACTTAAATTATTTGTGTAGGATGAAAAAGCCTCTTCTGAAATAATTGATTCTACTGGAAGACTGATTTAGAAAAGTTAAATTCTTGCAAGAATAATTAAGAGGGTATTTTATTTACTTCTGAGCTCACTCGCACAACAGGTCAGCTAGTTGTGTATGCGTGTTTGTCATTTCTTTCTTTTTTACCCAATCTCCAATCATGCCCAAAGAACAAATAGCAAATAGCCTACAAAGCTAGTTGCCAATTGGCATCTTCTGCTCACTAATTAGTCTGTTTCATGATTGTTAATTGAAGTTGCATGTATGGAATTTGTGTGCTGATTGCTTTAGGGATTTAGCCACAGAATTTCAAACATGAGGATAAATAAATAGAAAGTTCCATTACTGTATGCTTTCTTTACAAAAACACATTGCCTGTTTTCCTTGCAGGCAGTCCATGTGGCCACCAGGTGTTTTTGTCACCAGCTTGAAATTCCTGCCAGTGACAATTTTCTACTCTCTATGCCAGGGTTTCTTAGTCTTGGCAACTTTGAGATGTGTGGACTTCACCCATAATGCAATGCACACACAACCCCCTGCCCCTCCTGCGCATGCACACATGACCCCCTGCATTCACACCATGTGCTTCTGTGCATGCGCGTGTGACTCACGCGCCGTGTGCCTCTACTCATGCATGTGCAACCCCCCCCACAACTCCCACTCCTTGCACATGTGTACATGTCTCCCCCACGCATGCAAAGCAGATACCCAACAATCAGCTGGCTTGCAGGGGGCACACACATGGGCAGTGGGGCTGTTCTGGGGGGCCTCTCACATGCCGGCAGAAATGGCTCTGCTTGCCACAGGTTCGCCATCACAAGTATAATATACGTGAGAGTTATATTCTTGGCTTATGACTCTGGTTTATTAGGAGAGAAACAAAACTCACCTTCTAATTTCATTGCAACACTAAGCAAACCATAGTCAGGACTTCCATGATTTAACAGCATTGGAAGGGACCTTGATGGTCTTCCAGTCCACAGTTCCCCAATTTTTTGGGTTTTGCAGATGGGTCAAGGTTGGCAGGGAGAGAAGAGATGGTTCCAAGTGTGCGGTGGGCAAGTGTTCTCTCTTGCACAGCTCCATTTGCAAGAGCAGTGGGCACACGAACACACCTCCTGCGCAAATGGAGCACACACACACACACACACTGCTCATATATTTCTTCAGCCCGGGTCCAAAAGGCTCAAGGCCTGGTAGTGGGCTGCGGCCTGGAGGTTGGGGATCCCTGTTCTAGTCCAGGAGACCCTATATACCATTCCAGAATATGACTGTCTGTTCTGGAAAACCTCCAATGATACAGCACCCACAACTTCTGCATGCCAGCTGTTTGACTGATTAATTGTTCTTACTGTCAGAAAATTTCTCTTTAATTATAGGTTGGATCTCTCTTTAATAACCTTCCATCCATTTGCAACAACCAAAGAGCATGCATAGACATATTACCTCATTCATACTAAACTAAAATTGTTCAGAATTCTGGCTTATGGTGATACTGCACGTTAATTCAGGGAATAGTAACACTCCTAATGCTTTGTAGGCACCTCCGCCACAAAGCTGCTGGAATATTTTGGTTTATAAATGCAGTGAAGCCTTTGAATGGAATGCGACCAAGAACATTAGCTCAGTTAAATCCTTTCCTTTCCCAATATGGCTGTAAACTTAGAGTCATTGGTAAATAAATAGAAGAGTAGAAAGCTGTAGTTCGTTTCAGCCACAAGAAAGCTATGGATGCCAAGCTGTCAGTCGCATCCTTAAATGCCATCAAAATTAAATGAAAATTAACACCTTTAAAAAGGCCAACATTTCTCATGGGGCTTAAATATGAGGTTGATTTTGACATATGACTAATCACCAATCTAAGATCCAGGATCAGGTTACAGGAAGCTGTTTCACAGAAAGTTCATTATAATCTAAACTCAAATCAGTCATTGCAGAAAGGCCAACATGATATGATATAATTATTGAGCTAAGGGGAAAAAATTAAGCCTGTCTTAAGGAGAAAGGAGGGGCTCCTCCCCTTTAGCTAAAATGCTAAGGAATATCAAGTTTATTTTTCGACAATAAACATTTACCTCTCTCCCCCACCCTTTTTTTCTTTCTAGGATGAACTTGACCTTACGGATAAGCATAGAGAAGCCATGTTTGCCCTCCCAGCAGAAAAGAAATGGCAGATCTATTGCAGTAAGAAAAAGGTAAGACCTTTGAAATATGCTTCCTCCACTTTACCGGCAGTCCTCAACTTATGTCCATTCATTTTTGGCTGGTGGCGCCCAGGAGTACATTGTCAGCTGGTGGCGCCCGGGATAGGGCCTTCTCTGTGGGAGCACCCACCCTGTGGAATCTACTCCCCTTGGAGCTCCAGCTGGCCCCTGACCTCCGTTCCTTTCACCATGACCTAAAGACTTAGTTGTTTCAACAGGCCAGCCTGGACTGAATGGGGTGGGGGTGGGGCTATCAGTGTTTAGTTTTTAATGGGGTTTTAATTTTTTATTGGGCTAATTCGACTGGTTTAATTGTATTTTAATATTTGTATTCTCATTTCTTATTGTAAGCCGCCCTAAGTCCCCTGGGAGAGAGGGCGGCCTATAAGTCCAATAAATAATTTTATTATTATTATTATTATTATTATTATTATTATTATTATTATTATTATTATTATTATTTAGTAACCATTTGAAGTTACATGGATACTGAAAAAGTGACCTCTCAACCATCACAGTGTCCTCATGATCATGTGATCAGAATTTGGGTGCTTGACAGCTGACATGTATTTACAATGGTTGCAGCATCCTGGGGTCATGTGATCACCATTTGCCACCTTCTTAGTCAGCTTCCGACAAGCAAAGTAAATTGGGGAAGTCAGATTCACTTTGTGACATGATTCACTTAACGACTGCAGTGATTTACTTAACCGTGGCAAAAAAAAAGGCAAAATAGGTAAAATTTGGCATGATTACTTAACAACTGGCATGCTTTACTGGTCCCAGTTGTGGTCATGAATCAAGGACTGCCTGCATTTTTCTTCTTTTTTATATATATATATATATATATATATACTTTTGCTCCTTTTTTTTCTGGACACAAGATAAAAGAAAATGCTGCAAAATGCTTTTGAACTGGTTTGAAAAAACAGGAGGAAATTTATTCTGGCCTGCAAATGCATAGACCAGATCATAAGATTCCAAACTAGCACGATGATTTGTATCCTGGGAGTTTATTCACGGATGCAACAAAATTACATTACGATAATTTAGCATAATAAAATCAGATGTTAAAAACATATGTAAAATTCCAATGAAGCAGCATGTAACATAAATCACTCTGGGCATATTTATTCTATTCTATTCATTCTTCATTGCACAGATGTATTTCTGTAGTATTTTGTCTCATAGCTGCAATACAGAATTTTAGCTACATAACATAGCACCTTAAGCTTATTACAAGAGCCACGGTGGTGCAGTGGTTAGAGTGCAATACTCTAGGCTACTTGAGCTGCCTGCTGCCTGCCTGCAATATGGCAGTTCAAATCTCACCAGGCTCCAGGTTGACTCAGCCTTCCATCCTTCCAAGGTGGGTAAAATGAGGAGCCAGATTGTTGGGGGCAATATGCTGACTCTGTAAACCGCTTTGAGAGGGCTGTAAAGCACTGTAAAGCAGTATATAAGTCTAAGTGCTATTGCTATTGCCAAGAGAAAAGCATCATATCTAATTATCCTGGCATATCGTCCAACAAAATTCCTTTTAAAAAGGAAAGGGCTGCATCAAGTAGCATATATATTGACTGCTTTTGACCACATATTTAACCAGTCAGAGAGGGATTTAGCCAGGGGTGGGATGCTGCCAGTATAACATCCGGTTCGGTGATCATGTGTGCACACACGTGAACAGCAATGTAAAAATTCTTACCTGCTATGTTACTTTGGGGGAGTAACACAGCTGTGGAGCGGCAATCCACTCTTCCGCGCTGATCAGCTGGGATGATAAAGGTCAGTACAGTGCAGGGGTGGTCAGGCAGGGGGGCCCACATGATCGTCGGAGCGAACCAATTCACTCCTAGCTGATCTTTGGAGCTAGGGGTTCGCCCAAACCAGTCTGAACCAGCAGAATCCCACCCCTGGATTTAGCTAGGTTTTGTTAGCTTGAACCTTGATTAGATGGTGTTTTTGTGGGGATTGTTTAATAGAAGGTAGCATGTGGTAGTATCTGATAGTTGCCGGTAGTTTAGGATGCATTAGGTGAACCCACAAGTTAGGTTAATTCAGTGACCAGATATGCACATATAAGAACACAGCCATTGGGATATAATGGCAGTATATCAAGAGTTCCTTCAGCTGTGGGATGGGTGGCAGATAAATTTAATCAGTAAATTAAGTTCAATTTCTTATTATCTGTGGGCTTCCTTAGGCTTGTGCTTTACATTTGATCTCCAGAAGGTGATTTGAACAAGAACAAGACCAGGGGTGTCAAACTCGATTTCACTGAGGGCACATCAGGATTGTGTTTGACCTCGGGATCAGGGTGGGCATGGTCAGCTTGATGTCATTCGTGTCATGGGGTGTCTGTAGTGGTCTGAGTGCTTTGCCAGCAAAAATGGGCTCCCAATCTCCATTTTCAGCTGCGACAGCCTCCTGCAACCCTCTGCCAGTGAAAACATTTTCACTGGCAGAAACACTGTGGTCTGGGCCTTTGCTATTTCCAGGGTGGCCCGCAGGCCAGGTCTAAGCACCCCATGGGCCGGATTTGGCCTGCAGGCCTTGAGTTGGACACCCCTGGTCTAGACTCCAGAGCAGTGTTTCTCAACATTGCTTAGCTGAAGATGTGTGGCCTTCAACTCCCAGAATTCCCCAGCCCGAAAGCCACACATCTTCAGCTTGCCAAGGTGGAAAAACACTGATCTAGAGAACATGCAGAAATATCTTTGTTAGAAGTTTTTTTCCAAAGAAAAAATAGGCATGTTTTTAAGCACATATTTCAGCTGTAGGGAAAGTTTTTAGGTCAGGCCATCCCTGGTCTTATGATTCTCTAAACAACATCACCCATCATTCCTGATCATTTGCTGTGCTGGTTTGGAACTGTGAGACTTTTGTCTCTAATCAGTCTAAAACATCACCAGACTCAGGAAGGATGATTAAACTATTGAACCCTTTTCAGTTCAAAAGAAAAGAAACTTGTGAGCTTTTCATGTTCATTTTATTTCTTGTTGAAATATTAGTTGTCCAAACATTAATGTTCTACTTCTTTGTCAAATTAAAGGCAATCTAAGTGGAATTTGAATAAATGGATTTTGAACAGAATAAATACTAAGCCCAAGACTTCCTCAAGTAAAGATCAGCATCTAGTGATTACATGAGATATTATGGTGATCTAATAGTGCTCAAGTTCGAAGGAGGCTTGGCCTTTTCAGGTTCAGGCAAGAGGGGTTACATGCTTCCATCTGCTACAGATAGATCATAAACTAAAATCCTATTATAAATATGATAGGACCACTCTTTCCCCCATTTTTCCTTCCTGGCACCCCACTCACAGAATACAGGTAGTCCTCAACTTACAATCATGTGTTTAGTGATGGGTCAAAGTTGCAACACTGAAAAATGCTTTTATGACTGGTCCTCACACTTATGACCATTGCAGCATGATCACCTGATCAAAATTTGGGCGCTTGGCAAACAGCATGCATTTATAATGGCTGCACCATCCCAAAGTCCTATGATTGCTATTTGTGACAGCTGGTTTACAATAATTAAGTCAATGGGAGAAGCGGGATTCTCTTAATGGCCATATGCTATTCACTTAATAACGGCAGTGTTTTGCTTAACAACTATAGCAAAAAAAAGTTCTTAAATTGGGCAAAACTCACTTGACCGCTTTGCTTAAACAATGGAAATTCTACCCCAATTGTGGTTGTAAGTTGAGGATTCCCTGTAATTCCATGTGAGATTCAAACCTTTGGAATTTCTTCTTCATAAGCAGTATGGTCCCATCACAGTATGCAGTATTGCTGTTTTATTTTTTAATTCTATCAAAACAGCAACCTGCCCTATTACTGACAGCTGCACTTCTGAAATTCAAAAGCAGCTAAAGATGGACACCTGCAGACATTGAGTTGCCCATCTGTGCTTATGGTATTGGAAGAATTTAAAGAACAATAAATACAGGCAACATGACAGGGAATATCCATCAGCTGTATATCTTTTTTTTATTATCAGAACAGGCTGCTTCTGAAAACAGAATGGTAGATTTGCTGGATTCATCAAGACGGTGTTATTTAAACTGAATAACAGGAACCAGCTGCTGTGAGGAGACCTGCTATCTTTGTGCAGCAGTGTCTAACATATTTGTCACAACTACCATGATCTTGAGGGGTGAACAGAGCAAAATTATCTGTATTTTGCAGAAATATGAATGGTGTTATGATAGCTTTCAGCAGACAGTGAAACAGGTTCATGAAGAATGACTCAGTTCATAGCTTTCCGTGACCTGCTTTTGAACTTCCCAAAAGAACCTGGTTGTCATTGAGAGATTGGATGCTGACCAACCTTGGCCTGTTGTGACAGAAAGAGTTATTTCTCTTAAAATAATGAGATAAATGGAACAGCCCTTTAGGCCTTCATTCACAAATCTTTGTGTTGATTAGAAAGGTGACTTGGCCATGAGCATCAGTGGTCAAGGGATTAAATCTGCTGTTTTTAATGCCTCATAAATATTGAATTCCTCCACAGCCAACAGGGCCACACTCCCACTCCCTGTCAGCTGTTCTTCCTCAGATTCAGACTCCGAAGGGGGTATGACAATTATTATGGTAGCTATGGTCTCATGAGTTGTCTCCTCTCTCTAAGTAGATAAAGTTCTTTCACACTAAAAGCCTAGGGCATTACTATCACCCTTTCCAAAAAGAGGTCATCAGCTTGGGAAGCAGCTTTTTGCTAAAGTATAGCCACAAACAAGGCCTCCCACTCAGTTATATGTAAAAGAGCACCTTTGGTTCCCTGGAGATTTTCTCAGATGACATCCAGCAGTCTTCCTACCTTGGGGTCATTGTTACTGCAATATCTGAAATCCAGAGAGAAACATCTACAAGTGAGAGACTTTTACAGGATCTGATCTGGGTCAGTCATTGGGACCAGAGGTTTTGTCTTCTGAGCTTTCAGACTCATGCTGGAGCCCATCTTCAGAGAACTTCTCTTTAGCAGAGTTTGTGCTGTTCTGGGTGTGGCATTTATAGTGCCTGTTGTAAGTGGCTTTTTAGATGTTGATTGGGGTGTGTTGATGCCTGGCTTTTAAGTCATTAGCTGTCCATTTGCTTGTGTTGCCCAGCCCTTGCCTTCTAAGTACTGGTGGTAAGTACTAAGTAGGCTGGTGGTAAATCAGCACTCCTGTTGACTGACAAGAGGGGCCTGTTTCCCAAGTTTCAATCACTTCCCTGTCTGTTTTTGTGCCTGCTTATCCAACAATCTTAGGAGTTGCAAAATTGAACGTGTGATCTTGAGAGAGACTTTTGGCCACAGTAATATATGCAAAGTCTGCCCTTTCATCATTTATTTTTGATTGAGGACTGTTTTATTACAGGCATGTTTGGCATTTAGAAACATCAGCTAGAACCTCTGTCTCTTCTCTACCCATTAACCTTTGCACATTTGGTGCCCCAATGGTTCAGGTAGTTTGGACCCATGAATAATCAAAGAACACTCACCCATCCACCCCTGACAATGAGAAGCCAAAACAGTCCTAATTCAGAAAAATATGAATGTATATAACTGTAGAAAGAAGTGATGGCTGGCTGCTTAAAATGAGAAATTGATAGGAAGAAAAGGTTAATTCTGTAGAAGCAATACCAAGTCCATGTGCAATGACCCAAAGCAAGAAAGTAACCTTCAGTATAGTTTCCAATAAATAGAGCAGTTGTTCTATGGCTCCAGTTGAGAGGCGGATTTTCGGATTATGATAACAGTCTTTGAAGTCGTTTTAGGCCAGTGCATGACCCTAATAAGAAAGGGAAATGAGGATAGAAAGATTGCCTTGTCAGGGAGATAAAATACAGATCTGAAAGTAATATCGTTGTGGGTGGATTTGATTTACAGCCAATCCCAGTGTGCTTTCTTCTCAGCTAAGCTTCATAATTCCTAGAAAACATGTCAGTAGGTGAAGAAAATAATTAGAAGGCAGGGTTTCATGTTCCTTTACAGTCAGGTCTCAAAAAAGTGAAATATATACTGTGTTTTGTATGAAAGGGGAGGTACTGGCTTTCTTTTGGATAATAACTTTCTAATTAATGAAAGGTTCATCTACATATCATTATGGAAAGGTAGCACTGGTTTCAACATTTTGTGTGTGCATTTGTATCCCTATCTTTCACAATTTCGTCAAGAGAAAGACTGAAAATAGAAAATCCCAACACCAAGTTCCAAGTCATGGCAGTCCAGCCTCTTATTTTCCCATATCTTATCCTACAGAATTCTGAATCCAAATTGCCAGTCAAAACCACTGTGGTTTTTGAATCCCCCAATTTCGGTTAAGAATGTACTTGAAACTGAAGATTCAAACCTGATGGTGGGATTTCAGAAATAGCTCTGTGTTTTGGAAGCTTATCAAATTGAGATTCTGTTGTTGACATGTGGTAAGGATGCAATGATTTGTGACAACCATTTTCCTCAGATGGACTTTGGTTTGGTTTAGTTATTTTTGTATCCCAACTGAAGAAGTTATATCATGAAAAGAGAGCTTGTTAGGTGTAGTAGTTTAGGCACCAGTTTAGTAACCAGGAAACCATGAGTTCTGTTCCCACCTTAATCATGAAGCTAGCTGCCTGACCTTGGACCAGTCAATCTTTCTCAGCCTTAGGAAGGAAGAAATGGCAAATCTCTTCTGAAAATGTTACTAAGAAAACTGCAGGGGCTAGTCCAAGCAGTCACCAGAAATCAAGACAAATTTGAAAGGAGAGAAAAGAAAAGAACATTCTGTTGTTTGGTTTGAGCTCAGTTAGAGAAAAACCCAATCCTAATAACCCATAGATATGTGTTTTGTAAGGGTGGAGGAAATTTTGACCCTTCCTCACAATGGCATTGGTTATCTACAAATAGCCTTCCAAGCTTCATTACAATCTTTATTCTCCCATAATGTTAGGCAATGATAAAAACAGAAATTTATTTTTGTAACATTAAAAGAGGGACATCACTCACTGGAAATGTTTGTTTTTCTTATTATAGAACATTATTGTAACAATTTTCCAAGATTTTTTCTTTTCTAAATGACTGGGTATGGCAGGCTGTTTGTAGAATAAGGAATGAATAAAGAATGAGGAATAGCCTTAGAATTGCTTAGGATATAGATTCATTTTAACACTGAAGTGCAAACAGCAAGACTAAAATCACTGATCGGTTTTTATGAAATGACAGACCTTCTCTTCTAATCTTCCTGAAAAGCTTTATTAAATTGCAGCAGGTACTGGTGTAGCAAAAATGTGTATATCATGACTTTTGAAGCAGTAATACTCTATGAGTATGCCTATTCTACCCCTTCCCCATTTATTTTTGGAGAATTTGGCATCTTTTGCATAAATGTTGTTTTTCAAGATGATGGGTTTAAGTAACAACTATGACATTAGCAACTGAAGGTCTTGCAAAAATGAAAACAATTTCTCATTTTCATGCACATACAGCAAACCAATTCAAGATTCAATCTAAATTGCCTTTTGTGAGTAAAAATTCTTATTACTGGGACGGAAGTGAAAAATTGAAGTAGATTGATTATGATGACGGCTTTGTCTGTGCAGAGACTATTCCAGTAGCCATGGTGATTCTTGTAACAGATTACTCTTCCTTAATTGGGCTACTCCTTTTAAGCATGTGACAGGGGGAGATAACTGGGTGCAGTGACTCACGGGTGATTCTTAACCCAGTCTTTGTCATTTTGCTGGGATACAAAAATAGGGGAGCGCCTAAAGGAAAGACAAAATGTCAATGTCTTTATTTTTTTAATTGAAGCTCCCACAATTCCTTGCCATTGGCTGTGGGAAAAATAATTTCAGATCTTTCAGTTCTAATGTGTTTTATAAATAAAGACACCTTCAAGTAATGCTCGGCTCCTCGTATCTGTAAAGACATGTCTATGTACATATCTACAGTCTATCTATATTTCTATAGATATGCTGTACATTTGTAGACAAAATTGAAGGGTTTGCTATTGACTTCCCACTCTAATCCTAGTGGTCTATTTAACTCTGATCCTATTCATGTATTTTTTAAAATATACTACTGTTACCTGCTAATCTTCTTTAGGAGCTTGCTGTCCTTTCCTTTTTCCTACTATTGTTCTCCTTGTCCAAATTCATACGCCCCCTCCTAATACCCTCCAGATGTGTTGGAACAACTTGCAGAATGACATGCTGGCAGTGATAGTTGGTATTTTTAATCCCAACACATTTACATGAAGGAAGAGCAGCTTATTCTCTATCCTGTGCTATGTCATTCAGGAAGGAAGGATGAGTTGAAGAATGATAAATTCCCATCCAGTACTGGTATAATCATCAGCTGTTGCAATCAGTTTTAATATTAGATGCCTTTAAAATATACCAGTAGGCTAATAACCAAACTGACCCATCAGAATAATAGAATAACATTTCAGACAAATGGTTGTCGAATCTCTTTTAAAAAATCTCTTCCAGTGTTGGAGCATTCATGACTTCTGGAAGCAAGTTGTTCTACTGATTAATTGTTCTGTCAGGAAATGTCTCCTTAGTTCTAAGTTGCTTCTCTCCTTGGTTAGTTTCCATCCATTGCTTCTTGTCCAGCCTTAAGGTGCTTCAGGTGCTCATTCTTTCATTCAGTTCAAGGTTTGTCATCAATGATAGACATAGTGCCTGAACTAAGTATGTATAAGCAACCAAATGGTTTTCATGTGATGTTTTATTGCTTTTGTCCTACCAACCCAGATGTCCCACAATAGGAATAGGCCTTGGTGGAGTTTGCAATTCCATTTTCACTGCTTTTTTTCTGGATAAAACCTTGCCTACATGATACTTATCTCTGTACATATAGACACAGCACAGGATCTGGATATATTTGCCAAGGCCTTCACTGCTACTCTATCAAGTGCTAGTCTGTATGGTATTTCTTGAGTGCTGGTTCCTTTATTTTTCATAGTCAACTCAAAAAAGCAGAATCTATCCACCGTTTCCACAAGGCATGGTAAAATTATAAAGTCCAAGGCTGGTGGTTACACTGTTGTAATTAATTTGGTCTTCATTATAATTAAAATTTTCATTGTATTCATTGCTAGAACTTGCAAATTATTCACAGTTGCATGTTCAGCTTTCATATCCTAGTTTTCTGAGCAAAATTTCAGAAGTGGTTTATTGTTACCTTCATCTTGGGGAGAGTAATTGGCCCAAATTCAAACACCTGGGTTCTATGCCTAAGGCAGGACTAGAACACAGATTTCTCTGACATAAAGTAGTGCCTTAATCACTGGTCCAAACTGGTTTCCATCTTCAGTTATATGGCTTGATTTGCAGAAGTGTAATACAACAGCATTGTGACTTAGTGGTTCTTGATGTGATTTAGGATAGACCAATGTTAATAAAAAGGCACCCTTTCAGCAAATAATATGATATTTCAAAGTATGGTGGAGCAAATTAAATTTCTTTTTATTCAGGATCATGAATGCTTGCCAATTAATAATGTTCAAATAAGTACAACGTAATTGGAAATCATTTGTCTGCCATGTGTTCAAAGTTCAAATAGACAATATAATGGATATTTACTGAAAATGAATACAGTCCCATCTTTATAGGAAGTGCCTTTGTGAGTTTTCATGTTTGGGTACTAAAGCAAGGCATTACTCTTCTTAGCCCAATTCTTATACCATTTTTCTCCAAGCGAGCGTTCTCCACATGGATTGCCCTTGGAAGTTGTGGGAGTGCAATCACTTGAGACTTTCAAGAAGAGATTGGACTGCCATTTGTCAGAAATGGTGTAGAGTCTCCCTCTTGGGGGGGGGAGTTGGACTAGATGACCTATAAGGTCCCTTCCAACTCTGATTATCTGTTATCTAATTGAACTTTAACTTCCATCATTGTTAGCCATTGTGGTTGGCCAGCTGCTCTACATTTACTAGCAGTGCTCTCCATTATTTGAGAGAATGGCAAAGTATTTCCAGCCATGCCATATAGTGTTTTGCATACTATTATGTGTTCTACAACCGAGTCAAAACAGGAGTAGTATTTCAGCAGCAATGGTGATGGGACAGAGGTCATATATACATATGCAGTAACAAGGGTCTACCTACCAGTCACACATCCTTTTGAATAGTTGTCCTTATTCAGATCTATCTAGAAACTGGAGAATGCCTAATTTTGCAGAAAGTCAGACACCTAAACTCAAGGAAGCTCTATAAATATAACCTGTATAATATAACCTCTATAATATTGGCCTGTGAAATAAGTACTGCAGGCATCTTCTCACTCTTCTCTATCTTGGTGCTCTTGAAATTTGTCGAAACAGCTGCCCAGAATTGCCAGGTTGGAGACGCAATTTTTTTGTTTTCTTCCCCTCAGCTGAATGTGTGGAGATGGCATGAAGGAAATCTCCATTTCAGTTACCTAACTGTGATGAAATACAGTTTTGTCTGCCTCATTCACACCTTTTCAGTTCAGAAACCATTTTCCCCTTGTTTCCGTCTTGGACATAAAGACAGTTAGCCCTCTGAGTCTTCCTGTTTCTGCCTGACCTTGGACTGGGATTATTCAGGCTTCTGCCCTATCTTGTCTGCATATCATCAAATACAGGAAGTGGCTGCAAAATTATGATCCAGGTGCAGAAATTATGATCCTTCAATTATGACACACTGGCTGTGATTGTTTCATCTACAGCTGAGCCAAAACTAGGGAGGCATATAGATATTCATGTCGGAAATTATATGTAAAGGAGGAGACCAATTTTGGAAACCAAATCAGCAAAGAATGTGAAACCCTCAAAATGTGGCTTTCCTTGTATTCATTCAAGCTCTGGATGTTAATTGAAATTCAAGCCATATAAAAATACTTGCTGGCTGTTGTTTTAAGTTTCATGAAAACTCTGCCATCCCTGGGTTACTGGCATAGAACAAAATCTGAAGGAGTTGTCAGACCAAGTTTAGACAAGTTCTACAAACTGATTACACTAAACCTTAGGCAGAGCCCCTCTGTTAACCATCTTTCAGACCATGTGATTGATTATAGCTCAGACCTGCCTAAAAAGAGATTTAATCATTTTCCAGATTTGTGCTCCTTACTGTTGCTTACCAGCAGTTGTATTGATTTTATATATTATTGGATACAGTATAGTTTTATCACTATACCAATAAAATCCAAAATCCATTATATTCTACCCATAGCCAGCACATTCTATCTTGGGATTGGTCTTAAATCTGTCTGGCAGAGAAGAGAATAATTTGATGCCTACCTAGCACTTAGCCCATCTTTATGGAACACAAAAATCTAAGCAGTCAGGATTCATTACTCTGTGGTGGCTCCCGCCCTATGGAATCAGCTACCTCTGGGACTCCACCTGGCCCCCGACCTTCGCACCTTCCACCACGACCTGAAAACTTGGCTTTTTGAGCAGGCTGCTCTGTGCTGACTCCTCTTGGGGGGGGTTGTTTTATAATTTGTTTTAGTAATTTGGCTTGTTGGGTTTAATTCTATTTTAGGTAATTAGTTATTGTGTTGGTTTTAATTGTGAGCCGCCCCGAGTCCGTTCGGGAGAGGGGCGGCATACAAGTCAAATTAATAAATAATAAATAAATTAGTACTTGGGTAAAAAATTATCAGGAAATACATGGTGGTTAAGATGGAAATCTGTGAAATAATCCCAGAAGACGACTCTTTGGAATTCTTGTTAGATTTATGATATACAAGGCATCAAATTTGATTCCAAAGAAATATTTGTTGTATTGACCTCCCCAGTGAGACTACTGACTCTTACTAGGAAGCAAATACAAATGTAATTTGGATGATAGTTCTGTTGGGCACAAATCGGCAATATATTTCTCATCCACTGAAAATTGCTTCAAAATTCTCTTAAAATGCCTCTACTGTACTATTTTTTTAAAATAAGGGATTTATTTAATGGTTTGTATTATTTAAATTGTTAAATGGAATGAATTGTATTTTAATATCTAAGCTAGTCAAAAAGTTTAATGCAGATTTTGTTTAACTATTTAGTTAATGTCTGGCTTTTCATGATGCAATGGACATCATTTTGCTAGGATTGTTAAACGTTTTTGTAAACTCTGTCAGCCTCTTTCAATTGTCTTCAGTTTATATAAATAATGACTTTTTCAAATCTAAAAATGTATCTTCAAACTCTTCCAGGTGTGAATCTGGGGTTCCTTTTTGACCCCTCATTGAAAAAGCTTCTAAGTACAGTAGAGTGGTGGCACGTTACTAGTTGACTGTCATGTATTGTAGAAGAATATATTTTCCTTTTATGAAGCTGATAAAATAAACTTTGGATTTTGTTGCTGTTACTCTTGAATTGGTTTTTTTTAATTGTACATATTTTATTTGTGGCTTAAGCTGTTACTGTTTTCATTAGTATGTTTTGAGCCTGTTAAGGAAAGTTGAGAATTTACTTGTTCTTGGTATTTTTGAAGCACCAATTTGAGAAAATGCCTTTATTTAAAGAGCAAAGTAAACCACCACAATTGCTGCTTTAACCAGACTCCCATCAACACCTCAGAAGCATTTCTTGGCACATGGCTCCTGTCCCTCAAGAAAGCATAAAACTAATCAACTAATCAACAGGTCCGTAAAAAAGGGGGGGGTTTATAGAATACTTGATCTATCTTGCCTCAGCCCCCTTGGCTGTACTCTAGTCTCCCAGGAGATGTTTCTATTGAATGACTCTCCTGGCACAAATTCCCAGGTGAAATGTGTGGATGCGGGTCAGAGTCAGGCTAATTAGCCTATTGCCCTTTGTGATTCTTCCCACACAGTCCATGAAGTATCTCCCCACCACCATCAACTGATGTTGTATACCAGAGGCAGAGTTCTTTGGAGGTTATGATAAGATCTGTTTTTTGTATAATCTGATCCATTATGTCAAGAATCTCCCCACAGAACTGTGGTGAAAAATGAGCATCTTTTCATAATATTGATGATCCTTTTACATAATTTTATAATATTGGATGCATTCCATATGCTGGAGCGTAGGTCAGGATAGGAGCTGATACAGACACACAAACAAGCAATATTTAAACAAATGAGGGAATTTATTCCAGATGCTATACCTATATTAATGAAGTAGTGTGATCCATTAAGGTATGCAAGTAAAGCAGTGTAATCTAATGATACATATAAGATCAACTTTCATTTTTTTCACTGAATCTCCTAAGGTGGATTTCTCATGAAAAAAATCAGTAAATGTTTATTTGTGCATAAGAGCTGGTGAATATAAAAGGTAAAAAGTTTTTATTTCTATGGTATATATTGAAAATCCATTTTCATGATGGCTTAAAATAATGGAGGAGAATTAGGAATGTTTGCGTCCTTGAGTTATCTGTAAAAAAAAGACATAAGAAAAAAGTCTAATCATCATATCCAGAGGTAAAGAATCCATTTATATTTTATGAAATTTGTTTTAAATGTCACAATTGTCAAAATAATTTAAAATATGCAAAATAAGCTTCTTTAATAAGAGAATTTTGAACAACATTGGGGAATTAGAATGGACTAATTTTAAATACTAAAAATATATTTAGTTAAGTGAATCTTAAATGTCCATCTTAATGCAAGAGGTGGAATACTGGTAGTTTTTGGAAAAGTAAGATATCACAAGAATTGCATCCATGTTAGAAACACCATTGGTACTCCAAAAGACTTTAAGACCTTGAGGGCCCTCTGATCTGAAGGATCCATCATCTGGCATATTGCCTTTCATTTTGCATTTTCTATCCATGTGGTTTTATTGGTAACATGCAAGAGTTTACCACTGTCATCTTCTGCGTAGTATAAAATGATGCCTTTGCCGTTTCAATTAAATTGATTAACAGCCTTCAGCCTGTATCTATATGGCTGCTGTCCATAATACGTTCCTACTTGCTTTAGATACTTTTGATACTTTTCCCTCATAGGAATAACTCCCTGCCACAGTAGAACAGCGGTGGGGGGCGGAGCGGCTTTTTTAATGGCCTTATAAAATTTAGTATTTGTTGAATTGCTTAAGTCAATGATATGTTCATAATAGTAATAATATTAATATTGTTGATATTTTATTGCCATTAATATTGATCAGGTTTTCCATTTGTTATGAAATGCTGGAAGTAGTAATGGCTAATGTTATACTTCGTGTTATTGGAGAACAAACTTCCTTTGGAGACACTGAGCAAAAAAACTGGCTGAGTTTCTAACCATGTTGCATTTTGACTGGCTGTCTGGATATTTATGGTAAATTTGCTGTATTGGATGAGTGTTCTGACTTACACATGTAGTTTGGTGTCCACCAGGTACTCCCTTGTACCATGCCTGGTTAGATGAGCAGATGTTATCCAGTAATAAGTATTGGGGTATTCTATCTTAATGATATTTGTGAATACCTGTGCAATTTGTCTGTATTGTTCATTATTTTCTGCACCGTATTTTTCCAACCTGTTTATGGGGTTGTTTTGAATTAGTCACCTCAGTGATGATCCTTGACACATTGTGAAAGATTCTGGGTGATACTTGAGCAGAGTTTCTCCACCTTGGCAACATTAAGATGTGTGGACTTCAATTTCCAGAGTTCTCCAGCCAACATAACTGGTTGAGGAACTTTGGGAGCTGAAGTCCACACATCTTAAAGTTGCTAAGGTGGAGGAACAGTCTTGATGAGGATATGGCTTCCTCCTTCATGATTCTTGATTAAGGTATTATTTGTTCCCTGTTTATCTGGTGCTGTTTCTTCCTCATTAGGGTGCGTATTGCTAGGGAAGTTATGCTTTGGGCTGTTTATTTCTTTCCTTCACTTCTAGTTATATCTTTTAAGTGATATATAATTTTGTGTAGCAAGGCACATTTTAATGAAATTGTATGGATATCCGTTATGTTGGAAGACATTGTGTAGGTAGTTTATTTTCTCCATGGCACACACACAAACCATCAAAAGAGCCTTGGTGGTGCAGGCTGTTAAATGCCTAGCACTTAAGTTCCAGCTGCCTGCAATTACTGCAGGCTCAAATCCCACCAGGTTCAAGGTTGACTTAGCCTTCCATCCTCTCAGGGTAGGTAAACTGAGGACCCAAGATTGTTGGGGGCAATAAGCTGACTTCGTAAAAATGCCGCTTAGTAATAAGCAGGCATATACAATGGAATGAAGGCTATTGCTGAGCGCATTGGGTTGTATCCCAAAAATTGTAAGCCACCCTGAGTCTTCAGAGAAGGGTGGCATATAAATGTAATTTAAAAAAAAAATCCTTCCAAAGCATCTTTTTAAAAATTCATATTAATATTCATATTTTTTATTCATATCTTAAGCAAACTCAGAGGCTCAGTAACCAAAGAAGAAGAAAACAGGAGTAGTCTACAACATACAGTGTAAGAATTGTAACAACCAATATATAGGATAGATAAGTAGAAGATTGGCAGAACACATCCACACCGACAGAAGACATAATGAAAATTCCTTAGTCTTTCAACATAAAGACAAGTTCAATCACAATTTCAATTGAATTAATATTTTAGTTCAAGCCAAATCCAAAAATGCTAGGGAATTCCTGGAAGCTTGGCATTCTGACAGATCAGCCATCAACAGACAGATAAATCCCATCTACACACCATTTAAAAGATATAACTAAAACAATAAGCAAACTATACCCTCCAATGCACTGATGATAGTACCTAGTCTGGTAACAAAATGTCTGCAGGAGCACAATTTCTTGATGGGCTCCAGATGTATTGGGATGACAATTCCCAGAATTCTAGCAACATGATCTATGCAGTTATAGAAAGTTAGCACCCACCCCTCTTAGAAGAATGAAATATTTTAGGAAATATTAAAAAGGCAGAATATTATACCTCCCTGAATGAGAAAAGGAGAAACAAGCTCTTGGAAAGCAGCCCCCAACTTTGTTAATAGCCCCAGAAAGACTGGGCCATCCTATCTACAAAACCAAAGGCCTTCAGCTCCAGGGTGATAGGATTAGCCCTCACTCAAGATCCAAACCAGGACAAAGCCATTTAGCCATAATAGGAATTGCCCAACACCCTTTCAGAACACAAGCCTCTTCATTACAACACCCAGCACAGTTCAGCCAAGCTTATCTCAGACAAACTCCTAGAGTTTGCACATGACCCTTACAGCAGCCAATAGGATACCTGTCCTTGCCACAGGAATAAGGAGCTCAAGTTCAAAGCCCAAGAGAGGGTATAAATAACACTCATTCTCCACTCCATGTGTTCAGCTGCACCAGGATCATGTGCTTAATGGTTCTGCTCCATTAAGCCATCCTTCTAAGCAGCCTCCATGTTTCCAGTGTCTTTCTTCCCACTTGGAACTGAATCCAGATGGACATTTCTTCCAACACAGTCCTTGTGCTATTGGGAGGGTTTCTTGGTTTGGGAAGTCAATGTAATGGTTTCCTTTTTAAAAAGTTGACAAATTAATTCATTTGCCAAATGGATTCTTAACAGCTGCCGCATGCCTCTTTGGTTTTAGTGGGAAAGCACTTTTGATACTTCTCTCTGTTTTTAGAAGGAATTCCCCTCTCCAAATGCCATGTCCCCTTGGGCATTCTGCTTTCTTAACAGCCTTCCCTGGATCTCATTGGCAAACGGATGGCATTCCTTGGCTTAAACAGTAGGTGTTAAGTTTCATGATAGTTGTGGAAGCCTCTTTCTTATGGCAGGCTTCTTCAGTCAGCCAAACCAAGTTTTGGCAGGGAACAAGCAAGGTTAATGCATGCTAGTAAATGAGGCCAAAAATGTAACAGAGATTGGCAGCTATAAACACATAGGTTCCCTGCGGTTGCTTTGGAAAATAAAAATTACAGCATGGAGACTAATGTTAAAAAGTAAATCAGCCTGCTTCCCTCTCGATGAATTATTGGACAGATTTATTTTTGGATGGGTGGGCGAGGGACATATAAGAACATATTGTTTGGCTTTATCAAGGGTTCACATTTTTTAAGGCAGGCTTCCCCAGCATGGTGCCCCCCAGGTACCTTAACTGTAACTCCAGACTTGTATGGCTTCTGAAGGCATCTCAGCACTAGAATCAAGATGGATTTTTTAATATTTACTTCATGATTCCTTCTGTGGCAGGTAAATGCTCTGAATGTTTGGTCTGGAAATGCTTTGGCTCTTAAGGGTGTTACCAGCCTGGAAGGAAGGGGAAGAGCGCATGTTGGTGCATAGAAAGTCCCTGGTTCAGTCCTTTGGCATGAAATACTAGTAAGCTGTTCTAATTGAGTAGATGGCTGCTTCCTCAGTTGGGAAGGATTCAGTGGTTCCAGCTGATCAATCAGGCATCCTAGACATCCTGTGATCTTCTAAAGATGTTGTGCTATGAGACTTTTGAGTATCTTGACAGTATGGAGGACACAAGGTTGCCTTCTTTTCTATGGTCAATAAAAGCTGTGTGGACAAGTTGGTGCTACTGGCACAAAAGTTTGGCGTATATAGGTAATCCTCGACTTACGACCACAATTAGGTCCAAAATTTATGTTATTAACTGAGACATTTGTTAAGTGAGTTTTGCCCCATTTACAACCTTTCTTGCCACCATTGTTAAGTGAGTCATTGTAGTTGCTAAGTTAGTAACATGGTTGTTAAGTGAATCTGTCTTCTTCAATGACTTTGTCAGAAGGTTGCCTACAACCCCAGGACATTGCAACTGTCATAATTATAGCCAAGCATAATTTTGATAATTAAGAGCCTTGGTGGCACAGTGATTTGAGTACAGTACTGCAGGCTACTTCTGCTGCCTGCAATTTGGCAGTTCAAATCCCACCAGGCTCAAGGTTGACTCAGCCTTCCATCCTTCCAAGCTTGGTAAAATGAGGACCCAAAGTGTTGGGGGCAATATGCTGACTCTATAAACCGCTTAGAGAGGGCTGGAAAGCAGTATATAAATTTAAGTGCTATTGCTATCAATATCATGTGACCAAGGGAATGCTGCAACAATCATAAGTGTGAAAAACGGCCTTTGCAGTGCTGTTGTAACTATGAACTATCACTAAATGAACTGTTGTAAGTTGCGGACTGCCTGTACTTGTTACTTTTAGCAGCAAGAGTGCCAACTACATTGCTCTTCTTGTCTTGTGGATGGAGGGAGGAAGTTCAGGATGGATGGACCCATTCAGTCCTCCACCTGATTACATTTTCTGTTTTCTTTTCCAATAGACACTGTTCTCTGATAACAAAGCATAGACAGCCATTGTTAAGCTCCACACCAGTGCTCATTCTGCTTCCTTGAGGTCTTTTGTTTTTAAGATTTGCACTTCTGTGTGGTAGGCTTCCCTCAGGTTGCTCTCATCCTCTTTTTATACGCCTGTTCTTAGAAGGGATTTAAGATTATTTTACAAGATTCCTAATCCTAGTCATTCAAACTTTTCTGAGCTCGAAGAGGCAAAGATGATAACTGTGAATTTATCATTTATATACCAGGACAATTTTACTCATTTAATCCTTTAGCAAATCCTGAGCCATGTGCCCCATGCCTATTTAGTCTGCATTTGGATTTAAATTAAAGCTCTTTGACTTAGAATTTCGATCTTGACACAGAGCATCAGGTGGAGAAAGTGTTTGCGGGGGAAAAAGATAAGCCTATAAGAAGGATCAGTTACAAAACCAGTAGTAATTGCAGAGAAGACAGAAATGGGGAGGAGGAAAAATTCTCACTGTTTTGAACAAAAATGTAGCAAAAAAAAAAAGCCAGGGATGTATCTTTTTGTGGTTGCAGCTTTTAAAACCAATTTGTTGAATGGCTGTAGAGAATACAATACATTATTAATAAAATGATATTACCAGGGAAAGCAGAATATGACCGCTTTTGTCTTTTCATTGAGGCATTGGCACTTATTCTAAACCAAACCAAAAGTAATGAATGAAGCCTATCGAAAACAATTATTTCTTTTCATTTAACACCTTTGTAAAATTATTATATGTCACAATTTCCAGTTGATAACATTTATTACTACCGTGTTTCCCCGAAAATAAGACCTACCCGAAAGTAAGACCTAGCACTATTTTCTAAACCTGCCCTAATATAAGACCTACCCCGAAAATAAGACCTAGTGTAAATCTCCAGTTCCAGGAAGACTTTTCAGGGAGCAACCGTGCACCCGCGAAACACCCCACACACACACTCACACACACTATTTGGCACCATAAATATATAAGACCTACCCCGAAAATAAGACCTAGTGTGTTTTTGGGAGCCAAAAAAATATAAGACAGTGTCTTATTTTCGGGGAAACACGGTATGTCCCAAAAAATGGGATCAGCTTATAAAAATAATCTCTTCAGTCTACGGAGTGACATTTAGCCATGTGGAGTAAGGTACTTTGTATTTTATAGTTATTGTATATAAGCAGCAAGCAAACAAATATTCTAACACTATTCTTTCACTTGCTTATTTCAGGACCAAGAAGAAAATAAAGGGGCCACGAGTTGGCCTGAATTTTACATTGATCAGCTTAACTCCATGGCTGCTGTAAGTGGATTTATCTATTGTCTAAAAAGAGAAGATTTGAGAATGAAGATCACAGCTCTAACTTTTGGTTGACACAATGTAAAAAAGATGTGGGGACTCTAGAAAGAGTGCAGAGAAGAGCAACAAAGATGATTAGGGGACTGGAGGCTAAAACATATAAAGAACAGTTGCTGGAACTGGGTATGTCAAGTTTGATGAAAAGAAGGACTAAATATCAGGGTTCCAATACCTCAGGGGCTGCCACAAAGAAGAGGGAGTCAAGCTATTCTGCAAAAGCACCTGGGGGCAGGACAAGAAGCAATGGGTGGAAACTAATCAAGGAGAGAAGCAACTTAGAACTAAGGAGAAATTTCCTGACAGAACAATTAATCAGTGGAACAACTTGCCTCCAGAAGTTGTAAATGCTCCAATGCTGGAATTTTTAAAGAAGAGATTGGATAACCATTTGTCTGAAATGGTGTAGGGTTTCCTGCTTAAGCAGGGGGTTGGACTAGAAGACCTCCAAGGTCCCTTCCAAATCTGTTATTCTATTCTGATGGGTCAGTTTGGTTATTAACTTTCTGGTACCTTTTAAAGGCATTTAATATTAAAACTGATTGCAACAGCTGATGTTTATACTAGTACTGGATGGGAATTTGGCATTCTTCAACCCATCCTTCCTTCCTGAATGACATAGCACAGGATAGAGAATAAGCTGCTCTTCCTTCATTTAAATGTGTTGGGATTAAAAATACCAACAATCTCTGCCAGCATGTCATTCTGCAAGTTGTTCCAACACATCTGGAGGGTGTTAGGAGGGGGCGTATGAATTTGGACAAGGAGAACAATAGTAGGAAAAAGGACCATTTGTCTGAAGTGTTGTAGGGTTTCCTGTCTAAGCAGGGGTTGGACTAGAAGACCTCCAAAATCCCTTCCAACTCTGTTATTCTATTCCTATTCCTATCCTATTCTATTCTATGTAAAGGCATTTTTAAATCTTAATTTTAAAGAATTGATAAATATTATGCATTATTTTACAATATTTATTATTCATATTTTTGGGGGAAAGATCATAAACCATGTATGGCACTGAAGTATTGCTTACAGCAGTCTTTTGATCTTCAGCTGCTATAAACATGATTATAAGGTTGCATAGCTATTCAGAAGGGCTAGAAATGTGTTTATTTTAAAAGTGTGCAGTACAATTCTTCAAAAGCAAAAATGCCCACAGTATGCTTTTGTTGAGCCACTAATTTGTGACTCATTAAGTTCATTCATTAACTTGTATGCATTAACTCTGTTGCAATATTTTTGCTGTGTTTTGTGTAAAGTGGCCCTTTGATCTACACAGGTCTTCTGACATATTGCTATTGAGAAAAATCAATCTGCATGTATAAGGCCTTTCCTATACTGAATGGTGCAGGGGGACATTATCTTTGGCTTGGGATAATTATCATGAGAAGCCAACAGTGTTTAAACAAAAAAAAAGATGAAAGTTGTGTTAAAAAGTTCAAGATCGATTTACCCTCCAGTTGTCTGAGCAGCAAAAGACCAGTTATGTTTATAAATGGGAGGGAGAACTGGGGAGTATTTGTTTCTGCAGACATTTCTAATGAATTTAGTAAGAGTTCCTTGATTAAAGATATTCACATTAACTTTAAGGAAGCTAATTTACTGACTGTTGAACTTTATCCAGTCATGCAGTAGAAGTGAGCGTTTAATAAAGCTCCTGGAATTTTTATAGAGGGCTGCAGAGGTCTTCTTTCTGAATGCAATACAATCTATTCAGCAGTTGTGAATTTCATATTGTAGTTATGTTGAGGATATGTGTGTGGGTATTTCTCCATGGTAAAGTCAAGCATTTTGGAGATAATTGGAAATTTATATTTCTCAGATGTGAGTGATATTGAGTTGGAATAATATACACCTTGAAAATATTCATTGTGGCACTATTGCTCTCTAAAGTTGTAATTAAAGAAAATCTTCCCCTATTGAATTTTACCAATATGTTGCTGGCATAAAAGAATGACATCATTGGTTAAATAGGAACAGGGTGGCTTGAACAGTTAGGACACTGGGTTGGAGGTTAGCAAGCTCGCATTTGAGACCCAAGAGCTGACTGGAGTGGATGGAGGTCCCTTTTGCTCCAGCTCATGCTAAAGACATGAAAGGAAGCCCCAACTGGACATCCCCAGGGCAGTAGTGATGTCACTGGCTAATCCTTTCAACCCAGAAGCACATGTGCAGCATTGGTTTAATACTTCTGTGGGACAGCTTCTTCTTTTAATGTCTTAATGACGGTCCAACTGCATCACCAACTCAGAAACAGTTTTAATGGAAATAAGAATAAAGTATGTGTATATTTTAAATTTTATTATCATCAAATGGTTGAAACATCTCTCTTGTTGGCATTTTAAAACTAAATCCAGTCTGCTAAATCTAGAACTGCATCAGGAAGAATAAACTGGAAAGCTGGGCTTGCTATTCTGGCAAAACCAGACCCACAATTCTAGAATAGGACAATATTGCTCAGTGAATAAAGAAAGTCTGTGACTCATCCCCAACATCTTCTTTTTGGAATTTTTTTGGGTGGGATAAAGATTAGTTGCTCAGAAGAGAATACCTGCCATGAAAAAATCAACTATAAAATGATGATCAGAGTTAAATATCATATAGTTTATCTCACAGGGGACTCATCCTGATGCAAAGCCCTGCCGAAGGGGCTTCTGATAGCCATTCTGGAGGTTAGAAGAACCATTTTTAATTTATCTTGTTTTACAGAAGTAAAGAAAATAGAATATGAAAAGGAAAAACAGAAATGAAATATTAAAATGTTTTTACTAAACCTGCAGTATTTGTAGAGAGATATTTCACGCCCTTTGTCACATCCTGTTTCTTCCTGCGTAGTCCAGGCATTTAAGAGGGAGCTATTGACAGGAATTGCAAAGAGGTGTTTTTGGGTGGCCTGGGTGCTGTATTGTGGTGGTAAATGGGTTCATCATGACCATTTTGCTATTGCATTGTCACTGACTAACAATCACTTTCAGCACAAATTTATTTGTGGAAAGTACACTAGGTAAATCAACTATATTTAACAGGTGGCTGCTACTAATTTTCTCAATTTGTGCAGAGAAAGTCATTGATCGCTTTGGAAAAAGAAGATGAAGAGGAACGAAACAAAACTATAGAGAGTTTGAAAACAGCACTAAGGACCAAACCTATGAGGCAAGTTGCTTTTTGGTTGCTCTTGCTGCTAGATTACTAAATACTTTACCTTTTTGCTCTTTAGTATAAAGATTCTTAAAGTAATCTCTTTGTTGTAATACCAATCAGTTTTAATTTGCTGAGATTTGTTAACTCAATGCCTCTTAGTACCAGGTGTTTAGAATCACAAGCCCTATCTTCCCAATAAAAATTCCCCCACCTCTCCTGTCTGAAATCTAGGGATGTTGCAATCAATCAAATTACAGAGCCATCTTTTCAGCATTATAGAAATCATACTGCTTGGCTAGTGAACACTATCCTGCCGGTGATAGGAATGCTTTGAATTAGGCAGTATTATTAAATACGTCTTTTTACAGCATTAAGAATTATTTTACAGAATGGGGGTTCAAATTCTATCCACAGACATGTGGAGAAGGTTCATAGTAATTTTTTTCCATTAGAGGAGACATTGCAATGTTTATTCTACCATCGAATAATCATCTTTCTTATACATACCTGCTACATCTCATAGCAGCGATCAGGCTGTTTAGACTTTGAATACCCAGTCTTGGGAAGTGTGAAATGTTCAGATATTTTTCTGTCCCAAACTAAAAAATGGGTCAAGTCAGTCTTGAAGTTGATTTCTTTCTTTTTCTAACAATATCCCCAGAAGGTACCAGAATATAGCAATAGCGCCTAGACTTATATACTGCTTCACAGTGCTTTGCAGCCCTCTCTAAGCAGTTTACAGAGTCAGCATTTTGCCCCCAACAATCTGGGTCCTCATTTTACCAACCTTGGAAGGATGGAAGGCTGAATCAACCTTGAGCCGGTAAGAATCGAACCACTGGCAGTCAGCAGAATTAGCCTACAATGCTGCATTCTAAGCACTGTACCACCACAGCTATCATATCTATTTATGGGTAATGAAATCTATTATCCTTACCCTGAGGTATTATTTTAATCTGTACCTTAGGAATCCTCTGAAGTTAAACTAAATTTAGACAAAGAAAGTGATCTTCTTTTGTGTTCTTTCCTTCTTTCCTGATAGGTTTGTAACTCGATTCATTGATCTGGATGGCTTGTCATGCATTCTGAACTTCCTGAAGAGCATGGACTATGAGACTTCAGAATCTCGAATCCATACCTCTCTCATTGGGTGCATCAAAGCCCTGATGAACAACTCTCTTGGGAGAGCCCATGTCCTGGCCCACTCAGAGAGTATTAATGTAATTGCTCAGAGTCTGAGCACTGAAAACATTAAGACTAAGGTGGCGGTGCTGGAAATCATGGGCGCTGTGTGCCTGGTTCCTGGGGGTCACAAAAAGGTACTAGAGGCCATGGTGCACTACCAAAAATATGCCAGTGAACGGACTCGCTTTCAGGTATGGAGCATCGAATTACTCCTCAAATGGAATGATTATTTTTAATATTCCACAGCATAAACATTTGTTTTTGTCCCACAACAATGGTGCAATAGCCCCTGAGGTCACTTAATTTCAAATATTACCACAGTCATGTCAAGAGAAAACACAGTGATATGCTCACCCAATCTGCAGGCCTCCTCCCTGGATTACAAAAATTGTCCAACACAATTGGGTCCAGTGATGGCTTCTTAAGAAGTGGGTGGAGCACCCTCTCCTTAGGCATTGACAAGGCTACCCCTCTCTCAAGAATAAATTCACCACCAATGGACCCAACCACAGATCATCTCCTGGGAGGACTTAGCCATATAGGAGTGACATTGGTCTACCACACAGCCCCAGGAATCTTTTCTGTAAAAATTATTCTCCTTTTCTCCAGATATTGCTTTCCTGTACATTGAAACAATAAGAGGCAAATTTAAGTTACACAAACACAATTAAACATTACTTATTTTAATAACATTTAGTTTAGTTTAGTTTAGTTTAGTTTATTTATTTATTTATTTATATTTGAACTTGTATGCCGCTCCATCTCCGAAGACTCGGGGCGGCTCACAACTAAAATACAGAACAATAAATACTTAAAAAACCATTAAACTAAATAGCAAGCCCAAATATTAAAACAATACAATAATAATAAAGATTAAAATTTAGTTTCGTTTAGTTTAGTTGGACTTATAAGCCACCCTCTCTTCCGAAGGACTCAGGGCGGCGTACATAAAAGACAGAAAGTACAAAAGTTAAAAGAAATTAAAAAGATATTAAATTATGCCAAATAAACAATCAGATTAAAAGTATCTTTTAAACATTACCTACAACAATGATCAACATCAGAGTTCTATGCCCTGAATCTAATACCAAATGCATAATATTATATTTTATTGATAAGTGGGCCATTTGCATAAAAGCAGTACGTAATCATGTAGAGTTACCTTAAGTTATCCATGGTTTTTCTATGTAGAAATGTGTGTGAGAATGTGAGGAAAAGTGAGAAGGAGGAAAATACACCTTTTATCTTTAACATAAAAATAATTAAAATGAATCTAATTTTCATTTAAAGTGTTTTCCTCTCCTGGTGTTTAGTACTACTATGACACTGATCAAAAATATTCTAATTTTCAGACATTAATAAATGATTTGGATAGAAGTACAGGACGATACCGAGATGAAGTAAGCCTCAAGACTGCCATTATGTCTTTTATCAATGCTGTTCTCAGCCAAGGGGCTGGAGTGGTAAGTTCAGAAGCTAGAAATGGGAGCTTCATAACATTGATTGCTTCCCATGCATCTTTCTGTCCTACTTAAAACACAAACACTCATCTTCTCATCCTGCCCCAAATAGAAATGTTCAAGATCATAATATCAGACAGAGCAATTTGTGAATCTCCCAATGACGGATATTCTGAAAAAGTAGTAATGCCTGTGAATCTGGAACATCTTAGGTGCATAATTTGCCTACCACTGAATTGTGATTCCTTTAGTATGTGAAGAACTTAGTGCCTCCAGCTATGTTGGATAACTTTCACTGTTTTTCTTAAACTATTGGTGATGTTGGAGACCAATAGGAATTAATATCCGTGATATCCAGAGAGGAGTAAATTTGTATTCCCCTAATATAAACCCACTACTTATTATTGTCGCCCTCATGTTGTTTAGGAAAGAAATATAAGCTATATCTCTGCTCTCCTTGCTTGCTTTGTTTTTGACAAGTTGTCGAATCAATACAAAGTAAACCTGATAGAAAGATCTAAGATGATGAACCACATTTCTTGCCTGCCTGAATCCTGATGTCTTTGATACCTCATCTATCTTGTCTTATCCCAGTGTAACTCTGTAATTTCCAGAAACTTTCCTAATGTACCTATTTTATGACTGTCATTACGGAGGGTAGTTCACCTGTTGCATGGGTACCCATTTTCCTTTTTACATCTTTGGTAAAAGAAAGGCAGTGCTGAGGCTCAGTGGTTAAGACGGGCTTATCAGCTGGAAAGCCAAGAGCCCAGGTTGAAGACCCAAACGCTATGCATCAGGAGTGGCTCTTGTAACTCACCTCAGCTCCAGATAACCTAGCAATTTGAAAGTAGGCAAATGCAAGTAGATAAATAGGTACTGCTTCAGCAGGAAGGTTACTGCATTTTGTATTTTCATGACACATGATGACAGAAGCCTCTCTCAGGCTCCCTCGGCTGATAATCTGAGATGAGTACTGCCTCCTTAAGTCAGTCTCAACTGAACAGGGAAACTTTTAAGCCTTTAGTGGTAAAACAGATGTGTTATCATTCTAACAGAACAATTTTGAAAAATTGCCATCTTCTTTTCCTCTTTCCCAGGAAAGTCTGGACTTTAGACTCCACCTTAGATACGAATTCCTCATGCTTGGAATTCAGCCTGTAATTGACAAGTTAAGAGAGCATGAAAATTCCACGTTAGATAGGTAAGTATGTGATTTGTAATGTTGTTTAAAATGTCTTTTCTGCCTTCTTACTCATTCTGCCTGGATTTTGTCTTAAAGGAGATTGATAGTACGTTTCTACCCATCCTAATGTAAGGAAATTGGTCTAAAATTTTGAATTTTTCCTAAGCTAGGTGGAATTCTATGACACTAAGCCAGGTTTTAGTGCACAGGAACCTCTGAAGCTCCAGTAAATCTTGGACCTGAGTGCTTCTCCCCCTTCTCTAACTGCTTCACAAATAGAAAAATTCCTCCAAGCTTAATTTTATCTTTTTTCATCCCAGACTTATTGTGGTTTGTTACTAGCAAAACTATGCAGGCTTGGTTATTGGCTTGTTTTCCAATTGGCTGGATTTTGTTTAAATCATGATGCCTAATTCATGCTAGCGATAACCAAATATCATGAAGATGAAATCGATTTTTTTCTTCTGGCTTCATCAGAAGAGAAGAGAATGAAACATTCATGGTTGCATAGGTTTTGCACATAATGCTCAATCATGACAATGTTAGATTCAGGTCTAGTGAAAATTATCATGAAAGCTTTAACTGCTTGCAAAGAATATCAAGAACAACTATTTGCAGCGAACAATTACACCTCAGTTCCGTTTCAGAATTCATTGCTGCCTTAGCACTTAAAATGACCCATTCTCTTGGGGAGAATCCATCAAGTCAATACCTTATTTCCCCCCCCGCCCCTTTTATTTGAAACTAGTGGCACTTCCTTCAACTATAACAACTTACCTATCTTGTGCTTTCTTAACATTTTGAGATATTTTGAGGCAAAATAGGTATCATGTTTTTTAAACAACCAAAATAAATCCTAAAAACTGTTACTCAAAACCTAAGAGAGAAAAAATTAAAGTTCTGGCCAGTCTTAGATGGCTCCAACAGCTTGCATCATTGACCCATCTATTAAAAAATAAGTGCCATCCCAGACCACGCAACAGTTTATCCACCCATGGGAACCACCACTCTGCACCCATAGATAATATTCTTATGGGGAGCTTCTACTCAATTATCCGAGTCTCTCTGAAACATGAGTACAGGTAGTTCTCAAATCATGATCACAATTGAGCCTCAAATTTCTGTTGCTAAGTGAGATGTTTGTTAAGTGAATTTTATCCCATTTTACTACCTTTCTTGCCAGTGAATCACTGCAGTGGTTCAGTTAATGACAAAGTTGTTAACTGGATCTGGTTTCCCCATTGACTTTGGTCATCAGAAGGTTGCAAAAGAAGATCAAATGACCCTGGGACACTGCAACAGTCATAAATATGAACTGGTTGCCAAGGATCTGAAATTTGATCACATGACCAGGGGGATGGTACCATGGTCATAAGTGTGAAAAATAGTTGTAAGTCACTTTTTCCAGTGCCGTGGTAACTTAAAGGGCCTTGGTGGTGCAGGCTGCTAAATGCCTAACACTTAAGTTCCAGCAGCCTGCAATTATTGCAGGCTCGAATCCCACCAGGCTCAAGGTTGACTCAGCCTTCCATCCTCTCGGGGTAGGTAAATTGAGGACCCAAGATTGTTGGGGGCAATAAGCTGACTTTGTAAAAATGCCGCTTAGTAATAAGCAGGCATATACAATGGAATGAAGGCTATTGCTGAGCCCATTGGGTTGTATCCCAAAAATTGTAAGCCGCCCTGTGTCTTCGGAGAAGGGCGGCATATAAATGTAATTTTAAAAAAAACTTTGAACAGTCACTAAACAAACTGTTACAAGTTGAGGAGTATCTGAGCTCCTTTAGAACTAGGATGATAAACAAAGAATGATTATTGTGGAGAGTTAGCTGAATAGATGGAATTGTGAAGGTGGCTGGTTCTTGTTCTTCTTTTCCTGTTTTTAAATTTGAGAAAGAATTGGGTCCCTCTAATGTTGAGGAAGAATACATTTGTATTACAGCTGCAGGTAGTCCACTATTTACGACCTGGGTTCGAAGTTCTGATGGCCGCTGCCCGATGATTTTCTAATGTTTTTTGCTGGAAACCATTTATTTCCAGTTTCTGGCAACAATATTGCAAACAATGCATTTACTTATCAACTGAAGTTTTTGTTTTACAACCACCACATTCATTTAACAACTGCCATTAAAAAGGTTGTAAAACTGAGCAAGGTCACATGGTGACCTGCTTAACAACTAGCACAACTCGCAACCATAGTTCTGGGTTCCATTATAATGGTAGGTCAAGGACTAACTGTATGAACTCTCCTGAAAGAAAGGTTATTGAGTGCCCTGCCTCTTCTAAATGTAATGGGATGTTCTTACCAAACCTAATAGCAAAATTGCTTCAGTAAGGCATCATCATAAATTGCCTCCTCTCCTCCCTCCAGGCATTTAGACTTTTTTGAAATGCTCCGAAATGAAGATGAGTTGGAGTTTGCCAAAAGATTTGAATTGGTATGTATATACTACTATTTTGCTACATTTGGAATGAGTAAGAAAAATATTCTGGCCAAGAAAGGTTCGTTGTTAAGAACTGAATCATATCTCAGCCATTTTACAGTTATCCTTGAACACTTGCCCAAAATGATTAAGTTACATTTTAATTATAACTTTCAGGAGATTGCTTTTTCCCTATTCCATCTTTGCCCAACTTTCATATAAATGATTCACCCTGATCCTTCCTTTTTCATAGCTGTGGGCTCTTTTTCAGTAAGTAGCAAGATTTTTAAAAAATTGAAACACTTTAAAGTGTTATATGTTCTGCTACTGCTACATCAGAGAGAATCACTTTTTGGATCACACTGACCTCAAAGGTCTTGGATACGTGCAAAATCTTGTTGAGGATTGTCAAGCTCCTCTTTATAGATTGACATTTTGCCATTTTATTCATTCACTTTTATGTTTCCAACTACACATTCACCTATGTGTAGGAAAGTCCATCTTGACTAAAAGTTGATTGGAAGCAAAAAGAAATTAGAGGTAGCAACTTTCTCTGGAGGAATGATTGTGTGTGGAAATACTAATCTTAACCTCAATTGTTTTGTCCCATCAAATAACCAAAGGTTCATATAGATACAAAAAGTGCAACCCAGATGTTTGAGCTCACAAGAAAGAGATTGACTCATACAGAAGCCTACCCGCATTTTATGTCTATACTTCACCACTGCCTCCAAATGCCTGTGAGTACAAAAATAACTTTAGGATTCTGTTGATATTCATAGTAGATATTTTGGCATTGAAGTACATGGTTTGAAATGCAGACTTCCGCTGAATGGTTAGAAATACTATAAGTTTAACACATCCTGTTATGTTATCCTGTATGTTATTATAGTGAATGTGATATTATTGTACAGAAGCAAAGAGATTTTCAGTATATGCGTCTTACTAATTTTGAAGTACATATAGGTGGATGAACAGATGGATAAATGGAGTGAGAGAGAGAGAGAGAGAAATAGATTGAAAGAGAGAATATGTTAAAAGTGATTAAATTGATTGATTGATTGGCATTGGGACAATTGCCTAAGAAAACTAGGAATTAAATCTTTAAGGGTAACTTTGGCTCAAACCAGAAAGAACTTTCCAGTCTTCATTACATTGCTGGAGACTTGAGAAGGACAGACTGGATTTACATCATTTTAAAAAAGTAAATACTACCAAATGTTAAAAATGGAGGAAAAGATCTGTAAGTGCAAAGGAATCTGTTGTGTGAAAGATTTTCTCAGTTACATCCAGTACTTCAGGATTAGTTTGTGTTTTCATAAAATCCCATGAAATCGGAAGTGGTCACTTAAACCAATATGTCAATTTCTCTACTTAGTGCAGGACTCCCAGTTAACATATCCTTCA
The DNA here is from genome assembly GCA_009733165.1 of Naja naja. Classification (NCBI taxonomy): domain Eukaryota; kingdom Metazoa; phylum Chordata; class Lepidosauria; order Squamata; family Elapidae; genus Naja; species Naja naja. The sequence continues at coordinate 344,173,958 of CM019148.1, read as the reverse complement.
TATATAGTCATCATGCTTCTTTTCTTAAAAAAAAAAGTAGTTCATACAATTACTGATCAAATTTTGTATGCCAATTATCTGCTTGGACACTTTCCTCTTATGACATGCATTTCCAAAGTGTCCATTACATCTTCTCAGCTGTGCTCAGAAATGTCTTGACAAAACACTGCTTTCAAGAAAGTCATATCACATTCAGCTGAGAAATGTTTATTGCACAATTTACCCTACATTTCTTGGTTAGTCAACTACATAGATGTACACAAGCATTTCCCTCCACTGGAAAGGCATTCTGAAGGATAAGATTTTGACCTTCTGTCAAAAGCACTTGCTTAAGGGCTGCACCCTGACATGTTTTACATAGTTGATGCGGTATAACTTTCAAAGATTTGTTGCACATCAAATATGAAGAAGTATCTGTTGCAAATGTCAGCTTTGTCCTTTCTCATAATGATTTCTTCCCATCTGTGCTCCCTTTGAAAATGGCTGAACAATTCTATTTTTGCCAGACATATCTGAGTACAGTAATCTCTTGGAATGCATTGCTATCTTCTAGCATTGAGCCTTGTCCTTCTCTTTCTTACAGGATTTATTTGAATAATTTTGAACTGCACTATTAATATGTGGGAATTATATTTGTTAACTGTTACTCCAGTATCTTTTCTAACAACAATAATTTGCCATTATATTCAAAAGATGCAAGCTACAGTGTATAGTTGATTTTGTAAAAGATTATCAGGGCATTTTACAATTTCAGAACATCAAAGGTATATGATGTCCATCATATTCATCAACACTGTTTTGCAATGCTTGCAATCAAATTTGTGTCTTGTAAAAGCATGCAAAAGTGACATTGTACAAATTCTATCCTTTATTTATGCAATATTCTGAACACTCTCCAATATTTATATTGATATAAATTAAGGCATGACTCATAAGTACAAAGGAATGAATATGTATAATTCACTTTTGCATGCTTTTATTCATAATTCTGCAAGTGCATTATTCATCCATTTCTTAGGGGAGGGAGACTTGCAAGTTATGACTTAAATTGCATAATATATTCTCTCAATACTGCACATAGTTTTTATAAATACACTTTGATACTGGGACACAGTATTCAAGACATTTAAAATAAGATTTTCATGTTCCTGGGTATAGAGTCATCCCAAAAGACCATGTCACACTTCCCAAATTTTTCTTCAAAGATTAATTTCGGAGGCTTCTTTATTTATAACAACTGGCTATTTCTGTCAGTGTCATTCAATATTTGGTCACTCCAGAAAAAAGGATATCAATTCAGACTGTTACAGAAGCAAAACTGTTAGCATGCATTACATAAAATATCCAGTTTATTAGGAAGAAAGAGCATATCTTAGGTGGAGCTCTGATATATAATGATAAAGGTTAGGAAAAGCAGTTTTCCACTGACACCTCTCCACCACAACCTATAGCAACTATTTCACCACTAAAGCACAATTTCCTGTAAAAAGCATCTGGGATTGGAGATTTGTTTAAATTGACATATGCTTCCTTTTCCCACCCTTCACATTCATTCACAGTTTTTGTCTCCCTTTTAGATAAGAGAAACGGCAACACCGTCCAGTACTGGTTACTGCTGGATCGTATTATACAACAAATAGTTATTCAAAATGATAAAGGGCAGGACCCTGACTCAACACCCCTGGAGAACTTTAATATCAAAAATGTTGTCCGAATGTAAGGGCCTTCCTTTATTTCTGCAGTAAATGGTTTTTAAAAAAATCTTGCATGTCTTCTCTCTTTCATATGAGTGGGTTGCTTGTTTATTTTGATTTTTTAAAATTAGTCCTGCACAATTTGGAAATAGTGACAGAACTTCTTGTTATCTGGAATGCGAAAAAGGATTTATGTTTAGCCAAGTTATCAATATTGCCAATAACTTCACCCCCAAAATAAATATTTTGTTGTATATTCAATAGCATTGTAGTACTCTGAGCAAAGGCTAGAAAATATTCTACCTCATAAATTGTATGTAAAAAGAACTTCTCCTTGGAAAAACTGTCAATATTTAATAAGCATTCATTAATGTCATTCAAAGTAGCAATATGTAAACAAAATGATTTGCCACTGTAAACTGTTTTATGGTAAGAAAATGGAATAAATTTAAATACCAATTGAACAAGTACAGTTGCAATTTTGTAGGTTTTCCATAGACTTCATCTTGGCGTCTTGGTGCTTATATTTATTAGAAATTAATTTCTTTCCCCCCCCAGGTTGGTTAATGAAAATGAAGTGAAACAATGGAAAGAACAGGCAGAAAAAATGAGAAAAGGTAAATGATAACAATAGAGAACCCCACCTTAACAGGACTTGGAGGTTTGTTCACTGCCGACAGGGACTTGGCTTCCTTGTCTGGTTTGTCCTCTGGGGGAGGACAAATCTCTGTTTTTTCTTGATACGGAGGGGGTGCTGGCTGACATAACCCCTCCTCATGAATCTTTAGACATTCCATGATGATTCGCCAAGTGCTTAAAATTTTTGCCAGTGCTCTCGGGGATTCATGGAAATACGTTCCTAATTTCAGCCAGACAGATACTTTTAGAGAACCCCGTTCTGGGTATGCCGGACATTGAGCGTAAATATAAGTCAACAAATTTAAAAAATCTTTTTTTGACAGGAGTGGGAGGGCTTTACCCTGATTTTTCAAGATTAGAATTGAGGATTTGGTTAATTCCCCAAGCTCTGTGAGGTGCGCGACCTGTGCTTTAGAGAATTTTCCGCCCATACTCACCTGTAGGGAGGATTCCCCTGACTGGGATCCTGGGGAGGGTAGTCACTGGTCCGTGGCGTCCCCTGAGTTGAAACTGGCACTTCCGGTCGGTGAGATGAAGGGTCCAAGATGTATTCGCTTGGGGTCACCAGTTGCAGGTTTGATCCGCACTTGGTGGGCTGCTCATTGGTGTGGCCGTAATGTTAAGACTCCACGCAGGTTCTCCTTCAGATGAGCTGACCCCGATACAAGTCCGGGAGGCTCTTTTATTGGGTGAGTATAGGCAGGGTTTAGCAAATACACACTGCAAATCATGCCATATAAGGTATTTTAGCTATACATGTGACCGCAGTAAATTTTCCTATGCAAGCGCTGCCTTTTGTGCAAGCAAGGTATAGAAATTTTACAGTTGTGGTTTAGTGGTTAGAACAGGATATGTAGAAACAGAGAGACAGTGCAGCTACATTTTCCGCTGCTAACTTCCTTGTACATGGTCCGACTCTGATAAGAATCTACACATACAAGTTGCATAGCTAAAAACAAAAGCAAAGGTTATATATGTCTAAAAAGAAAAGCAACTAATGGATCCTCGCCACAGGACAGAAGAAAATTCTCGGGAGGTTTTGTAGATTCAGTGGCAATTGATGGTGACAATATGAGCTCACTCAGATTAAGGCAACTTCTGGAATGCCATGGTTGTAAAGGGAAGTGACATCACAGAAGTGAAAAGGTTACAGCCTGAAATCAGTTTAGATGTGTGGGCAGAGAATACAGAGGTTAGCTGGTTAATTTGAATTTTAAACACTATAAGAAAATCTTACAAAATCTAAACCTGCAGTAGAAAAGAAAGAAGGGGAGAACTTCTGACATAAGATTTTCCACACTTTATTAATTTATAAATTGGTACAGTTTGGCTTTTAACCAGAAAATTTGCTATATATAGTTATCAACTTACATTTTCTTTCACAGAAACATCTTTTGTGTGAATGGAAGTGGAAGTGATCAATCTGGTTTGGGGTTTTTCGGGGTTTTTTAATAAAGAGGACTATATTTTAGGAACAATAGTATAGTATTTCACTATAGACTTGTGTTTGTGTTTTCCTATGAATGGTTCTTTTCCATGGAGGACAATAAAATCTGCATGTCTAATAGAGGAAAGGAAATACAGTGAAGCTTCAACTAATCGAGGCCTACCTTAGATTTTAGATGCAGTGAACAAAATAGCCCTTCACAATAGTGAACAAGTACACTGCAGCCAAAGGGGTCTGGATGATTTGCATAAATTAATGTTATATACATCAACTTATGTAATTTGCATCCATTTTTATATATGAAAATAACATAAATTTGGTCAGTTTGGACTAATTGATAATTAGACATAAATCTAATTATTGCTGATTTGCTTCACTTAATTTTTACTTGTAATTCAACATCTACCTCCTAAGGCAACCCATTCCACTGCTGAATAACTTTTGGTATTGGGACATTTTTCCTAATATCCATGCTAAATCTACTTGTAATCTAATTTAAATTAATTTATTTGTAAGTTAAATCCATTGATTATTGTCCTATATATATGTCCTTGAACTATTCTGTCAGGTTTTCTATCTGACAGACATATTATGACTGAAGTGGTAGATATATAACTAAATAAATAGGACAGTTGTCCTCTATCTTTTGGCAGCCCTTTCTTGTCCAGGCTATAGATATGCAGTGTTTTCAGCTATGTCTCCTAAGTTTCTCCCAAGCCCCTTATCTTGGTTGCTGTCCTCTGGACTTATTTTTAAAATGAGGCACAGAACTTGACACTATATTGTAGGTGCAGTCTGACCAGCTGAGAATTCAGAGGAATTTAAGGATAATTAACAAACTATTTTCCATAATGAAATTTCTTTATGCATTTAATGGGATAGAAAGGAAATTGACAATAAGTGCTTTTTTCAGTCTTACATTAATCTTTTAAGAACAAAGGATATTGGATCAGACTATTTCATTATTTAGCACAGTATGGTTCTCTTGAATTTTTATCTGTTCCGCACAGAGGATTTTCCAGTCCCTTGCTACTTGATTTTTTATGTATATATGAAAAGTCTCGATTGAGCATGTGCAATCGCCTTCTAATAATAGAATTATTTTCATTCTCTCTCCAAGATTTTAATCAAAATAAGTCCACTGAAAGTATGTTAAGGGACTACTCTGCATTGTGTAGTAGGTTTGTTAATACTTTCCCTATCCAAATTGGGATAATTTACTAAATTGGTTTTATTGAACTTGGGTGATGGGGACAGGGACATATTTCAGTATGGTTATTACTCAGTTTATTGTTCCTTCAGTTGCCATGATTCACAAGGCAAGGGGAACATCATCCATGTTCATGGCATGCCAAGCAACAGTTCATAAGCATTAACTGTAAATGTTTAAATATTTCCTTCCCTGTTTAAAAGAACACCATGAGCTACAGCAGAAATTGGAAAAGAAAGAGCGAGAGTGTGATGCCAAGACCCAAGAGAAGGAGGAGATGATGCAGACCTTGAATAAGATGAAGGAGAAGCTTGAAAAAGAACTCTCTGAGCATAAACAAGTGAAACAGCAAGTGGCAGACCTCACGGCACAGATCCATGAGCTGAGTAGGGTGAGGTCAAGCCCCAGACTCTCCTTTGCAGTTGGGGGAAAATATGCCATTTGTTTACATTACAACTATGTGTCTGTTAGAAGTAATGCTGTCAGTCAAAAGGCCTGGGCAAATGAGAAAAAGAATGGATTACTGGAAAGGTTATTGAAACTGCCATATATTTTAGGGGTAAAAGCCAAGAGTTCTTCATCTGCTCAGAGAGAGAGGGTGCATATAAGCAGCTTTTATAACCAGAGCAGGCAAATAGTTTTACTGTCAAGAGCTGAATTCCTGCAGGAGTAATGTCCTCTTTGGCAGAGAAGAAGTTCTACCAGCTAAGCTTCTTCTCCACATGGTCTCACAAATCTGATCTGGTCTTTCCACATTATGAATCCCAGATCTGCTTCTTAAATGAAATATATGAACCAGTTAAGGAGGTTCAGCAGCCCTCTGGAAATGTGAACCGTTAATACAGAATAGCATCCTCTGCAGTATTTTTACTTACTTGTTTATTTCCCCTCCACTTAATCTCCAAGCAGCCTACTCACTGCACAATTTGTAGAACATTTTCTGCAAAAAAAGAGAAGGCCAGGACAGCAATAAGCACCAGGAGGAGGAGCAAAAGAAACAGCTCCTCTCTGATTGGCCAAAACGGGGGCTACAAACTTTTTCAGGCCTTAGAATCCATTAGTTTTTTAAAAAAAATTCCCAGACTCTTTAATCAAGAGGCAGAGCTTTTGTGAACCATTGGCATGCCCTGTCTTTTCTGCTGACCATTGGAAAAATTGCTATGACATTCCTGGCTAGTATTCAAATGAAGTCCCCTCCCCACTTTAATCTTCTCATGGAACCCATCAGGTTCTTGCAGAACCCTAGAAGTTCATGGAACACAGTTTGGTAAACCCTGGGCTGGCAACGTTCCTTTTTGCTTTCCTTTTCCTTTTGGTGAAATGTTCTGTAATCTAAGTACGGATCAGAGAGACTGTAATATTTCCATATTATTGTTTGTTTGCAACTGTATAGATGGCTGAGTTATATATTGTAAATAATATTATCATCATGGGTATCCTAAATGCCATCTTGCTTGGCTTGATCTTTGAGTTTGCCTGTAATTCCTAGAGCAATTATGTCTTCTCGTTTTATTTCAGAGAGCAATATGTGCTCCAGTCCCTGGAGGACCCCCTCTGCCACCCGGTGCCCCTGGGGGGCCCTTACCTACAGGCTCTCTAGGATCTTTCCTGCCAGTTCCTCCTCCACCCCCTCCTCTTGGAGCAATCCTGCCACCCCCTCCCCCTCCACCCCCTCCTCCTGGGGGCCCACCCCCTCCCCCAGGGCCCCCACCAATTGGAGGCCTGACTCCAGCTCCAGGAGCTCCTTTGGGATCAGCACTCAAGAGGAAAAACGTCCCTCAACCCACACATGCCCTCAAGTCCTTCAACTGGTCCAAATTGCCTGAGGTAAGGAATCTGTTCTCCTCTGCTCTTTAGGATCGATGAATAGGATTGATTGTAGAGCAGGAATACACAGGGTTCAGGCCAGGAACCCCACTCACCTTCAGATGGCCCACACTGCAACATAGAATATGACCACATTAAAAAAAAAAGATTTAAATATGAATGGGGCGGGACAAAAAAATTCAAAACAAATAAATACTAATGTTACTATCTTTATTAAACAGTTGTCTGTATTTGCAATACAAGTACTTCTAATATTCCAAAGGTGGTTTTCCAAAAAGGCAACTGGACTTCCTTTCTTTGCTTTTTTCTTACAAGCTTTTTCTTGGATAAGAAGCAAAACTTTTTCAAGGAAAAAAAAAACAAAGTCCAGTTGCCTTTGAAAAGCACCTTTGGGACAATCATGAGCTGGATGATTGAGAATCTCTATAAACAAACACTTTAAATTATGGCTATTCTCTCACACCAAAACTGATTCCCATGTTTAAAAAAAATAAGAAAAGTGCAAGTGAAAAAAATTATTGGAGCTGGGCTTCCATTATCTTGGCCTTGGATTTCCATTATCAATTATCAATTGGCATTATCAATTCCCATCTGACTATGCATTGCCTTTATTTTGTTGTTGTTGTTGTTCAGTTGCTAAGTGAGAAAGCATTGCCTTTATTTTGTTGTTGTTGTTCAGTTGCTAAGTCAGGTCTGACCCTTTGCATCCCATGGACCATAGCATGCCAGGTTCCCCTACCCTCCACTTTAATTGCCTTTGTATCCTTGTATAAATTTTTCCAGTAACATTTCCTGTTCAAAACTTAATGCTAGATGAGGGGACCTTCTTCAGCTGATCTAACTAAGATGCTTTTATGTCCTTAATTATCCTGGAAGTGCTGCATTTTTTTTACAATTTAGAATGATTTCATTTGCCTGGCATGTACATCAAAGTGATTTCATATTTATTTTTAATAAGTACAAGAAATGTGTGTATGGGCCTTATTTATAGCATATGGTTTCATTTGAATGTAGTGAAGTGTAGTGCCATATGTTGAAAAAGTCGTAACGATGGTTCTTCCATCTTCTTCCTACCATCCTAGAACAAGTTGGAAGGCACTGTGTGGACTAGCATTGATGATGCCAAGGTATTTAAAGTGCTAGACCTTGAAGACCTTGAAAGAACATTCTCTGCTTACCAAAGGCAACAGGTAATGTGTGTGTTTCCAAGATCTGCAGGTAACCCAACACACTCTCTGTTAGACAGTAATTGGAATGCATTATTTTATTATTAATGTGGGTTTTTTTTATGTAACATGGCTGAATGCACCTCAGCATGTTTCCATGCTGGTGACTTTCATTGGTGGTTCATAATCTGATGATGTAGGTGTTGCCAATTGTATGTGGCAGTTGGCCCTAACCTTAATATTCAAGCATGCTTGAGTAATGTTGACAAAATCGCTGGGAATGGCTAAAAACTAACACTGATGTGCATGTGAATTCCCCAATTATTTGAAGTCTTTGTTCTGCAGGGATAATTTTATTTCTCTAATTAAGAAATCAGTGTTTTTCAGCCACTTCTAATGCAGTGACTTTAAAGTCATGTTGATAATATGTATGAAAGAGAAGAGAGTAATAACAATATTGCCCTTCTAAAAAAAAAGAATTGGTGATACTTTTTTTGTAGTTCTAATTCTTCAACATTTTAAATATTTATTGTTGTATTTTAGTTGTGAACCGCCCTAAGTCCTCTCGGAGAGGGGCATACAAGTCCAATTATAAATAAATCAATCAAAATAAACATGATTTGTTTATTTTATTTATTTATTTGATTAGTCAATTGCTTACAAGATAATAGATATAAGTATAAACATAGTTATAAATACATGGATACATATAAGAAAATAAAAGAAACAATAGGACAGGGACGGTAGGCACTTTGGTGCGCTTATGCACGCCCCCTACAGACCTCTTAGGAAAGGGGTGAGGTCAATGATGGCTCAGCAAATTGCAGTTTGAAGAAAGTACGATTGATTCCAATCACCCGACTTCATCCAATGTCCCAGTTTTGCTTTTCTAATCCAATCCAATCATCTTCCTTGCCTTGCACATTTTATTTTCTTTCATGAATTTGGCAGGTTTCCAAATCTTTTCATATATTTCAGACATAGAAACCGCAACTTTCAATTCTACATATATGAGTATGTTTTGAATGTTATTGTAGGCAGACAACAAATTTTTCCTTTTACTTTCACATAGTCAGAGGAAAGCAAGATTCTTGTTACTATAGGAGACTACTTCTTGCAGTCCTGAAAATTATTAATATTCTCCTTAAAAGGACATTCAGGGCTCATGCCTGCTTTACATAGCACGTAGGCTTATGTACACAATAAAGGTAACTCGATAAGCACAAACAAGCATGACATCAAGAGTTTGTATTTGACCAGAGCTTCTACAGTGTTTATGGAGGCCTGTCCTCAGGATTTACTTCTTATATAGGTAGTCCTTGACTTACAATTTCAATTGAACCCAGAATTTTGGTTATAACTTGTTGCGGTCATAAAGTGAATCATCACATAACTCAATTTGATTTTATGGCTAGTTTTATGATGGTCATTAAACAAATTATGTGGACCTAAGTTTACACCCAGCTTATTCAATGGGTAATTTTTTTGCCAGAAAATGACAAAACCCATCACAAATCACAATCGTGTGACCATGGGATGCTGCAAGCCAGTTGCCAAGTGCCCAAAATACAATCATGTGACAGCAAGAGTGGTGTGACAGTTGCAACTTTGAGGAGGAGTTGTAAGTAACTCTTTCCGAGGCTGTTGTAATTTTGAACAATCTTTAAACAACTGGTTGTAAGTTGAGGACTACCTGTATAACATGTGAATTGGACCTCATGTGACCAATTTGACAGGACATATTTCAAGTATTACTTCAGTCCATGTTTGCCTTATGAAATGCAGACGTAGTAATGTCCTCAACATTGCTATACTGCTTGGTTGTTTCCTCAAAGCACATATTTGTGTAAATTGACCCTTTTATTTATTGGCATGATCAACTGAAGAGATTTTTTCCTAAAATCTATAAATAAGGAAAGCAAAAATTAGTTTTAACAAAAGAAGGTAGAGTAAAGCAGGATCTGTTGAGGATATATATACAATGTTAAAGGTAATTAGTGGCAGCTAAAAAGACCAAAGGAGTATCTCTGAGATGTGGCTAGAGACTTTTGATTTGAATGGGGCTGGATTTGTTGGAGCCCTGACAATTAGTCTTGTCTAGACTCCTGGAATAATTTCTTGGTCTCCTGAAGGTTGAAAACTCAAGCACCAGGGAAGCAGAGCATTGACTCATAAACCTTTAGAAAATATAGATTTTATCTCTTCCTGTTATTAATTCAGGGAGTGATTATGTCAGTTTAAGAGCAAGGTCAATTGTCAAAAGTTATCTAAGGCTAAGCTCTACTTTTAGATGAATTTTTGTTCTTAATTTCTGTCAATATTGATATTATGGATCTGAATTTGATTGGGTGCAGGAATCAGAATTAAAACATTCCCCAGGTATGGCTATTTGATCTTTCCTTGAACACATTCAGCACAAGGAAGCCAAAATGTCATGCAATGAAGAAATTGAGGGGGCTATTTTACTGATTGATTGATTGCTTTAACAGCAAATTCTAAACACTTTATTTGTGTAGTCACTTTAGCCTACTTAATTGGATTGAGGGAATGGAAGATTAGGTATCGAAGTTTAGGGCTGCTTCACACATAAGCTAATTAAGAAGTACACATAGACTCAGTCTGTGCTTGGGTTCATTATACTATATGTGTACAGGTAGCCCTCAATTTATGCCCACAACTGGGACTATTGCAAAGTAAGGCAGTTCAGTGAATTGCACCCAGTTTTACAACCTTTTTTATCATGGTTGCTAAGTAAATCATGGCAGTTGCTAATCACACAGTCATTAAATGAATCTGGCTTCCCCTGTTGACTTTGCTGGTTGGAAGCCAGCTAGAAGGTCAAAAATGGAGATCACATGACTCCAGGATGCTGCATCTGTCATAAATTCAAGCACACGAATTTTGATCGTCTGACTGTGAGGATGCTGCTATGGTCACTTTTTCCAGTGCTGTTGTAACTTTGAATGGTCACTATATGAATGACTGTAAGTCAAGGACTATCTGTAATAGGAAGATCTAGGAAGCTCATCCTTACTAGCAATAGCAGTAGTACTTAGACTTGCTTCATAATGATTTACAGCCCCCTCTAAGTGGTTTACAGAATCAGCATATTGCCCCCAACAGTGTGGGTCCTCATTTTACTGATCTTGGAAGGATGGGAAGGCTGAGTCAACCTTGAGCCGTTTAGAATCGAACTCCTGTAGAGGGCAGTGAGTTAGCCTGCAATACTGCATTCTAACCACTGCGCCACCATGGTTCCTAATAAGCTAATAAGTAGTAATAAATAATAAGTAATAATAAGGCTAATAAGTATTCTGAGAACTGGGCTCACTCACATTCAAGAAACCTGGAAATATATGATCAAGCAACTGATAACTTTCTACTTAGGCATAGAGATGTTCCTGTTTCTGAAACAGCCCTTCATTGTGTATCACATGCAAAGAACAGTAGTGATTTTATGAAATCTCCAGTGAATTTAGGTAGCACTGCAGTTACCAGTTTGAAAGCTAATATGTTAGCTTGATTTGAAACCTTTCCCAGTAATTTAAACTGAAATACTTGTAAGGCAGAATCATTTTTAAATATATACACACACAGCAACAATTTCTGTAACAAATTAATATGTGAACAACTGTCCAATAAGAAGACAAACTTTTCCCCCTCTTGCCTTTAGTTAAAATGTTTGGTGTTTGCTTTCGCATAACAATGTAAATAAAATCTTGGAGCTACAGAAATATTTGGCTTTTTTATGCCATCAGCAAGCCTAGGTATTCTACCAAAGCAAACTATATTATTTCTTAACAATAGTTAAAAAAAACCCCTCAGAAGCAGGTGAGCCAATTTCACTTGCAGAAGATGTTCAGAGTCATTTGTCAGAAGAGGTGTGATCCATTCCCTGTAAAGCACACCCTATTAAAGGGAGAAGCAAGATTTTCAGGACAATTATACCTCAGTATTCAACTGCTTTTGTCGAATTTGATATTTGACGTGTTTCAAAGCAGAAATCTTGTCCCAGCACATGTCTTTCTCCTGGTAGTTGATGTACAAAGAAGAACTTGCTAATGTCAGCTGCCTCATCACTCACTATGTCTTCTGGCTGAAATAGAGGGTCACATGATAAGTCTCATGGTTTTCTTGGTACTTGTTGGTTTTAGTATTTTCACATGTTCCAGAATGAATTGCCGATGGGTACCGAGGTACCACTGTAAACCACTTATAGTTTCTGGTTTTTTCTGTGAAACAATATTATGAAAATAGATATCTGTTGTTGAAATGGAACATTAAACCAGAACATACTTTCCTCATACTTGATGATTATCACTCATTAACGGAATTTTTAAAAGGCAAATTTTGGAGATCTGTGTTGACTACTGTTCTTGGAAATCAATATAGTGCCTTTCTTAAATGCTTTAGTAATACATAATGCTAGACTAAATTGTTTTGGCCTGATTCAATAGGCAATTCTTACGCTCTCATGCTCGGCAAGTTTTGGGCGGGATTGCCAGAATTTCTATATTGTTGTTTTGATGGCGGCTGAATAGCAAGGGATGCAACCTTATTTCCATCTAGACCTTGCTAGATTTATTTTGATACTGTTGTTTAATCAGATATTTTTCAAGCTTTTGCAAATAGCCCTAAAATTGTTGAAGCATGAGATAAGCATCTTTTAAGTAAATGTTAAATAATACTGTATGACTCTTTTGGAGCAACATCTAGCAGATTGAACAAACTATGTTAATTAGATTGGATTGGGGTGGTTTTGATTTTCTGAGCTAGACTCAGGTATGCTAAACACTTTTTCTTCATTTGTAAATATTTGTGCAGGAAAAATTGGCATAAATTTTGGAAAAGGATTGTTTTACTTTGGGGAAACAAATTTTTGCATGCTTATTTGCAAAAGTGGGGAAAAATATTGATAGTAGTCTTGGTGCTGCCAATTGTCTACTAACATGTCTCCAAACTACACAAGGGAAAGAAAGAACAGCTTGGGTTTTCTTTAAAATAAAATAAGTGTATAAATTTAACAGCTATTGACTTAGATGCTTTAATTTTCCACATATACAGTATATAAACATAGTATGTGAGGCAGTTTGGTGTAGTGGGGCCTTGAAACCAGGAGATGGTGAGTTTTAATCCCATTTTAAGCACAAAGCCAGCTGGGTGATCTTGGGCCAGTCACTTTCTCTCAGCCTTTGCAAGGAGGCAAAGGCAAACATTGCTAAGAAAACTATGGGGACTTGTCCAGGCAATCTCTGAGAACTGGACACAATTGAATGGAAGAAAATCAATACTATAATAGTAAAATAATTAACATTTAGAACTGCACAATAAGTATTACAGTGTGTAAATTTTACACCTTTTTATAATTTTTCAGTTAGAAATAGATCAGATTTCCCTTAAATTGCTGAAATACCATACAAAGACAAAAGAAGAGGTGGAGGAAAGGAAACTAACCAAATTGAAACAATTTTTTTTTAAATTACATTTATATGCCGCCCTTCTCCGGAAACTCAGGGCTTACAATTTTTGGGATACAACCCAGTGTGCTCAGCAATAGCCTTCATTCCATTGTATATGCCTGCTTATTACTAAGCGGCATTTTTACAAGGTCAGCTAATTGCCCCCAACAATCTTGGGTCCTCAATTTACCTACCCCGAGAGGATGGAAGGCTGAGTCAACCTTGAGCCTGGTGGGATTCGAGCCTACAGTAATTGTAGGCAGCTGGAACTTAAGTGCAGGCAATTAACAGCCTGAGCCACCAAGGAAAGAATTAAACACAATTGCTGAAAATGGCTCCATTTGGACTGATAGATTTCAGTTCAATAATTTGTATTAAAGCAAGTATGCAAAACAACAGCAATAACCATACAGTTCGGTAAGTTTTGCACCTGGTGCACCAAGTTTTATGAAACATGTAGTATATGGTAGTTTTGTGGAATTCTGGTGATGATTCAGGATTCTAATTAAATCTGCACAGTAGAACATACCTTTTGCAGATTATTTTCATTTTGCTTTTCAACATGCTGTTGAAGCATAGCCTCAAAATAAAAGAGATCATGATATACTAGTAGTTGTACACTTTTTAATTGCTGAAGAAGTCCAAAGAAAGATCTCAGAGGTTAACTGATTCCCAATACTAACTATAGTAAGAAGGGCCTGGCAACGTGTGTATGCACATGGTCTGAACTACCCTTCCATGGATTTCAATCCAACTACACTTCCTTAGCTGATATGCAAGAGAAGAAGCATTGGCCTTGGCTAATACTTTGATAGTGAACCATCTGGAAATTCAAGGTTGTTGACTAGATTAGGAAATAAACACCAAAAATTCCAAGAAGATGGTAATGGTAATATTTCTGTAATATGACCAAGGAAATCGATGAGTAAAGTCACTAAGAGTCAAACTCATTTCCAGGGCATTAGTAACTTTACCATTTACAACTTTAGCATTAATAAGGCCATGCAGATTCTGGAAGTTGTCATTCAAACACTCAACCAAGTGCCTTGTTGGAAAAGTCTAGTACAGATCATAATCTCAAATGTTCAGGAGAAATAAAATCTATATTAATTATGTCATGCAATATTCCTACTATGAATGTGTATCCTTTTTCTTCGTATTTTATAACGTTATTGTATTGTATATACATTGGTGTGAGGAACCCTGCATTTTGTTTTCCCTGCAAATAGGTTTCATATCAGCACGTTTAAAGCTTTGAAACAGCTTAGGCATTATATGTTAAACCTTCCATTAAGGAGGAAAGAAAGCTGTGTTAATATCACTGCATTATGCTTGGATTTATAAAGAAAAGCATTTTTTTTCATCAAGTGGTGAAGAAAAGGTCTACTTCGGTTTTTCTGTTAAGGGAAAGGACAAATAAAACAATGCTGTCTTGCGGGCAGCATGAAAAATGCATTCAAATGTTCTGCCTTTAAGGAATAAACATCAGAATTCAAGGCCATTTCATAATAAAATAGAAGCAAAGGTAGAGTATATTATCCAGGTATTGTGTTCCCACTGAGCAAAATGGTAGTTTGCTTAACTGTGATTAACTGAAGGCAAGACAAGAAACAATGGATGGAAACTAATCAAGGAGAGAAGCAAGCTAGAACAAAAGAGTTTCCTAACAGTGACAACAGTTAATCAGTGGAACGATTTGCCTGCAAATGTTGTGGGTGCTCCATCAGTGGAGGCTTTTTAAGAAGAGACTGGACAGCCATTTGTCTGAAATGGTATAGAGTCTCCTGTTTGAGCAGAGGTTTGGACTAGAAGACCTCCAAAGTCCCTTCCAACTCTCTTATTCTATATTCTATGATTAATTTTAATTGGCTGGATTGCTACAGCAACTAAACTATAAATCAGTTTGTAACCTACACAGTTGGGTTTATACAAGACACTAAATCAAATGCAGACACATTACATTGTGCCTTATCACTGAGTGAACTTAGCCAGTGAATACTATAGTACTTGCTGCACGTTCATGTCAAATTCTCACTTTATTGTTCCAAGGTGTGTATTTAACACAGCTTTGGCAAAAAGACTAAAGTATGTATTTCATCAAGTAGGAGAAAGGATGGATTTTTGTTTTAAAAGTGTCAAAAAGCAAAAGCATGGCGTAGGAGTGCTTTGCAACTCTTAGAATTGCAGTTCCCTGCGTGCATGTGCCAAAAATGATGAGAAATCCAGTGTGATAGCACAGCTGGTCATTCCTTTTGCTGTACCTAGGTGATAAAATGCTGTTGAGGGTGAACCGATTCGTTTTGTTATCCTCGGTATTTGGCCAGACTCAGCAGTTATTTCTACACAAGATTGTTTATACAGGACACCTAGGAATTTGGTTACTCTGCTTCAGGAAAAGAGTAATGAGAATTCAAATATTTATTTAGTTTTTTCCTTAGACTGCCCAATAGCCACAGGTATCCGGGCAGTTTATAATAAAACATTGTACCTGAATGTAACCACATGTCTGCAATGTCTACTCACTCCAAAGATGCAGTTTGCTAAACAAAAGGGGAATTAACTTTCGTTATTACCTTGAATTCAGCAATTCGGACATAATAGAAAAAAGAATGATAATATAGTAACCCTATTACATTAAACTCTTAAAAAAACACCTCTTTTTGTTTTGCTGTTACAAGAATAGAGAGTTTTGGACCAGAAGAGAACTTTATAACCAAAATGTACAATTATCTACTTAGATTTGATAGAGAAGAAGAAGTAGTTAAATGAAATATGATAGCCTGGGCAAGAAATTTTGGTTACAATATTCAATTAGAGGAATGGGGGAAACTGTGGTCTAAAAACTATAAATTAACAATGGCTGCTGCTTATAAGGAAAATCTTTATAAAATGTTTTACCGTTGGCATCTATCACCGGCAAGATTGGCCAAAATATATTCAAACATGAGTCCAGAATGCTGGAAATGTAAATACAAACAAGGTACCTTCTTTCATATGTGGTGGTCTTACCACAAAGCAAGAAAATATTGGAACAAAATAAGGAAATGGTTACAGGAAATTACCGGCCTCCAAACTGAACTCAAACCTGGAATGTTTCTCTTATGAATAATTAGAGGAGTATTTAAGAAATAAATCAAATATATCATAATACATATATTGACAGCGGCAAGAATCGCTTACGCACAGAGTTGGAAATTAGTAAATCCCCCCCCCCCCGATAGTATGATAATAAAGAAAATAATGGATTGTACAGAAATGGTCAAACTCACATTGGAATTGCAAGATAGAGAAGATATGGAATACTATATAGTCTGGGATAAGTGGTATTAATTGATTAGACAGTAGGAATAAAAATTAA
This sequence comes from Naja naja, assembly GCA_009733165.1. NCBI lineage: Eukaryota > Metazoa > Chordata > Lepidosauria > Squamata > Elapidae > Naja > Naja naja. The sequence goes on along the minus strand of CM019148.1, from coordinate 344,157,158 downwards.
GGTAAATGTGTAATTATATATATTAACCTAATTGGAAAAGTCGATGTCACAATGCTGTGAATATTATATATGAGTTTTTAAAATGTGGAAAAGTTCAATAAAAATTACTTTAAAAAAAAGAATAGAGAGTTTTGGAGGGACTTTTTTTCCCCTCCAGTAGAAGAGGATGATCCTCCATCCAAATGCATTAAAAGTTGATTAGGAAGAAAATAATCAAGCTGAAATCATGGGGTCATGGGAACCAAGTAGTGGACAGAGACAGAAAGGTCAGGGTCCAATATAGCAGTTGAGATCAAATTAGGCAACCCGTATGTGGTTGTGCTGTTCCAACTTAGAAGCTTTTGACCTTGAAATGCAAGGCTAGTGCACTGGGATTGGCCCGTGAAGTAAAGCTGATAAATGTGAGATACATTACATTTTGAAGCAGATAGGTGTTTGAGGTCACCTTCCAGTATATATGTGACCATGTGTTCATTTCTTTCTCTCCCTTTCCCACCCTCCCTCTCCCCCCAAATACAAATTCTCCATTACCCACATAAACAGTTACATATGCACATATAGGGACACATCTCCCTCATTCACCTGTCTTCCTATATACAGTATCCCTATATAATTACATGTGTATACATTACATATACAAACCCACCCCTTCTCACTTCCCTAGGGACACAAATATATATCCACTTGTGTCCCAGCCATCACCATCTGCTCACCAAAAGCAACAAACATCCTTACATGTAATGGATGCCTGGACCAAATGATGAGATCTCCTGATTCAATGTGTTCAGGGCCTGCCAAGCACATATGCATCCACAGACACCATATTACTAACTGCTCTGATAGATTATACAGGTAGGGCAAATGGTGCAGCCCAGAGAGGTTGAATCACATTATCCAGTCTGCCAGAATTAGAACTGAACTATTGTGTGGGAAATGCAGAAAATAAGGCAAAAAAATTGATTGTTTGCCAGTCCTGGTTCTAACCAGAGAGCATATCTGCTCTATCTCCAGGTGCCTGGTGAGAAGAGGAACATTAAACATCGTTTTCACACATCATTAAAATATTTATATTTAGCTATTCAAAATGCTTTCAGGCATCATGTTCCCTTTTCAGTTGTTGGATATTCAACACTTTGCTTTTAGAAATGTGTCATCCATAAGAGTTATTTGGCAAAGCTGTCATTATCAATAGTATTGTGCATGGATTCAATTCAGTCTTTATCAACCATGTTTGGAAAAATGGGCTTGTTAATAATATTCGGTGCTTACTCTGCAACTTTTGCAACCTTTATCTGTTTTATCTCCTAAGCCTCCTATAGTCAAAGGCCCTGGTTAATTTATGGTTCTGATTTCATTCCGGTGACTTTTGTAATGCATATGAAACCTACCATAATCACTATTACAGAAATTCCCAGTAGTGATCATTCTAAGCAAGGGTTGTTGTTTTTTTGTTTTGTTTGTTTTAGTTAGTTATTAAAAAATGTATATGCCGTCCATCTCACTGCCCAACGTTATTCACAGTGGCTTACAGTGCCATCATTTCAAAAGCACTTCTTTTCATCCAAGATTGCACTGAGCTAGCGGATAGTTCTTTTGCATCCAAATTGCAATCCCTGCTGATCCTTTGTGGTTGTTCTCCACTCTATTAATGCTATTGATGAGATGCTCGTATACAAGCATTCATATATGGGAAGGGAAAGGGCAGCAGCCTCATGTAGCTTAAGAACTGGTCAGAACTCCTTTAAGATTCTGAAATGTTGGCTTCCAAACCGCATTGTGCGAATTGGCCTATGGGAGACAATACCTGCTGAATCCCTCATTAGTGTGGTTGCCATCCCGACGTCCCCTTCAGTTGAAATGTGCATGACTGATGGATGAAGTTGTATCTAAACTAATGCCTGTTGCTTGCCTCTGTCTCTCTTTTGTTGTATTCCTACACTAACCTCTGTTGTACCGTGCTTCTTGGATTGCATTATAATGGTCATAGCTGATATATCCGAAATGCTGCGGAGATTGTTTAGTTTCCTGTTTGCAAACTGCACAACATATATCCTTCCCAACTGTACTTTGACTCTTTTCTCTGTTTTTCTTTTGTGGTTGTTCTTTTTTTTTTTTTTGCTGTGTCCACTGAACTGCACACTTTTTTCCTGCCTATCCCCATGCTTCTGCTCTGGCTATAGGACTTCTTTGTGAACAATAACTCCAGGCAGGTAAGTTTGCTTCTGCCCAAATCTTCAGCTGAATGAGCAAGTGGTTTGTGCTGATATGGTCAGCTGAATGAGTAAATGCATTTTTGTTGGATTTATTTTACTGTTCAGAATTATTTCACAAATCATTTAGTGGTTTACACTTAGGGACAGTGCTAATGTAGCCTTACGTATATGGAAAAAATAAAATCATTTATAGCAGAGATATAAAAGTACTGAAGTTTTATGTCTCTTTCAATACTACGGTGTTTCCCCGAAAATAAGACCTACCCCGAAAGTAAGACCTAGCACTATTTTCTAAACCTGCCCTAATATAAGACCTACCCTGAAAATAAGACCTAGTGTAAATCTCCAGTTCCAGGAAGACTTTTCAGGGAGCAACCGTGCACCCGCGAAACACCCCCCCCTACACACTCACACCCACTATTTGGCACCATAAATATATAAGACCTACCCTGAAAATAAGACCTAGTGTGTTTTTGGGAGCCAAAAAAAATATAAGACAGTGTCTTATTTTCAGGGAAACACGGTATGACAGTTTAGAATCAGTCTAATGTTCTAGGGTGGCATTCACTTATTCTTTACTTACTCTCATATTTTAATTTTTTTTTGCAAACTGTTTATTTGCTTTTCCAATTGACCAGTGCTTTATTAGACAGTTTGTTCAGGAAGGATTGGGGTGGTCAGTGGGAAATGGAACTAATTTCTTTAATTTTGAAAGACCTTGTGAATATTAGTAATTGTCATAAAGTATCTGGCTCTATCAAAGAGTGCTTTATGCATAAATATTTCTCTCTGTGTACATATATATGTATATCTATGGGTGCATGCATGTGTGTGTTTCTCAGCAGATGGCAGCATCTGTCTGACCCTTTCAAGCTAAGCAGGGTCTAAAATGGCCAGTTCATGGAGAGACATTTCTAGGAAATTCTAGGACTATACAAGTAGGTTAACTCAGTGTCTTTCAAATTTCTCAACTTTAAGACGTGTGGACTTCAAATCCCACAGTTCCAGTTGGGGAATTCTGGGAATTAAAGTCCATACATCTTAAAGTTTCTAGGTTTGAAAAACACTGGGTTAGCCTGTAGAAGAAAAATCCTGAAAGACAAACAACTTCTGTGTTGCTACAAAGAAACTATAAACATATATATGAGTGTATTGTATGTATGTATGTGGACTGAACCAACTTGAAATTTGGGCTGTGTTATCTCAGATTTTGAAAAAGATTTGGATGAATATCCCAAATTCCTTCTGTGGCTGCAATCAAACAGTTGTTTACTTATGTTGAACCAGCTTTTCTCCAGAATCCTCCGATATGTTTGATTTCATCTGTTATCAACCTTGAATGACATTCTGGCTGGGTTTGACAGGGCATGAGATTGGAAAAGACTGCTATCCCAATAAATCCATTTATGCTTGTCCATTCTTGGATTTGTACATACCCATGTTACCTCCCTGTAACTGAATCATGATCCTCCCACCTTTTCGTAAGTTACAATTGTTGAAGAGCAGATCCATGGAACATCTGCTTTGCACCCAGAGAGTCCTGGGTTCAAGATCTTTGATACCAAACTTGGAAAGATTCTCATTAAAAATTTTGGAGAGTTTCTGCCAGTCAGAAGATACAATACAGGACTGGATGGATCAAAAATTTGATTTGGCAGATAATTTTCCACTTCTTCATTCAATGTTGAAGGTGAAGAAGTTTTATCTGGAATTGGAATAACTTTTTGTCCATCCCAGTAATATCTGCCTTGACAAGCTAAAGTCTGTCACACACATCTCAGATTGTTACACATATCAAATGGAAATATTAGAGACTAAACTTGGGATCTTTTGCATATGAGAAGGTATTATGCCATTGAACAAGGGCTCTTCCACTTAAAGAGTCATGAAAAGTTTGCTTTGCAATATCCCAGCTGATAGCAACCAACTCTAAATAAAATGTCACAACATATCCAAGAAAAAACTATCTGTGTTCCTCACTGTCTTTTGTTTGTGGATTCTTAAATATTTCCATCTGGATAAATATTTAACCACTTGTAACCAATAGCCTGTTTTTTCCCTCCTTCTCCTGGATAACCTTCCAATTTATGAAATAGATTATTGTGTTTCAGTTATAGTTTAATCAGTGGCCTTAGTAAAGCTTCTTGATTTATGTTTGAGATATTGGCATGTGCCAGAACTTCTAAAATACCACTGCGCATCTACTTATTAATGGATTCTTTCCATGCCTTTTGTAGAAAGAAGACTCCATTGATGACACACTGAGTTCCAGGCATAAAGTCAAGGAGCTTTCAGTAATAGATGGTCGAAGGGCTCAGAACTGCAATATTCTGCTCTCAAGGTATCACTAAATGCATCATCATCATCATCATCATCATCATTATTATTATTATTATTATTATTTAAATTACATTTATATGCCGCCCTTCTCCGAAGACTCAGGGCGGCTTACAATTTTTTGGGATACAACTCAATGTGCTCAGCAATAGCCTTCATTCCATTGTATATGCCTGCTTATTACTAAGCAGCATTTTTACAAAGTCAGCTTATTGCCCCCAACAATCTTGGGTCTTCAATTTACCTACCCCGAGAGGATGGAAGGCTGAAACCTTGAGCCTGGTGGGATTCGAGCCTACAGTAATTGTAGGCAGCTGGAACTCAAGTGCTAGGCATTTAACAGCCTGAGCCACCAAGGCCCTATTATTACCAAGGCCCTTATTATTATTATTGTCATTTGCCATTTGTTATTTGTTACTGTTTGTTATGTTATTATTATTATTTAGTTTATATTACCGCCTATTCACCCATTGCAACTCGAGGCGGCTTACACAATGTAAAACCATATTTAAAACAAAAAATAAAAATAAAAAACAATAAAAAGTAACAAAAAGAATCAAATAAATTAATAAAGTATAATAGAAAATCTGGGGGGGAAATCACCCCCCAACTCCCACCCCCGGCCCTGATGACAGCAGATCACATGAGCCATTTGATGGACTCCATTGCACTCTGGGTTCCCCAGGCCTGCTGGCAGAACCAGGTCTTCAGTGCCTTCCGGAAGAGAGCTAGAGTGGGGGCCATTCTAATCTCTGGGGGAATGATGTTCCAGAGAGAGGGAGCCACCACAGAGAAGGCCCTTCTTCTCGTTCCCACCAGGTATATCTCCTTCAGGGATGGGACCCACAACATTCCCTGCCTCCCCGCTCTAATGGGTCACTCTAATGGCGTTGCCCTTCTTTTGCAAGAACAAGTTCTCCTGAGCCTTTCTATGTAAGACATCTCTGAAAGATTGAAAGTCTCTTTGATGACCACACCTCTTTTGTGTTCATTTTCTTTTACAGAGACAGACAGCGTTGTATACGCTATACATTTGCCTATAGTAAGATTTGTTAGCTTCATGGAGGTTGCAACTCCCTGGGGCCACAAACAGGAAATGAAAAGCAATGGATTACTAGAGGGTCTAAAGTGGAGTCAACCCAAAAAGGAACTCCATTGTGGCTGCAAGAAGAGAGGTCTTCTGGCATCCATTGCAGTCTGCTCAAAAAGTGGCTCAAAAAATTGCACTGTGGAACAGCTTTTATCCCTGAAAAGAAGATTGTGCAAGTAATCCTCGAGTTACAAATGTAATGGAGCCTGCCAGTTACATTCGTAACCCGAGGATTTGTTAATTGGATCACATTAAATAAAAGTGATAACTTCTGCTTTACCCAATGCAGTCACTAATCAAATGTGCAGGTCATTAAGTGCACATGAGGTATCTCAGGGTTGGGAAGAGGATGGGAGGCCTAGTGCTGGAACAGGCCACCTGCTTCTGACCACCCAAGGCCTCCCCTGACCCACTGAGACATCTCATGCTTCCACCCTCATCCTGCCCCACCAGGTCTCCACAGGCTCTGGGCCTCTGGAGACTCACTCACCATTCAAAGATCTCCATGATCAAGCGAGCTGCCTCTTCTCCAGCATCTCTACCATGGTTTCTTTACCTGCTCCCAGCACTCCAAAAGGGAAGCAGTGAGAGAAGAGGCAGAGCGGGACAAGCCATCAGTCATAAGGGTGAACAAATGCCATGGTACTGCAACATTCGTAACTCCTGGATTGTGTCATAACTACTTTTGGGGATGGTGTAATAACTTTAAACCATCATTAAGTGAATGGTCGTAACTAGGGGACTGCATATACTGTATGTAGAAAAAAATAGCATGTATTGAGGAGAGTCTGTACAACTGCAAATTCAGGGTTTTTTTAGAATAAAAAATATAGAGATGTAATATGCAGACCAAATTTGGTCTGCTGCACAGATATTTAGACTTCGGTTATAATTCTGTATGTGGTACCACCCAATTTAAAAAAAAACATGCTTCTGAATTGCAGAAAGGGCAGGAACAATGTAAGTTTGAATGACCACTGTGTAAATGTTTTGTCTTCCACCTTCCCCAGTAATCCTCCAGCTGTTCACAAGTGGAGGTTCCTAGCTGTATTCTCAGTACCGTGTGTGTTTACACGTTTTAATTACTTTAAGTGGTGACTGCCATCCTTGCACCCAGAATTGATTTAATGTACAATCCAGAACAGTGCAGCCCCCAGAATTGAAGACAGCCTGATTAGAGTTTAATGGGAATTCACTATTCCAGCCACCATCACTGTGCATAAATCTTCTCTCTCTCTCTGCCCATTAAAAATGGGTTCACTTGCATACACTATACTGTTTTCAAATGTGGCAAAGGAGATCAGGAATTATTTGCAGTGGTGTGGAGAGGGCAAAAGACACTCATGCCATTGTGTTTCTTTCAGGCTAGCTACCTGGCAGGCTGTGAGGATAAATTTGAGTTTGAGATTCATATATTGTAAATAAGTCAATTCTATATATTTTCATCCGGGAGGACCACATCAAATATCTAGAGAATTACAGTTGAAATGCACTGTTTTTCTTTTTGCACTGTTGAATTAAGAAAAGATTTCTACACATGATCAACAGGCCAGCTCTTTATTTATCCTATACATTTTATAAAGCAAACCAGATATTGTTGGCATGCATCTCTGAAAAGTTCGGCCTTGCTAGATATTTTATCTCTTTCTGGGAAAAATGGTTGGACAGTGAGGTCATATTAGACTTCTTCTCAAGCTAGGAAATATTTTTGGTTTTTCAACCCCCCCACCTCTTTCCTATGAATGTAATATGACCGTATATGGTTTTGCCTCTTGGGGTTGATTCTTAAACTGTATCGAACAAACCTAGACATTGTTCTTTGTACCTGAGTTTGATGCACTCTTGTTAGCTCTCATTCTTTGCTGGCTTCATAAATCCTATTGAGGGTCATTGGCAGCATCCTCTGAATACCAGCTGTGAGCGCTTGATTTATAAACTTCCCCAATGGATCTCGTTAGCCACTGGGAGAAACATGATGCTGGATTAGATAGTTATGGAAATGGTGGTGGTCAAGCTTAGCAATGCTGTTTAATTAATTGCATCTCCCTTAATGTCCAGTATGTTTAAGATCCAGTTTGCAAGTCTTCACTTGTTTCATGTGCTTTTTTTTTTTTAATTACATTTATATGCCGCCCTTCTCCGGAGACTCAGGGCGGCTTACAATTTTTGGGATGCAACCCAGTGTGCTCAGCAATAGCCTTCATTCCATTGTATATGCCTGCTTATTACTAAGCGGCATTTTTACAAGGTCAGCTAATTGCCCCCAACAATCTTGGGTCCTCAATTTACCTACCCCGAGAGGATGGAAGGCTGAGTCAACCTTGAGCCTGGTGGGATTCGAGCCTACAGCAGTTGTAGGCAGCTGGAACTTAAGTGCAGGCAATTAACAGCCTGAGCCACCAAGGCTTCCATTTATTCCAGAAGATAAAATAACATCCCTGAACCTGGGCAGCTTAGATTCCAGGACTTGCATCTCAGATCAATCCATTTCACAGTGGCAATATTGATTGTTTCATGGATGCTTTCTCAGAGGAAGCTGAGGCTACCTATGCTTTCCTTTCATTCAGTTTTCAAGACATCTCCCACCAAACTCTCTGATTAGAAATTGTCTCCCAGCCATTTTAGCATTCCAGCTTCCTCATGGAAACGGAGCATCTTAATGACTTCCACATTCTTCACACACATATGAAACTTCCTGGATTCACTTTCCCTCCCTCTCAGGTGATGAGAGTACTGCTTTCCATACAGATAAAGGCAACAGTTTTGCCACTGAAAAGTCAGAGCTCGTATAGGGGAGGACTTAGATTTGTGATGCCCATATTGGATGTACTGGAGCCAACAGTCATGAGAACGGATTGTTAAATGTTTTGGAATTCTCAGCTGAGACACGATGCCTAGCCCTCCCCCCCCACACACCCTCAGCTGTTTGGCAGCTATTCATGCAATGCAGCAGTGGCAGTAGAGACAGCAGAGACAGTTGTTATGCCTTTATCAGCACACCACTGGCTACACCTAAACCTTTTTCCTGGCACAGGCACGTGCTTTGCATATTGAAGCATAACTAGTCAGCACCTGGTGCTTCACCTTTCTCCCAGATATAATTCCTTCCAGACCCTAAATGGCTGATCAGTGTTTTGAAGTTGCTCTGCAACACTGATTTATCTAATTTCCTAATAAGTTACCACCTTAGGAAAATAATACTTTTCTTTTATATATCGGTCAAAAGTCTTTCTGCCCTGGCTTGTCTCTGGGTTGCAAAAGATTCTCCCACCCCAGAAGTGTATTCTAAGCCTGTTAAAGTTATGCACACTCCCTTCTGTTTTAACCCTCATAAGCCTAGCTGTTTGTCTCATCAAAGCTAAGCATACCCATTCAACATCTCTTGCAAGCTGTCACACCCTGTCAACAAGTTTCATCATTTAAATCCTTGTAACAGCCCATGCTGTAACTACTACCTTCCATCTCAGATAGTCTGTGCTTAGCAGCTGCTGCCAACAAAGATAATTATTGTGGTTTTCTGGACAGGCTTACTGCTTTTGCTGGCCTCCTTCCCTCTGCATTGTCAAAGAAGAGCTTTTCCTATCTCCCTCCCCATCCTCTCCTATAAATACTCTCTAGGGGCATCTTCATGCTGGCTTTGTGTGTGTTTGTTTTTTCAGGCCTAGAGTGTGAGGACCAAACACCCTCCCGTACATAAAAGCCCCCAGACAGTCCTGCTGACACAGCAAAGATTATTTGCGAATCTATAGAGCAGGCAGGCTCCAGAGTCCATTCCTTGCAGAGAAATACAGAACTTCTTGCAAAATATTCATTTCCTTAATTCATAGTTCATTTCACTGCCAAGGGTGGGCTCTAAATTTCCCCCTCTCCACTCTGTCACACATACACTTATATCATTATAAGTTTGTTAATGCTTATTTATTAATTAACCCCAAAATGAAAATCAATCCAATTAAAAGCAGCATAAAGGTAACATTTAGAAATTTAGCAAATTTTACAGTAATGAGATAGACAGGCCAACTTCCATGCTTATGTAACATTGTTCCGTTGTCCTGCGTTTCCAGGCTTAAACTATCAAATGATGAAATTAAACGTGCAATTTTAACAATGGATGAACAGGAGGACCTGCCAAAGGATATGCTTGAACAGGTGAGTACAGAAGGTGTTCAGTTCTTGACAGAAATGTTAAAATTGTAAGTCCAGAATTCACCATCGAAGATCTCTGCTCCCACCATTGCAGGGCCGTTGGGTTTTTTTCCCCCTCCTGATCTATGCAAGTAGAAGAGTTTAGCTCTGAGCTAAAGAAGGAACTAGGACATGGGTATCAAGCTCACGGCCCGCGGGCTGGATGCGTCACATGCTGGCCCCGCTCCTGCCCAGTTTAGCGAATGGGAAAAAAGTCCCTATAGGTCATGTGACGCCACTGTGATGACGTGCGTTGGACACCCCTGAACTAGGAGATGTGAAATGGTTTCCTTAAGAAAGTAGAAAACCTGAGAAAGAGACTTGGAACAGCTCCACCTTAACTTCTTGTGTTATTTGGCAGCTTTCAAGAAGCGTGTCTTTTGAAGAAAAATTAGGAAGTGTAGGAAAGAAGTCTCCTTTGATGCTATCTGTGAATGATCCTCCGTGACAGACACACACACACGTACACCCTATTCATAGACTGCTATAGGCAGAGATGTAGTTGATAAGTCCTATCCCAGCTGAGGAGTCAAAAGGGTGAAGAAAGATCACCATGCCTCAGCAGGTGACTAATCTAATCTGCCTGGAATGAAATAAGTTCAGAGGTTTCATTGGCTTTCTTTAAGAGAAGAAAAATATTCTAGGGAAACGACTATTTCTTTTTAATTTAACAAAAGGAGATGGGAACTTGATCTGCCTCAGTTTTGTTGTACACTGCCCAGAATCTGTTGCTTTGTGAGATGGGTGGCTATATAAATTAGATAGATGGATAAATAAATAATTCAAGGCCAAGGGTAACTCTCATCCTTTAAATGGGAGTTACCTCTTGACTCATGCAGTCCTCAGCCTACTCAGTCTTTCTGTGTGGGCTGTCTTTTTGAGCCTATGGAGCTCAGTCTTTTTGAGCCTATGGAGCTCAAATGAACCCTAATCACTGGATCCGATTACCTGTTTGACTAGCCATTAACTGGCTGGTAGGGAGGCAGGCAGGCAGGTAGTCTTGTAAGGCTATTACTTGCATCAGGGAAACAGCAATGGGTCTCTTCATGATGGAACCCTACTCCACCATTTCCACTCAATAGCAATGGCACTTAGACTTATATACCACTTCACAGTGCTTTACAGCCCTCCCTAAGTGGTTTACACAGACAGCATATTGCCCCCAACAATCTGGGTCCTCCTTTTACCAACCTTGGAGGGATGGAAGGCTGAGTCAACCTTGAGCCTGGTGGGATTTGAACTGCCAAATTGTAATCAGCCAGCAGTCAGCAGAAGTAGCCGGCAATACTGCACTCTAACCACTGAACCACCACGGCTCCTCCAAATACAGGTAATCCACACTTCATCACATTGTGGGTGATTGGCTACTGACTCACGTTTACGACTATACCATGGGGATTGCAGCAGCAGAAAATGGCAAAATATGCCCTTTGAATATGCTGGATTTGTTTAATGTCCATGTGTTATTCACTTAACAACCATGAATGACTCACTTCATGAACATTGTAAAATTGAGTCAGGTCACATAGTGACCCGCTTAATGATTGCAATCACTTATGTCCCAAAATTCTGGGCTCATTTGTGGTCATAAGTCGAGAACTACCTGTACTGTTGGTAATAATACTACCTAGAGGCCATCAGTGAGGAGATGGGCAGTTAAGTAATTTGAAATAGAGATATAGATACACATACACCTATTGCTCTCCACAGTTATTCTTAAAAATGGAACAGGTATCTTAACAACTCCATACATTGCAAAGTTACCCATCTGCCTTCCTTGGCCACCAATGAGATTCTCCACTAAAATTTATTTATTACCTACCTCCTCAGTAGAAAATCTTGAAGCCTACATATCTGCGCTTTCTCTTGTGCTGTAAAAGTTGAATTCCTGAGAGAAGATTGTTCATCTAAAACAGTGGTCACCAACCAGTGGGCCGGGGACCACTGGTGGTCTGCGAGAAAATTTTGGTGGTCTGCAGAGAAATGTCCCCCCAAAGCAATTAATCCAGGCTGCACGGGAACACATAGCCCGACCACCTGCTGGCCCCCACCCTTCGGCCGAGTGCAAACCTTACCTTGAGTAGAGCCACGTGAGCTGGCACTGGAAGGTAAGATCAACAGCAGGGAAGGGAAATCCGCCCCGGGGTGGCTTGCTGATGTTGGTGGGAAAGTTGGTCCCATATTCCAGAGCTGCAGTAGTGACAAAGCTGGCCCTTTGATCATCCTGGAGTAGCTCCGCCAGTCCCTGGCAGGCTGGTGCACCCAGGTGGAGGAGCAGCTGCTCTGGGATGACTAAAGGGCCAGCCCTGTGACTACTGCAGCTCTGGAATATGGGACTGACTTTCTCACCAACATCAGCAAGCCACCATCAGTCAAAATTCATATTAGTAGTCCACAGGATTTAAAATTATGAGTTTGGTGGTCCCTGAGGTCCAAAAGATTGTCAACCCCTGATCTAAAATACCTATTTTTTTCTTTTTTAGCTTTTAAAATTTGTTCCTGAAAAAGCTGACATCGATCTTCTGGAAGAACACAAGCATGAGTTGGATCGGATGGCCAAAGCTGACAGATTTCTCTTTGAAATGAGCAGGTGATTTTGCCAGCTGCTTCCCTTCTACCATGATTGCTGTCCACACCCAAAAAAAGGGACTCAATAATTAGGGGAATGTGTAGAAAGGAGGGTTGTTTTCCTATCCATGTAGACCATGGGTGTCAAACTCAATCACATCATGTATCATGATGTATCGCAACATTTATTGCCTTTGCGGAGCCAAGGTGGACGTGGCCTGCGCATGATGCAACCGGCCCATGGGCTGCCAATTTGACATCCCTGATGTAGACTATGTGTTGAAGAAAAATCTGAAGTGGAAAATTACAACCTGGGCTTTTCATACTGCTGAAATTGGTATTCTAGTCTAGTGAGATTGATTTGGTTGATGTAATTATTGCTGTAAAGGAGGAAAGAGATAAACACAGAAAATGAATGATATGGAAAGGCATGTCTCAATTGTATTAAGGATTTGAGAAAAGGGCCACAGGAAGCATAGAGAGATAGAGCTCTTTAAAGAGCTTACAGGCTAAAGATTTTTCATTGTTTCCATTTCCATTTACTTTCAGTGTGTTTTCTTATTGAATCATGTTAATTTGTAAGTTGATTTGCCTTTGCTGTATGCAGTAGAAATACAGAATACAGGACCATCTTCTCTAATCTGATGGCTTCAAGTTGCATTCCAAGCTTTGACCATGTTATTTTAGGAACTGTAAGTTGAATTGAAGGACATCAGATTTTATGGAGCTTGAAAGTCACGGAATAAGTATTTGATGATAATCTTTGCAGGTGACTGCTCTGACTTACCAGAAGGCAACTGTGCAATTTAACCTGAAACATGTCATTTTTTTTCTTCCAACTTTTATTAACTTTGAGAAATGTGGTTCTTTTACTGTCTTACGCCTTTTTCTTGTAGGATAAATCATTACCAGCAAAGGTTGCAGTCCTTGTATTTTAAGAAGAAGTTTGCTGAGAGAGTTGCTGAAGTTAAACCAAAAGTTGAAGGTAAAGTATGGGCTCAAGGGAATGGTTATGTAAGTCAAAGTTTGATGAAACTTAAAATGAAAACACTTAAGAAAGCCAACTTCTCTCGAACTGAATCAAAGTGCAAGGAACCTTCCTATTATATTTGAAATAAATATTTGAAACAAGGAAAATCTTTTAAATTTTATTTTAAATTTTGAACAAAACAGTGGTGGGAAGGGAGGTGGATGGGATATCACGTTAATGAGAATAGACTGTGACCTTAAATAATAAATATTTTAATTTGGATGAATTATTAAAGGATTAGTGCTGATGAGAACATATAATAGTTGAAATGTTTTATGAATTGTTCATAGAACAGGAATTGGGTATGTCTAGTTTAATGAAAAGAAGGACTAGGGGTGATATGATAGCAGTGTTGCAATATCTCAGGGGCTTCCACAAAGAAGGAATCAATCTATTCTTCAAAGCATCTGAAGGCAGGACACGAAGCAATGGGTGGAAACTAGTCAAGGAGAGAAGCAACCTAGAACTAAGGAGAAATTTCCTGACAGTAAGAACGATCAATCAGTGGAACAACTTGCCTCCTGAAGTTGTGGGTGCTCCAACACTCGTATAAAAAGAAGTGATTGGACAACCATTGGTCTCAAGTGGCATAGGATTCCTTCCTTCTTCAGCAGGGGGTTGGACTAGAACACCTCCAAGGTCCCTTCCAATTCTGTTATTCTGTTCCAGGATCTAAAAACATGTGTCAAAAAAAATTAATGATCATTTTTATTAGCAAACCTATTTTTCACCTTCTTTTCCAGCTTGGTTGTTTTGTAAGAAGTCATTTGAATGACACCTTAATTTTCATCTTTTTTTTTGTAATTGTTATTTTTTTCCTTTTTTTGCCAACTGTGTGGTCATTTCTTGAGTAACTTCCTTTCTGTTTTTGAAATTCCAGCTGCTTTGTAAATCATTCCATTAAACACATATTAATGCTGTCTGGTCCAGGGGTCTCCAACCTTGGCAGCTTTAAGACTTGTGGACTTCATCTTCCAGCATTTCTCAAGCCAGCAAAGCCAGCAAAATTCTGGGAGATAAAGTCCACAAGTCTTAAAGTTGCCAAGATTGGAGGCCCCTGCTCTTGTCAACATCCTATTGTCTAACTAGATCTTCTTCCACTTGCCTTCCCTTTCTAGCAATTCGAACTGCTTCCACCCAAGTATTCCAGAGCAAAAGCCTGAAGCAGCTGCTTGAAGTGGTTTTGGCTTTTGGCAACTACATGAACAAGGGTCAGAGAGGGAACGCTTATGGCTTTAAAATTTCTAGCCTGAACAAGATTGCAGATACCAAATCAAGCATTGACAAGTAAGCAGCTTCAAGCATGTACTGATTTTCTGGAGGAGGAGGGGGTGCTGGAAGACTAGCTTCCTCTTGAACTCTGTCTTTAAAGAATCTAGATAATCTGCTTCTTCTAGAGAAGTCTGCAGCTGAAGCTGCGCTACGTTGTCAAGAACTTTCCCTGAAAAAGAAGAAGTTTGGAGAGAATATTATTATTATCTAATAAAACTAGATTTTTAAAAAGGTTCCTCAGACTGGGGGGCACAGGGGCTCCTTTAAAGCAGCCAGAATAATCCCTCCCCCAAAGAAGTACTAACAATCTCTTAGTTCTGACACACACACCCAGCAATGTAGAGGATCCAGGATGGACAATTTTATGCTGGATAACATCTTGACAGAATGCACCTCAGATAACAGTAAACTTTCCCTCTTCACCACAACATAAGAAATCAAGTTGTACAGATATTATAGTGACCAAGCAGTAGAACTTCCTGTTCTTCCCTCCCCAGTAGGAATTGAAGAAGCTTAACAAGGACATCTAGATGACAACCCTAATACTATATGGATGGAGACATTTTTAGCGTTCTTGAGAGGCAAAGAATTTCTGTGAGAAAGGCAGCTTTTTGCTTAGAAAGAATTAGAAGGAGCTGAAACATAAAGGCTTCTGTGGCTTCTGTGCCATATGATGTTTGAACCCACATTTTGAGTGTCTGTAGAAATGGATGTAGTCAAATTCTCTTGCCACTGAATGTAGCACTGGCCACCAGTCTTGTTAGTTTTAAAAGAGAATTAGAAAAATTCATGGAGGACAGAGATATCAGTAGTTACTATATTTAACAACTAGGTGCTGCCCTCTGAATCACTGATAGCATATCTCAGATATACACTATTGAGAAGCAAGTATTTTGTTGTCCAAAATGGACCTGGTTAATCATTGTGTGTCATCACAGTATTGAACTCTTCACCTAAATTCTGGAAAGATATAGCTATTGTCTTTGAGGTGAATTAAATGTCGCTTACTTTCTCTTTGTTGAAAGATAATGTTTCATGTTCATGTTATCAACCGTTGCTTGTCTTTATCCCAGGAACATCACCTTGTTGCACTATCTCATCACAATCATAGAAAAAAAATATCCCAAAGTTTTCAGCTTACATGAAGAATTAAAAGATGTCCCTGGAGCCGCCAAAGTAAAGTAAGCGTGCATTTAGGAAATAATTTCTTTGCATGAACTTCTGTATAGCAAAAAATGTTCTCAGATTCAAGAAGAGTAAGTAGCAAAAAAAGTTGCAAAAAAATAAGTTGCAAAAAAAAAGTTGTTTTTCAGATTGGGTTAATTCACCAAAAAGCTACTTGGAATTGGTTTTAGAATACATTAAAAAATTTCAGAGTAGATGGTATTCAAAATTTTTTACTACCGGTTCTGTGGGCGAGGTATGGTGGCTTGGTGGGTGTGGTGTGGCTTGGTGGGTGTGGCTTGGTGGGCATGGCAGGGGAAGGATACTGCAAAACCTCCGTTTCTACCCTATTCCAGGGGAAGGATACTGTAAAATCCCCATCCCCTCCCCACCCTACTAACCTGCTTTCCAGCTCCGTTCTCCTGCGCAGGGCAACAAAAGAAGACCCAGCCGATCAGCAGAGACTTCGATCAGTTGGGACTCAGGAGGCAGAAAATAGATGGGGGAGGGGCCAGCCAGAGGTGGTATTTACCGGTTCTCTGAACTATTCAAAATTTCCACTACCGGTTCTCCAGAACCTGTCAGAACTGGCTAAATACCACCTCTGGAATAGGAATTGCAACCAGGATGATTAGGGGACTGGAGGCTAAAACATACAATGAATGGTTGCAGGAACTGGGCTTGGCTAGTCTAGTAAAGAGAAGAACCAGGGGAGACATGATAGCAGTCTTCCAATATTTGAGGGGCTGCCACAGAGAGGAAGGGGTCAAGCTATTTTCTAAAGTGCCTGTAGGCCAGACAAGGAAATAATGGATGGAAGCTGAACAAGGAGAGATTTAACCTGGAAATAAGGAGAAACTTTTTGGCCAGTGAGAACAATCAACCAATGGAGCAGCTTGCCCTCGGAAGTTGTGCGAGCGCCATCATTTGAGACCTTCAAGAAGAGATTGGACTGCCATTTGTAAGAAATGGTGTAGGGTCTCCCGCTTGGGTGGGGGGTTGGACTAGATGACCTACAAGGTCCCTTCCAACTCTGATTATCTGTTATCTGTTATTGTCCCACCCTTTCAGAGTACTTTATTTTCAGAAAGAGAGTTTATATTTTACATGGGTAAATGAATTGTGCCAGGTTTAACCTCAAGGCTGTCTTCATCAACATGTACCAGGGTTAAGTTGCTATAGATAAGATGCTAATCTAAAAATAAGAGTAAGAGTATTTTCCCCCCTCAAGTCAGAGAAGCATGGAAGGTGTCAGAGCTTATAAAACTTTGCTAGGAACAGCTTGAAAAGTTAATGTCTTTCCTTTATTTTTGGCAGTATGACTGAACTGGAGAAGGACATTGGCAACTTGAGAGTGGGCTCAAGGCTGTGGAGACAGTAAGTGTTGCTTATCCATTTAATGGTTCCCTACTTTTATTTCAAGACAGGGCCATGTGTCTGGGCATCTGAGCATGTGTTAGCATTCATTCTTAGAGGGAGGGTGGGAGGAAAACAGGTGAAGCAGTTTTTATCTCCAGTCTAAAAGAATGGTTTCTCTTTCCTGTCCTGCATCTTGTTACTTATTATTACAGCTTTATAGCTCTGTTAATGACCTCAGTAGCCTTTTTGCTTGCTTGCTTGCTGTCATCATGAGTGATTTTTAAAAAAAGCTTGGCCTTCATAGTTGTAACAGCACAGAGATAGTTTTGAAATGTTTGGAAGCCCATGTGGCAGTCAGGTCTACAGCTGCTTTCAATCAACTTTAATCAGCAAAGCCAACTACAAACCTTTGTTCCAGTATGTCCTTCACACATGTATACCTCCCCCATCTCAGAAACGTTTGGACATTTTGAAAAGGGGTAGTGTGTATATGGTAGATTAGGCGAATTGCCTCCAGAAATTGGGCTGAAGGGAATTGAGTTGAGATCAGTAGGCCGAGGTTCCTCTGAAAGTATATCAGTTTTATGTTACCATGAATGTTTTCAAAAATAAAGATGCGTCATTCTAACCCTGCACTAGTACTGCTGAGCAAATGGTCCTTATCAATAATAAAGAAAATAAAAACTATGTTGCAGGAAACTATATTCCTCTGTTAGATTGAGGAGGAAGGCTGAGGAGAGATAGCAAGGGTTATTTGAAGGTCTAACTGCACCAGCACTTTCAATAGCATGGAACGGGTTATGTATAAGGCACCCAGGAAGATGTAGACAGAGATAGACAATCCTTTGATGGACACAGACAGTGCCTGAAATATTTGGATGGCTGCTATAGAAGGAGAAGATTGCATGGCATACAGTATGTGAGTAGTCTTCTAGGATTGAACCATAAGAGCTTTTAAAAGGGAGGAGGGGTTCCTAAAAATAATTCTTGAATGATTTTATTTGAAAAACTCACAGGCTTTAGAATGATGGATTGGTGTGCTGGAGGCTGCTCATACCAGCATTGCTAGAATCAATTGTTACATTTTCAAGAATGTTATGAGCCCCAGTTGAGAGCAAAGCTGAACTGCAACACTTAGCACACCAGCCAGTGGTTTGGCAGCTAGCAGCACAGTGCAATGGACCTGGCAGAGCTGGCTGTTATTATACATTTATAGTATTAACACTCCATTGAATGATAGACTCAAGGATAAAACAGAAAAGCCAAAATTTCATACGGAAAAACAGAAGTTCACAAAATAATGATGATCATTAATACACCATAAAGATTATCTTTAAAAGACCTTTAACCCCCTGATTGGCTCAACTGATGGACAGTTTAGGTTTTGACTTTATTTCCTGATAAGAGTTTAGATTGGCCCCCACTTACAATGAGAGCCTGATTGAGGGATAGTGTATTTTGAAGCTCTATTGAACCTCTACTTGCATAGGAGATCGTTGTGTATACATGGTTGTGTTTATGGCAGAATGAATATTCAGTTGCACAAAGGCCCTAACAAATTAGTAAACAAGAAATTCCAAGCTAAAGAGGCTTCTTCATAGTGGCATCAGTTCTATGGAATATCCTCCTTTGAAAGGGTCCCATCATTCCATGGATTCGCAGAGAGCTTTTTATTATTCAGGTTTATTTTTATAGAATCAGTCTGATAGTTGACCTTTCTGCTACAATTTAAACTGGCTGTAGAGGAAGTGCTTGGTCAGTTTGGTCGAATGGTTAAGACATCAGGCTAGAAAGCAGGAGATCGAGAGTTCAAGTCCACCTTAGTCATGAAAGCCCAATGGGTGGACCGCCAAAGTCACTTCAGGCCAACATATCTTCACAAGGTTGCTGTTGTGGGGGAAAAGGAGGGAAGAAAGTATGTTTATATATTGTATATTTCCTGCTTTTTTGCTTTTTATTTCACATAAATATGAAAGATAAAATGTGCATAATAAAAATGAAGGGCTGAAACAGAACTGGAGAGTTGTCCCTCCATAGCTCCTTACATTCAGTTCCTTAACACTTATCCAGAATCAGGATATTCGGCCAATCTTATCCATAGTTAATGTCAGCTGGGATTTGTTCAACTAAAAGCTACTGGGAAGATGGATAATTTATTTGGCTGGCTAACCCAGCTGAACAGCCTGTTTCCCATATGAGTGCAGTATTTATGCATTTTTCATATTACATCATTAGAAATAGTTTTCTTGGAGTGTACATTGGGGGGTCTTGGACATGAGCTGTTTGGGGATTTCTAAATTTCATTCATTATCTGGGATTATGACTACCTCTGTCCGGAGTAACATGAAATTGTTTCATTAAAGGAACTGGAATACCAAAAATCCCAGCCTTCCAATCCAGAGGACAAGTTTGTTTCTGTGGTTAGCCAATTCATCACTTTGGCCAGCTTCAGCTTCTCAGAAGTAGAAGATCTTCTAGCAGAAGCCAAAGAACTGGTAAGAAATAATTATTACAGGATAAGAGATATGCAGCATCTGATCTGATACAGACTGCAGCTGACAGATACCGAGATGATACACTGGATCATCTCCTTCAGTTCCAAATATTGCACATACTTCTTATGGATCTCTGCTAATTGAGAACTTTATGGGATTTTTGATGCTAGGCCTTGAATTTTGACCATGGTTCAGTGTATTTCTCTTTCATATAATCAGTTTAACTGAGGAGGCATGACTGTTCTGAAGTCACACTTTGAGTCTGGGATTATATACAGTAAGACGTTGAACTAAAACCTTTCTCCCTCAAAGCTCCTCTTGGTATAGACCAGGCTTTACAACCTCTTTCAAATGGATATTTTGGACCTTAAGATGGCAAAGATGGCAAAGCCAATCCAGAAACTGCAGTTGAACACCTTCTTCTCATGGCTTTAACCATTTTCTGTCATATTAAACTGTAAAACTAAATAACAGACAGTTTTTAGAGGGGTTCATAACTGTGCCATTGGGGACTTAGGTTTTGCCTGTCCTGTGTGTCTGTTTATTAGGGTTCTCTGTCTGGTCTGTCCCTGTGGCTCAGTAGTTGCTAATGCACAAAGATGCATTCTGATTAAGGAACTCTGTAGTGAGTCCCTCTATGATTTGTCCATCAGAATCAAGTTCTAATTGCAGACAAGTCCATTAAAGAATATGGTTGGTAAGAGAGAGAGAGAGAAGTAGCTGTCAATCAATGACTTACCTCCAGGAGTTGTGAGTGCTCCAACACTGGAGGTTTTTAAGAAGAAATTGGACAAGCATTTGTCTGATATGGTATAGGTTTCCAGCCTGAGCAGGGGGATGGACTAGAAGACCTCCAAAGTCCCTTCCAACTTGGTTATTCTGTAAGGCAATCATCCAGAGGTTCATATCTCACTCTCTTTCTGACCCTCATTAGCTTTATTTCCTCAGTAAAATGATTCAGAGCATTAGCTTTATTTCATCCACCTGTTGTGTGGAATAGCCGAACGAAGCCCCTGATGCTAACTGCACAGTGGAAATCCCTGTCTAAATTTTGCTTCTCTCTTAAAGAGAACTCACTTCTCTTTAATTCAGCATTTTGTTTCTAAAATAGCAAATGTTTGAAAGGTGGGTTTCCTTCATTATTCATTATTTGGTGGCAGAGTGGTTAGAATGCAGTGCTGCAGGCTGGTTCACTGCTCACCCCAGGATTTAAATTCTGAACGGCTTAAGGTTGACTCAGCCTTCCATCCTTCTGAGGTGGGTAAAATGAGGGCCCAGATTGTTGGGGGCAATATGCTGACTCTGTAAACCACTTAGAGAGGGCTGTAAAGCACTATGAAGCACTATATAAGTCTAAGTGCTATTGCTATTTCTTTATTAATCACTTTGTAGCATTATACAACCATATCAAATCAAATAACCCCTTTCCAAGCAACCCCCTTCCAAACAAAATAGAGCAACTGCAACACTCTTCAACAATCAAAAGCTCTGTGGAAGACCTCCATCTTGATTCTCCTTTGGAAAGCTATAAAGAAGGGTGCAATTTGGATGTCCGGTTCCATGGAGTAGGACCATGGCAGGATAATCTTCTATAATGGGCCCCCTGTTCTCTTCATGTCAACCAACATACCAGACGGATACAGTTTACTTGGCATATATGATCTATAGATACCTAGTTGCCAAACCCCAAAGAATTTCATAGATTACAACCTGCATTTCAAATTGTACTCACAAGCCTACTGATAATCAATGCAGTACTCATCATTTTCAGATAAATCTGTCTATGGGTGTGTTCATGTGGGCTGAAAAGTTCCTGGTTAAGCAAATTCGGTTTACTTCCAGTTTATTTCCAAAGACAGGTGGAGGAGGGTAAATGTCTTTTCCAAAACTTTCCTAGCACATTTGGTTCCAATACTGAAGCATGTGGCAATAATAAATAGCACATAGGAATGAATCTTCAAAGCAAAGTTGAAAGTCCGAGTTTTCACTTTCCCTGTCCGTGTGTTTCAGGTTTGTATCTTTGATACCAAATTCTGGTTTCATTGCCCCTGAGTTAGTAAGAGAGGGAGTGGAGGAAACTTGATAATAAAGGACATGAAACAAAAGCAGAGGTGTAGCTTCTTAGCATCTCCAAATGGTATGAATAATGCATTACAGAAGAGATATATTACCAGACTTTGACCTGGTGAGGACATGGTGGCTTCAAGTACATGAAGATACCAGAGTTTGAAAGCAGGGGAGGAGATGGTGACTTGTACCATAATGCAAACTTGTGCTATTATGAATGTGTGACTTCAGAGAGTGTTTTTTTTAGTTTGTCCAAAACTTTCATAAGGGCGGGATTCCCTCCTAGATTGTACTAGTAGCACCACTCCAAATAGGGCTTAATAGAAAGATAGGAAGCTGCAGACCACAGAAGCTTGTACAGATTGTACAGTGAAAGATGCAACATTCCAACTTAAATATGTCCAAGAATACCATGCTCAAACCATGGGAATTTTATTTACATTATTTTTTCTTGCAAAATAATTAGATCCAGGATCATCTCTATTTCCAGAAGGATCTTAAATTCTGCCTAAGGCCAATAGATATGCTTACAAAATTAAAAAACGAAGAGTCGGCAACTCAGTGCTTGTTTATATGTATCTCCTCCCAGCCTCCAAAATGTTAAAAGATCAGAGTTGTTCTGGTGGGACAGAGACTAGATAGAGTAGCAATTTGCTTCTGCTAAGATGATGTTTCATTATTATCTATACTTATGACAATCCCAGCTCACAACCTGATAACAAAATGCTACACATACTCATTGACTTCCTAAAGGCTTCCCCTTGCCATAATGGATTAGTTTCTCACAGTTCCTATCATGCATGGCCTTGTCTGAAGGAAGATATGAAAGAGAATTACACTTGGAACTACAATCCTGTTCTTAAACTGATGTTTTCTTAGACTGAAAAAGAATAAATCTGGGAGAATTTTCAAAAAGCTTACTAGTTTCTTTCTTTAGTTTATCAAGGCAGTGAAGCATTTTGGAGAAGATTCTGGCAAAACACAACCAGATGAGTTCTTTGGAATCTTTGACCAGTTCCTTCAAGCTGTAAATGAGGCTAAACAAGAGAATGAAAACATGAGAAAGAGGAAGGAAGAAGAAGAGCGACGGGCACACATGGAAGCTCAGGTACTACAAAAGGCACTTCTACATCCAATTGCATAGTCTTCCCCAAGTTGGTATCTTCTAAGAGTGTTGAACTTTAACTCTCATTGCCAGCAGAAGATGCATTGCATGGCATTCAGAGAGTATCACATTACAGAAAACATCTGTAATAACACAGCAAGAGTAGCAAAGATAGTTGATCTGTTGTCCTCTAGAGCAGGGTGTCAAACTCAAGGCCCGCAGGCCTGATCCAGCCTGCTTAGATCTGGTGGGTGCTTAGATCTGGCCCACGGGGGCACCCTGAAAACAACAAAAGACCTGCCCGCAGTGCCTCTGCCAGTGAAAACAGGCTCCCAATCTCCGTTTTCAGCTGGGAGGGCCTCCTGCAACACCACCAGTGAAAACGGAGCTTGGGAGGGCCACATGTGCCCCTGACATGAGTGACGTCGAGTTGGCTATGCCCACCATGGCCACACCCACCATGGCCCCCTGAGGTCAAACACAACCCTGATGCCACCATCAGTGAAATTGAGTTTGACACCCCTGCTCTAGAGCATATTTTAATTTATTTCCTATATGAACATAAGAACCTCCCTCCTGTAGAGTCTTGAGCATTAGAGACACCAGCCTGTTCTGGCTAGCAGGAGCTCACAAAGCTTTCAGTCAAAAATGATCTTTGCCACTTTTGATTGGGAGTCATGAGGGCTTCGCTTAGGCCCTTCTGCATGCAGTGTATGTGGGATCCTCCACTGAGTTTAGCTTCTGCTAATTCTGCCCAAACACTTGTTTTCAGTCATAATTCAACATACAAAGCATTCTGAGCTTTTTTTCTCAGCAGGCCCAGAGAGTGATCAGTCATTCTGGATTTGAAGGAAGGGCTCTCTGAGAACACATTTATATTTCCAGATAGAACTGTGAGTCCACTGGAACAGGCAGCCTTTCACCAGCTGAATTGTTTTCCACACACACGTGTGAGACCACGTGCTGCCTTTCTCGGGATTTTCAATAGCTGCAAACTAGAAATTAAGACACTTTTTTTTCTCTTCCAGCTCAAGGAGCAGCGAGAAAGGGAGCGCAAGGCTAGGAAGGCAAAAGAAAACAGTGAAGAAGGTGGGGAGTTTGATGACCTGGTCTCCGCTTTAAGGTCCGGAGAAGTCTTTGACAAAGACCTTTCTAAATTGAAGCGCAATCGCAAACGCATCACGAATCAGCTGGCAGACGGGAGTCGTGAGAGACCCATCACAAAACTCAACTTTTGAACATCGTCTTTTTAAAGAGTGTTAGGGGGTGGGTGGGGAAAACCTGACCTATAATCTGGTTTAAAACCTGGTCTTTTTTCTTTTTTCTTTGCCTTCTGCCTTGGTGGTCACACAGTGGCATCTTTCCTCCCCCACCCTGCATGTCTGCGTGAGCGGGTGGTTAAAGGGAACATGCACGCGTGTGTGTATATGTGCTGTATATACAAATCTCTTTGGGTGGATGGAGACCAAAAGGGTGTGTGTATGCGTGGACACACTTGTAAGCAGTAACTGCTTGAATGAATGCTCCCTTTTCTACCAATTATAGTGGCATTCCACAAGCAGCGTCTCCATTTCAAAAGCACAAACGTTGGAGAGAGGCCGATAAGAGGCAGAAGCACCCAGGGGGCAAAATGAGGGAGGCTGAAGAGTAGCTTCAGCTTGGCTTATTGCGGTCCTTGAGGCTGATCTTGAGGGGAAAATAGGAAGAGAGTCCTGCAGGATGACCTGAGATCATCATGACCAGGATGGACCCACCTTGACTGACTCATCACTGCTGGGAATACAGTGGCAAAAAGCCCATTAGAAACTCTTCTTGTTCAGCCTGAACTGTATTGCTTGGGAGAAAATAAATCTTATCTTCTGTGTCTATTATTACCTAAAACTTGAACATCCCTTGTAATTCTTGTGCTGGCTCCCTTTATTCCCTAATCTCTCTTTTTTCATTCTTTCCCAGCACTTTTGGACTCCTTGGGGAGCTTTTCATTACTGTAATAATGCACCTATAGAATTAATTTGTTTTCTTATTGAAGACCAATGGGGGATTGGGGAGGGGGGTTACTCTCTCTCTTTTTGGGGAAAAAAAGTGGATCCAAGAATCTTATGTGTTCATTTTGTTTTGTTTTCATTCCCTGTCCAAATAAGACAAACTATATTCTCTGTAAATGTAGGTCAGAAGTTACTCTGGGCCAGTTCAGTTTTGTAACAGTGGTCTAATCAGCAGTGATTCTAGAAGATCCTTGAGGAGGGTTGGGGCATACCTGCAGATATTGGGCACTATGTGTAATCCTCCATACATGCCCACTAAAGTCTTTAGAGCTAAATTTGTGGTCAAGCAGTACCAGGAGCAGACCAAGTGAATGTAGTGCCTGGGATTTTTTAGAGTTTAGCTGAGAGCTGCTGCCATAAAAATAAAGGTGGATTTTACTAAGTAAGCAGTGAGTTTCAAGTCCTCTCCTGATTATGCTATAGCCTTGGGTTGATTGGCAGCACACAGAGGCCTCTGTTTGTAGAACAAGCATAGATAAAACTTATTTCAAAGTTTGCCCTTTGTCCCAAAGGAAACAGCTTTGGTCTTTGATGAAGTCCAGAGCTGAGGAGAGAGATTTAAGGACCAAATGTATCATGCAGTGGGAAGCCCCTCCCCCAAAAATTATATTGCTATTCATGTTTTTTCTTGCAGAAGTGTTAAGCAGAGCTACCTATAAAAATGTAGATCCAAAATCTTTAAAAAAACACACAAAAAAACAAAAACAAAAAAAAACATCAGATTGCTCAGGGAGTAATTAATAATTTAAAAACAATAGTATACAAAGAAATTGGAAACATGTTTTTAAAATGCCAATTTTTTTATAGCGTGGCTTAATCTTATAGAGAATATTGAAGACTGTTACTTTTTGCTCTCTTTTTTTCTTCTTTTATTTATTTGTGGGATTTTTCTTGCGTGGCTTTTTATTTTTATTTTTAACCATCCTCATATTGTTATCTGAAATTGAACAGGGATTTGTTTATTTTATTTTAATTTTTTTTTTTGTCCTTGCACTAGATAGTTAATGCTGTTTGAAATTTTTGGGGGGTCGGGGTGGGGAGGGACTAGTAAAAATTGTTAACTGGTTGGGGAATTGGAATAGCACTTTTCCTCATGTGAACTGTAAAAGAAATGTGTGGTTTTGTATAAAAAAAACTAGTTTGTACAAAATACAGTTCTTGTTGCCGGGATCCCAGATCCGTTTGCAATCTGAAAGCTGTGAAGATCACACCACAGAGAGCTGTCAGAGAGATCTGTTTGTACGTGTGTGTATGTAGGCACGTGCATGTATTTTTCTCTTCTTTTTTTTTTGAAATGTCATTTTTCTTAACTGCAGCCTTTTTCAATAAAATGTACACCTGGATGGCTCATCAGATACCTTGCAAAACAGTAAGAGTGAGAATGTTGATTATCTGAGTCCTCGCAGAGAGCAGATGAGCAAAAAGCTTTGCTCCCAGAGAAAGCATCCAAGTTGGTCATAACTGTTAATTAAACTAAAGTGCCTCTCTTTTATATGTATATATTGTATTTATAGATGGAAGAAAATTGGGTTAGATACGATTTTAGGGCGTTGCTGATGAAAAAGAGCTCAGATAGATCAGAGGGTACATTAAAATGAAAAGTGAATAAAGACAAAGCCAGCATATTTTGAATATAAAAAGAGCAGAAAAGTGCTGTAACATTCAGTCTCCTCTGCAGGACCAGCCCTGCAATTCAATAGGCATTTAAGAATTCAGCACCCTTTCTATGACCATAGAAAGAAGTCTTGCTGAAAAGTGAGTACCTTTATTTCCAGCCCCCACTTCCACTCACCCACCCAGCCCAGGACCGATTCACATTCCCATCAGGAAGCCATTTACATGGAGTAGACATAATGCAAGCGTGTATGACTGTCACATGCCCCAGCAGAGATGTCTCTGATGATCCAGGGCATCCTGCAGATTACACATTGGGCAGACTAACACTGCTGAGGCAGTGCTTGGATTTTCCAGTGGAGCTATCCAGAAATACAGTACAAACTGTAAAATTATTTAGATAATTCTTTTTGTCACTTTTTCAGCAGGGATGTTTGTGTGCGTATGTTGGATAGGCACACATTCATTTTGGGAGGATCCCTATCAGCTTACCTTGTTTAATCACCCTACTGAAGATCAGATGAGATTAGTCAGAAGGTGAAAGTGAAATTCAGTGCAAATTAAAGTGGAAGCCGTTGGCAACTTTTAAGATATGTGGACTTCAACTCCCATAGCTAGCTGAAGAATTCTGGGAGTTGAAGCCCATAAATCTTAAAGTTACCAAGATAGGGAAACACTTCTTTAAAAAAAAAGCAATTTCGGTTCTGGCTTGAAAACCTTGTAATACTCAATGCTGATCTGTTCAAAGAAACACAAGGTTTTATTTGGATCCAGAATAAATCTGGGCTCATTAGGCAAGCACATCACTTCTACGAATTTTGCCCCTACCCACTCCATACCACCCCCCAAAAAACTTATTTGGCATTTAGTACATCAAGTATCAAATTGAGACAGCTGACTGGTTGTGTTGTGCTGTCAGCAATGTTAATATACCTTCAAGGGGAAGCTGTTTCTGTTTTGTAGAATGGATTAATGGATCTCCCTGGATTTCTTGCAATCTCTACTGCACGGATTACAAAGCAGAGGAAGCAAGGGGTCTGGTGGAAACCATTCCTTGTGCTTCCAAATCAAACTTGATCTGCAAAAGCCTTATTTGGGAGGCTGCATTTGCAATTCTTTGTGCTTGTGTGAGAGAGGGTTTTTTTTTGTTCTTGTTTGTTTTCTTAAATAAATGTACAGGTTAATCCCATGTGCCATTTGTTGTAAATTACATTTTTTTGACTGGTGCTGGTGGAAGTAGCAACTCTATTTTCATTATAATTTTCCTCTTTGCATTGCTCCTGGGTGTATAATTAAAAAAAAAATAATGCCAAAAAAGAGAGAGGAAAAAAAGTGATAGTTTGTAAACTGAAATATACTAAGTAGATTAGGAGTAGCAAACCATGTAGTGGATCTTAGATACACGGATGTTTTTAGCTAGCAGGAAATGATGTGTATGTTACAAGACTGTACATTTTTTAAAGAAAAACAACAATATGCAATAAAGAGTATACATAAAATTAAGGATATTCAGTATCATTTATACTTGAGTAAATTTTAAAACAAACTGATGGATTTATGACCTTTAACATGCAAACAACACACTTTTTAAATAAAGATTTGATAGCTACATCTTTCCCAGTTAAAATGTTGACCCATTATCCCAATAAATATGCTTCTGGAAATAGCATTTGCACTTGAGAAAAGCACAATTTTTCTGTTATAGAAAAATGGTTCTTCAAACCATACCTACCTCTCCGCCCCAAGTTTTGAATGCCCTTATTGCACAAATCCAGTGTTGCATTATCATAGAACCAGAAATTTAAAAAAATATTTCAATATCTCTGAATATATACTTTTGTTCTGGCACTGAAATGCTATTTAAATATAATTCATACAGCTGTTTTATCTTGGAATGTGTTTTTATGCGTTCGTTTCTCCTTGGTTGAGAGAAGGACCAGGGGAGACATGATAGCAGTGTTCCAATACTTGCCACAGAGAGGAGGGGTCAAGCTATTTTCTAAAGCACCTAAAGGCCAGACAAGGAATAATGGATGGAAACTGAACAAGGAGAGATTTAACCTGGAAATAAGGAGAAACTTTCTGACAGTGAGAACAATCAACCAATGGAACAGCTTGCCCTTGGAAGTTGTGGGAGCATCATCACTTGAGACTTTCAAGAAGAGGTTGGACTGCCATTTGTCAGAAATGGTGTAGGGTCTCCTGCTTGGGCAGGGGGTTGGACTAGATGTCCTACAAGGTCCCTTCCAACTCTGATTATCTGTTAAATCTGTTATCTGTAGTATTTCATTATGTGTTTAACAAACTTTATCTTGAATATTGTATCACATTCTCAGCACCTCATTTGAACATCTAGTCAAACTGGAACAGGTTCAGAAGTGAGCAGTGAGGAAGACCACAGGACTACAAATTAAGTCCTATGAAGACAAATTGATGAATTTTGGACAGCTAAGCTTTGAGGAGATTGAGCTGGGAAATACGATAGTATTCTTCAAATACTTGAACAGGTGACACACAGCAGAAGATCAACCCTCGTTCTCCATTATTTCAGAGTGCATGATATGGAGTTATGAATTCAAATTTTAAGACAAGTTCCAGTTACAAAAGAGTTCCTGGGAGTAAAAACAATTTGATAGCAGAACCACATGAGCAGAATAGAAGTACACTGTTCTTTACCACCAGAAATTGGACAACTATCTGCCAGGGATGCTTTAATTTGAAATCTTTCACCAAACAGATGGCTTGCCTTGACCTAAATGGCAACACCCAAACTAGGATCCTAGTTCTGATGAAACCGTGTTTTGCACACCTTGACTCATGGAAATGTACTCTTAAACCTAGGTTGGAGAAATAAGAAATAATGAGATATTTCTCATTTCTCCAACCTAGGTTTAAGAGTACATTTCTGTGGGTTGGTAAACTAAATGCAACTCTGGAAACAACGTGTTTGCTGCATCAAATTTGTGTCCCAGCATTATATCATGCCATAAGTATATATTATGATACATTTTCACTGCATCCCAATTTGGAAACTGTCCAAATATATGAAAGATCTTGAATGAATTATCCAGGACTTCTTTTAGAGGAAACATACAGTTTAAGCCAAAGTAGCAACAAAGTGTAAATCTCTAGATTTTCTTTCTACATTGATTTTAAAAGTAGCTAGCTAGCTAGAGATTGGTAGAAGATGATGATGCTAGGTGAATATAAATAGATGATTGTATTCTCTTTAAAAGCTCAGGCCTGCTTAGGCACAGTTCCCAACGGCCTCCTTTTCAATATTGATTGGGAAACCTCAAAGACAAAACAACAGTTAGCAATAAGAATATCTAATTTGTTATTATCTATAGCAGTATAGAAAGGCAATTAGACATAAGAGGGTCTCTGAGAAAATGCTGTTACTTCTATTTTTAGCCTTTCTGGTAGCAACAGAAGAAAACACTGCAAGAAGAACTTTAAAAAATTATGTGAGAACTGAAGTGAATGATGTACTGATAGGGATAGTCTGGTTTGTTTAGTCCAAGGCTGAAAATGACAGTGCTCAGCACTTTTGTAAGACCTAAGGTGATGAGGTACGAAAGCACTGTAATTGTAATTGTTGTGACTTTGGGAATGTATAGGGAAAAGAAGATTTCTCCAAGATTCCAGATTTAACACACTGTCTTGGCTCCTTTAAAGGCATAAAATAAATGCTTGTAAATTATCTGGGTAACTTTGCTGGGTGGCCTGAGCTGTGGACAGAGAGACTATTCTAGATGGATTTATTTATAAAGAAATCCTCTTTCCCTGATGTGATTATATAGCAATACAACAATCACCATGCACTAGGAAGCTTTGCAAAAGTCAACAGCTGCTTTGGTTTGCAAATCACTGACAGGGCGGTTGGAATACCAACAATAACAGCAGTCCTGGAAACATGGGTTGCATTGCTATTTTTTGTTATTCAGTCGCTAAGTTGTGTCTGGTTCTTTGTGATCCCATGGACCATAGCATGCCAGGTCCTCTGCCTTCCACTGTCTGCTGGAGTTTGCACAAATCACGTTCATTCATCAGTGGCACTATTTATCTGTCTCATGTTCTGCCGTCCGCTTTTTCCTTTTGCCTTTAATCTTTCCCAAAATCACTCTTTCCCAATGAGTCCTTTCTTTTTATTAGGTGGCCAAAGTATTTGAGCTTCTGCTTCAGTATCTGTCTTTCCAAAGAACAGTCAGGATGGGTTTCCTTTAGGATTGCTATTGCTACTTATTTATTTTTGTTTTTAATTTCTCTGGATGTACCGGTGGACCAGCAAATGGCTACACCACGCACAAATGTTTGTCTACTTGCTTGGTTATTTTAACATTTCACTTGAGACTGACTTTCCATCCACATGTTTTTTAAAAGTCTGAAAGTATCACATGTATGAATCCAGAAGACCAGCTGAGGAGATCTTACAAAAGGGGAGTACAAGCTGAGCACAACTGCAACTTGGGAACAAAACAGGAGAACGAGCTTGCGTATCATGGGAACTATTTCAGTGTACTCCCTCTGCCACAAGTTGTGGTATCTGCATATTAGCTGCAGACTGATGGGGTGCCAGACTGCATTACAAAGCTAACCTATTTTAGATTTCTTTTTGGCTATTCCTGGCTGTGCACAACACTGCCTTCTGCAGTCTAGCCTTTCCACCCTGATTTCCTTGACTTTTGGATGCATTCCTGCAGTGTTTTTTAATTGCTAGCCTAGAGCAAGCAGGTGTCTGGCTAACTAAGGCATCTTCATTTGCCTTTTGGGTGTTTCAAAGGCCTTGCAAAAAATGTTCAGTCAACTCAAATGAGTTACTTGGGAGCACCACACCTTTTGGAGTGAAAGCTGAGTGGCATCACCGTGTGTGGTTCTCGAAGCAGTTCTGGCTCTTCTGCAAAGAAGAGGTGTATCTCATTGGGTGGGACCGCTCTTCTAGAAAATCTCCTTTGGAGCAAGTAGATCAGATATCAGCTCTTAATTAAAACAGAAGAGAAAATAGAAGGAACACCCATTGCTGCCAAACAACAGTAGCATTATTTGCCCAGCACTGTGGTGGGGGAGCATGCCAAAGATTTCCCGGAAAAGATCTGGTAGAACAAGGCATGGTGAACCTTTATATTCTGATGTCAATCAATGAAATTATCATGTGTTCTCTTTGGCCCTCAAAGCTGCAAAAGGAGCTGGAGGGGATTTGAGAGAGGACTTGTATTTATATTTATTTATTTATATTTTGACTTGTATGCCGCCACTCTCCGAAAGGACTCGGGGCGGCTAACAGATAAAACATAGAACAATAAATAATTTAAAAAGAAATTAAACCTAACAAGCCAAATATAACAATAAAAACCCAATTAAAATCCCCCCTCCCCCCCAGGTCAGTCCAGCCCAGCCTGTAAAAATAACCAGGTTTTTAGATCGCACCGGAAGAAGAGATCGGGAGCCAACCGGAGCTCAACCGGTAGTTGGTTCCATAAGGCGGGAGCTGCTACAGAATAGACCCTTCCCCGGGGCACCGCAGCTGACATTGTCGTGCGGAGGGCATCCCGAGGAGTCCCAGCCTGTGTGCTTGCACAGGGCGATCGGTATTTGATATCGGCAGGAGACGCTCCCGCAAGTACCCTGGACCTACGGCATGAAGGACTTTGAATGTTAGCGCCAGAATGTATGTATACACCTGCTCTCATGCCCATACCCATATACCCATTGATGGGCACATATAGCATGTTTTCCTACACTTTGTCTCTCTTTCACAAAGACTTATGACCACAACAGAGCCCAACATTCCCATTGTTAAGCAAGACAATTGTTAAGTGAATTTTGCCCTATTTTACCACCTACCTTGCCACTGTTAAGTTAGTAACATGATTGTTAAGTGAATTTGGTTTCCCCATTGACTTTGCTTGTCAGAAGGTTGCAAAAGGTGATCATATGATCCCCCAGGACACTGCAACCGTCATAAATAAATGTCAGTTGTCACACATTTAAATTTTGATCACAAGATGACCGAGCCCTGGGGCACCCCACAAGTGAGATACCTTGGAGTCGACCTCTGCCCCCCTGCCAACACTGTTTGCGAACGTCCCGAGAGGAAGGAGGAGAACCACTGTAAAACAGTGCCTCCCACTCCCAATCCCCCGAGCCGCTGCAACAGGATACCATAGTCGATGGTATCAAAAGCCGCTGAGAGATCTAACAGGACCAGGACAGAGGAAAAACCCCTGTCCCGAGCCCTAGAGAGATCATCAATCAGCGCGACCAATGCTGTCTCCGTGCTGTACCCGGGCCAGAAGCCCGATTGGTACGGATAATAAAGGCCTCTGCCCATTCCACGACCTGGCCTGGAAAGATTGCATCAGCCAACACTCAGGTTAAGCCATGCGGTCCAGACAAAGCCTACAAAGTTAGCTAAGACCCCCGCCCCTGGGAATCTGACTGCCAATGGGATATATTTCTTGCACAGGAACAGGAAACACTAAGGTGGGGCCCAACAGAGGGTATATAAGGGACTCTCAGCATCTCAGTCCTTCCTTTCTTTTCCTTCACCCAACATCTTAAAGCATGTGATCACCCTTTTTCCTTCTTTCTTCACCCAAGGGCCTTGGTGGTGCAGGCTACTAAATGCCTAGCACTTAAGTTCCAGCTGCCTGCAATTAGTGCAGGCTCCAATCCCACCAGGCTCAAGGTTGACCCAGCCTTCCATCCTCTTGGGGTAGGTAAATTGAGGACCCAAGATTGTTGGGGGCAATAAGCTGACTTTGTAAAAATGCCGCTTTGTAAAAAAGCAGGCATATACAATGGAAAGAAGGCTATTGCTGAGCGCATTGGGTTGTATCCCAAAAATTGTAAGCCGCCCTGAGTCTTCGGAGAAGGGCGGCATATAAGTGTAATTTTTTTTAAAAAAAGTGATCCTGTCCACCATTAAACCATCTTTCCAAGCAGTCACCATGTTTCCAGTGTCTTTCTTCCCCACTTGGAACAGAACCCAGAAGGATATTTCTTCCAACACCACCAATGAGAAAAAGTTCTCTTCCATCCATTATTTGCCATTTTTAAATCAGGGTTTCCTAATTGCTATTCTTGAGACACATTGGGATTAAAATATGTACATTTTCCCAGAAGTCCCAACTATTGCAGTCCATATTATAGGATAATTCTGGGAGTTCCCATACATCAGTAAATGCTGGGTTAAGGAAAGCTGTTTTAAGAACAGACATAGGTCACTGCCTTTACTTGCTCATCAGTCTTGCTTTAGCAAGACAGAATCCCAAGCAGCATTTTCCCCTGATTTACTTGGAAACATGTAAGCAAAGCCTATGTTCTGCCACTGAGATATGCTCTTCTTTTAAGGCACAAGGAACACCAATGCCCCATTGCAGAGGTGGTATTCAGCAGGTTCTGACCAGTTCTGCAGAACTGGTAGTGGAAATTTTGAGTAGTTTGGAGATCTGGCAAATCCCACCTCTGACTGGAGATTTTACAGTATCCTTCCCCTGCCACGCCCACCAAGCCATGCCCACGGAAACGGTAGTAAAAAAATTCGAATCCCACCACTGCTCCATTGGCAAATCCAGTTGATGCCTTCCAGATCCCTTGTTAAATTCTGGAAAACTTTCTCTGCTGCCAAGTGTCTCTCTCTCTCTCTGACCTGGAGGTAAGAAGCAATTTCTTTTTCTTGAGGGAAGAGGATGTGCTAGAGCTTTTTGTGCACATAATCAACATGATTTGGAAGAGGTGTCATGTGTGCTCTCCCATGAGCACAATTCCTATCTCCAGTACAGTATTTTTTTTCCCCAGATTTCCACAGGAGGATTGGAATGGATGCTCCTGGTAGCTCCTTTCAACTCTATAACTTTGCAATACGAGTCTATGATTTTATGAACCCGGGGAAAAAGGTGCCATATCATTATGAGTTAAGTGGATTCTTTGAAGCAACAATATTTCATAAGCTCATGAAAAAAAAATTCTGAAAAAGAAGGGCTGCTTACAGATTAACAGAGGGATGCTGTG
Source organism: Naja naja (assembly GCA_009733165.1). NCBI lineage: Eukaryota > Metazoa > Chordata > Lepidosauria > Squamata > Elapidae > Naja > Naja naja. Next base: position 344,122,601 of record CM019148.1, on the reverse strand, counting down.
CTTATACTCACGCAACGTCCCCAAGAATTTCTTTCAAATCATTTTTGCACTGTTGGAAGAAATATCATTCTGGATTCAGTTCCAAGTGGGGAAAAAGACACTGGAAACATGGAGGCTGTTTGGAAGGTTTAATGGTAGACAGGACCACATGGCCTGGAGCTCCAGAGTGAAAAGGAAGGATGATCACATGCTTCAAGGTGAAGGAGGAGATCAAGAAAAGGCTGATATGCTGAAAGTGCCTGGGTTTTATACCCTCTGTTGGGATTTGAATTGGAGCTTGTTTCTAATTGGTTGTCAGACTCCCATGGGGCCATGCGGGGGCAACTCTGTAGGCTGTAGGCTCTGTAGGCTTGGTTGAGTCTTGCTGCATGATGATGTACTGAAAAGGGCTTTTGGCAATTGCTATAGCTTTACCTGGAGATCTTTGTTATGTAAAGTATTCTTAATGGCCCACCCATTAACAAAGGTGGGGGTGAGCTTCTGCTTCTGAGGTGACTTTCTGCTTCTGAGTTTCTACTCTTTTTAGGGGAAATATTCTGCCTTTTTAATATTTCCTAGGATATTTTGATTTTCTAGGAGAGGGGTGGGTGCTAACTTCCTACAGCACCATGCACATTCCTTGTGGGTGCCAAGTGAAAGGGATTGTAAATGCTGCACAATTATAAAGGGAAACTCAAAGTTGTCTCTGAGTAGTAAGTCAAGGAAAACTGCAGATTTATTGGATCCTCTACAAATACCATATAGATAATAGTATGTTCACCCATGTTTGTAGCAAGATTTCTAATGCTAGTTTGACTGGGTAGATGTGCAGTGCAAACTCTACGTCCCTTTTTAATGTGCAGTGTGCATGAAGCCAGTGACTCTATCCTGCTCCTCTGACTAAGGGTAAAGGGGGCCAGGGGAGGAACTGTCAAAGTGAAGCCTGGTATATCTCATCTTGAGAGTGAAGAAAAGGCTGATATGGCCTTGGACGCCCTCAGACCTGGGAAGGGATCTTCTTTCTGGCTTGCTTACAGAGCAGCTGCCAACTCTCTGTTTGTAAATTAAACCTAAAGAGGCCCCACTTAATGTATCCCTAGGGCTTTTCATATGAGTTCATGTGGATTTTGTTTCAGCCCGTGCTGAGGAGAAAGGTGTATGTAAACAATGAGCTGATTTCCTCCATAACTTCCTTTACTTTCTCAGGAGAATCCTCTGGGCTGGCTGAAGTAAGACTTGGAGGAAGCTTGTGTGCCCCAATGGAGAGGAGAGAGGAAAATTAATTGAAATAAGGTTATACAGGCTTGGTTTTAACACTTCTATTTTTAAAAATAGCAGCACTGCCATCTACTGGAGAATGCAACAATCTCTCAGCCCTGTTGATCTTTTTGAAAATAAAGGTAGTCCTTGACTTATGACAATTAATTTGAGCCCAAAATTTATGTTGCTAAGTGGGAAATTTGTAAAGTGAGTTTTGCCCCATTTAACGACTTTTCCTGCCACGTATGTTAAGGGAATCACTGCAGTTGTTAAATTAGTAACATGGCTGTGAAGAGAATCTGGCTTCCCCATTGACTTTGCTTGTCAGATGACTCCGGGGACACTGCAGCAGTCATAAATATGAACCACTTGTCAGGCATCTGAATATAAATCGCGTGACCATGGGGATGCTGCTCTGTCATAAGTGTGAAAGTGGCCATAAGTTACTTTTTTCCCAGTGCCGTTGTAACTTCGGTCACTAAGCAAACTGTTGTAAGTTGAGAACTGCCTGTAGTTCATTTGGGTCTTTTAAAAATCAATTATTTATAGTAATAACAACTCTCCTCAATGGAGGTGATGCAAATGTCGTTCCCCTCCTGATGTTTACAATCCAGCATTCAATGAAGTAACAGAAGAGGAAGCAACAATTAATTGTGTGACAATGAAATGCTGTTTCCCTAATCTACTGCAGTAGGCAGCAATTCAACATGCATGTTTCCCTGGAAATAGATACTTTAGTCTAGTATTCACTGGGACATTCTTCACCCAGGCCTATGGAAAGGAGAGACCCCTTCCTTTATATCATCAGACCTGTCACACTTGCCATCTTTTAGCTTTTATTGATTTTTATTGTAATTTCTTTGATTGCTTTGATTCTTTGATTGCTGCCAGCTGCCCAGAATCAGTGACAGTTGGATGGCATACATGTTTAATAAATTGCTAAATTATTATTATCTTTTCACAACAATTGGAAGTCCCCCTGCCAGTTCTTTATCTGGTGATTACCTTTGCCAACTGTACTTTAACAGTACTTCTATTTTCTAAGGATTTTCTCTTGATTAAGATTTCAGGCTTGATTTTTCAGAATGAAATTTATCTGTTAATCTCTAAATTGTTTCCCCTTTCCTTTCTCTGAAGTTATAAAAGTACTTCAAAGGCTTTAACAATCAATTATTATCTCTGAAAAGTCTTTCTAAATAAAAAAAGAAAATATCTGTGTAATGAACTGGGAATTTTTACCATGGTCCACTTTGAAAGTCCTTTGGTTTTACTTCAGAAATGTTTTTTTATCTTTGCCAGCAAAACCGGTATAATAATCATATTATTTTTTCCCCACACACATAAGTAATGTAATACTCAATTTTTATTCAATTTGATGGAGGAGGATTTATTTTGAAATTTCTTTGTTAAAGGACAAACTAGCACTATGGTTACTGGCATAAGAGGAGTTTGCTGTGGTGAAGGATATATGTCGATATCCTGTCTTTCATTTTACAATTATCCATCAGGGATTTGAAGCCTCCCTTACTTCTAATGTAACCTAAAAGAACTCTTCCCAGTCTTTCAGATCAGGCAGCCATGGAAACTACAGAATGTAGCAGAAAGATGTGTAACAGAAAAAAATCAAAACTAAGCTGTTTTTCTTAAATGAAGTTCAAATACATTACGAAGAAAAATCTAAAATAGAACTCTCAAGGAATAAGGTAGAGGAAAAATTCAGTGTCACATTAGTTTAAACTTGTTTCAGTGGTTTCTTTTTCTAAACAATCTAATAAAACCGATTTCCAGACAAACTACCCAACAAAGACGAGGCTCTTAACTCAGTGGAAAAAACAGAGTTGCAGAGTTCTATGCACAACTGATCAAGTACAACCCATTTGCAGATTTATTTGTGCATTGGGTTCTGCAGCCACTCAAATCCTGCCTCCAGTGTTGCAGTTACAGTATTTTCCATGCATTTGCCAGGCCATCTTTTAAAACAGATGTCCAATTTATCGTAATGGAAGAAGCAGATTGATGAACCATTTGCTGAACTGAGGACCCCTCTGCAAAAACCCCACACACACACACACAACGCAAGCCAAACCAACACCATCCCCCAAATCTGTCAAAATATGTATGTATTTGGCACACCGTGCAAGATCCTTTTGCTCAATAATTAGGCAAGCATGAGAGAGGGTTTTTTTTCAAATTAGTGTTTATTTTATGGCATTTATTGTAATTCATAAAAAATAGGCAACTATAGGTAGTTCTCGACTTACAACCACAATTTGGCCCAAAATTTCTGTTGCTAAGCAAAAGGGTTGTTAAATGGGTGCGGCGGTGGCACACGTGGTAAGATGCTGGACCTGTGTGCTGCTGAGGTTGGCGGCTCGATTCCCATGAGCGATTAAACAGTGGAGGGACAAGAAAGGAGCCTCCCCCAACTGCCTAATGGCATTCAGGCATCCTGCAGGTAAAAGATAACACCACCTGAAAAAATTCATTTCACAGAGGCAGCCAGCCACCTCGGTGATCGCTGGCTAACACGTGCCATACACTAAATAAATAAGAGTTAAGTGAGTTTTGACTTGTATGATTTTTCTTGCCACATTTGGTAAGTGAAGCACTGCAGTTGTTAAGTTAGTAATAAGGTTGTTAAGTGAATCTGGCTTCCTCAATGGCTTTGCTTGTCAGAAGGTTGCAAAAAGTGATCTCATGACCCCCAAGATACTGCAATCATCATAAATATGAGCCAGTTGCTAAGCATCCAAATTTCGATCATGTAACCATGGAGATGCTGCAACCATTTTAAATATGAAAAACGGTCATAAGTCACTTTTTTCAGTGCTGCGGTAACTTCAAATGGTCACTAAACAAATGAGTGTAAGCCACGGACCACCTGCATATATAGGCTGTAGCTTGCTCAGATCAGCCTAGTCAAGCTTTATCAACTACAGTGTATACGAAACAAAGTAAAAGATGAAGAGGGTTTAGAAGGATAATACTCATGATCATATCCATCCACTCAATTAAACTCTGAAGTTCTCAATATAACGAATACTGTGTTGGATAAAACTAAGGCTTAAAAAATGCTTCTGTGGAAAAATCCACTCCAGACAAACTAATTACAGTGCAGTAAATCCAAAAATGTCACAAGTAGGGATTTGCTTTTGTCACAAATAGAAATTTGAGTTTTTAAAAATCATAGCATTACAGGCCTGGATGTACTTAGAAGTTAGTCCAACATTCGTTCGTTCGTTCGTTCATTCGTTCATTCATTCACTCACTCACTCACCATTCATTCATTCATCTGACTTAAATGACACCAGACTACAACTGACTCTGACTTGCTATTATTAGCCAGTACAAGAGTTCAAAGAAAATACTCTGAACATCATCCACATAAGCAATTTTCAGGCCCCATTGATTTCAATGAGAATACACATATGGCTTTTGAGGAAACAGGCTTAGAATTATGCTGCAAATGTTTCCTATTGAAATCACTGGAAGCTTAATCAGTGGATTCCAATTTTTGCTGAATAGTCTTATATTTATTTTCAACTATACAAAATATGCTCTGAAGGTACATTAGCAATAAACTGTCAAAAAAAGCACACTATAAATGGGTAAAATTTAGAAGTGCATTTTTTTTTCTGTGATATTACTGCAAAAAGCTACTTCATCATCAACAGACCAGCTTACTCAACGGTGTTTGTGACAGCAGGCTTAATGATGAGTAATATTTTCTTTCACATATCGAGTCTAGTACTGTGATATTACAAGGCTCATCTTTCCAAGTGATTCACCTCTTTTTTGTTATTCTGCAAATGAGACATCTCTAATTTCTCTAAATGACCATTCTTGATTTATCCTTTAGTTCAGTGCTAGTTGACTAGTCCCCCAATCTAGTTCACACAACACACTAGGTTAACATGTGCTTGGCTAGTGTGCAAGTCAGTATGTCTTATGGATACAGCCATATAGCATTGTTAAATCCTCATCTAGTAAATGTTCAAATCCAACCCATTTTATTTCATGCTTTGCCTATAGCTTTTAACTCTTGCTCTCATGCATAGCAAAAAATCAAATTGCCATAAGGCTTTAAAAAGCAGTAGTTGTGAGATTCAGAAGACCATGTTAATTTGATCCTTTTGCTTCACATGTTCATTTTCCAAGATCTATTATTCTCCCCATCAGATAATATACATTGCCACCAAACTAACTCCAATTCATGTAGCCATTTTGATTCAGAGGCAAGTATCAACACTGCCTGATTTGTGTGGCAAGCCCACTTTAGATGCTGAACCAGGTTGCGCATCACGGCAGAAAAGCACAGCTGGGTTCTTAAAAGCCCACATAGCCACTTCTCTACCAGTGCCTGGACTGGAGCAGGTCAGGTTATTCCTTGCATTGCCCCCACTGCCATGCCCATAGCTGGCATAGCGTTCTGCCCGGTTCTTGCTCTCCAGCCGATGACCCTGAGCAGATGCCAAGTAGGCAGCCACAGGTTTTTGAGCCCGATAGCCCCCTTCCCGATTGCGCCCGAGAAGAAGAGAAATGTTAGGGTTGCGGGTGGCATAGATGAGTGGGTTGATGGCGCCATTCGCCCAGGCCATCCAGCTTGCCACAGTGTCTATGGCGGGGGAAAAGGAGAAGTGTCCCGTTGCAGCAGCCAAGCCTAATATACAATAAGGGCCCCAGCAGCAGATGATGGAGACGATCATAATCAGAACGGTGGTGGCCGTGCGCATCTCGCCATAGAAACGCAGGAGGTGCCCATAAGTGGTGAGTGGGCGCACCCTGCTCTCGGTCAGCCTCACTGCCCGGCAGATGTTGTAATGGCAGAAGCACATGAGAGCGAAGGGCAGCAAGTAGCAGAGGACAATCAAGGTGGCACTATAAGGGGGACCCAAATGGGAAGAGCCCCAAGGCAGCACATACATGCAATGGTAGGAAGCAGGGGGGCCTGGCCCACAGGCTGCTCCTCCTCTTCCTCCTCCTCCTGAGCCAGCAGGTACCAAGGCCCTGAGAAGCCCAGGGCGGCCAACCACACAGCAACCAGGAGCTGCGTGGCCCTCCGGCGGCCCATTTTATGCAGCGGCTGGCGGACAATGGCACAGTAGCGGTCAAAGGAGAGCAGGGCCATGGTCAGGGTGGCAGCGATGCCCAAGCCAGCGTGAAGGGTGGCGCTGGCCAAGCAGAGGCGGCGCCCGAAGAGCCAGGCCCCGTGTGGGCGCCCATTGAGAAGGCTGACGAAGGCCAAGGGCAGGCACAGAAGGGCGTCCAGGAGTTCGGACAGCGACAGCGACAGCACGAAGGCGTTGGTGACTGTCCGGAGCTGCCGGTGCCGGGCGATGATGACCACCACAGCGCCGTTGCCCAGCATAGAAAGCACGAAGATGGTGAGCAACAACAGGCCCTGCGAGGCCAGCGCCGCCCCCGACCAGCCCCACCGCGCCTCTTCCACAAGGTCCGGGGGCGCCGTCCCCGCGCTTCCATTGCCGGGTGCAGCAGAAGCGTTGCTCAGCGAGGCCACCTCCTCCATGGGCAGCTGGTGCAGGAAGGCGCATTCCCAGCCCGAGCAAGGCGAGTCCCTTCCCGAAAGGGCCAGGGAAGCAGCGGCCCCCTCAGGCGCTGGGAATGAGCGGCGTGTTGGGTTTCGGCACGGCTTCCGCGGCTAAGTGGCTCCCGGCCTCGTTGAGCCCTGGAAGGTTGGGCTCCTGCTGCATTTTGGAGAAGCCGGCTGCCCAAGGAAGGGGCGGCTTCGAAAACGGCGGCGCAGCAGCTGGAAAAAGCGCCCCGCTGCCTCGCCCTCCACACTTCGGCCCTGCGCGCGTCTCGCGGCAACCTGGAAGGCAGGCGGAATTATACGGGGATGCTGTGGGTTGCTGTCTGCTCTCCCTCCACCCGGGGACGCACGCTCCTTCCCGGGCAGGCGGCTTCTGCTGGGCGGCGGAGGAAGGTACGGGCGGCAGCGTTGGGGATGCTTAGCTTTCGCTGGTTCGTTTGCTGAGCTGCTCAGCCAGCCTGGGCTTGGCGGGAGCGATACGGAAACCAGCCGTGCGGTGCACTAAATTTGCTGGCTCCTCTTCGGAGCAGGAGACGTTCAGGGCCGCTGACGTTTCTGCAGACGGTTGCCCGGGGAAACCATGTTATTCCCCATCCCACTGCTGCTCAGGGGAGAAAGCATCGCCGCAGTTTCCCTCCCGCCCTCATTTTGCATCTTTCCCACTTCATCCTGGGGTCTGACTGGCGACCTGGCAGGGCTGCAAGTGGCCCCTTTAAATATTTTACAATCCACCAGTCAAAAAAGTGAGTGACACCATCTCCGCTGGTCCCAACAGTTGGCAAAATTATGGCAATTACTTATTCCCACCAGAACAGAATAGGAATAGGATAGAATAGAATAACAGAGTTGGAAGGGACCTTGGAGGTCTTCTAGTCCAACTCCCTAGTTAGGCAGGAAACCCTACACCACTTCAGACAAATGGTTATCTAATGTCTTCTTTACCCCAGTTCAGTTACCTCAGTTCAGTTTCCAAAAGGGATCTTTTGGAGCAGAAGTACCAGCCCATTCTTGTTGGAGTGACTGAACAAATGCTTTTAGAAAAGTCAGGATTTCAGTCTTCTTAACTTTGCAGAACGTGAAACTGCTGGTTTCTACGTTAAGTTTTTCAGTGACCATTTTAAAAGGTCATGGGGAAAACCAGAATCACATCTAAAATTCTTCTTGGCTGGATTTCCTCATCCACTACATTGTAGCAGCGGAGTGGTCATAGCAACCTTGCCTAATCTGATAGTCTTTGGTTTAGGCAGAGAGATTCTGGCTCTCCAGATGAATTACAACTTCCCAGCAACTCATCCAGGATGGCCAGCACTGAGAGGTATTGGAAATAGATGTTCAGTCACATTTGGGATAAGGCAGGGAACCGTTGCAATGCATGGCAGAGCTCTATCAGGATTTGGCAGGTTTTTAAGGTATAAGTGGGTGGGTTATCAGCAGTATGTACTTAAAATGTAACAAAAATGACCTTTTCATTTGAATTTTTTTCAATAAATCCCTGCTGGCCATCAATTTTTAGAGTATATTCAGTTAATTTTAAGAAGGTGATTGTTTTGCTTATCTAATGTGGATAGCTTGTACAGCTATGTAAGAAAAGGTCAAAATCAGATAAAAAACTTGCTTCATAAATAACATGGGGGGAACAACTTTAATTTTGCATAGTTATTCAGCACTGAATCACAGTGAAAATATTGTTATATTCTCAGTAAGAGCCTTTAAGACTCTTTCATTTTTTAAAAAATGTAACCTATAATTGATATCCATGATGTAATTCAAATAGGTATTCTTCCCCCCCATATACACACAAGAAGTCTACGAAGAATTTCCCACATTTCAGTTGTCCACAAAATGTTTTCTCTGAAATCTTTGATCAACTTCTTTGTAAGCTGTTTTTAAATACCTAACTACTAATGCAATTCTAGTTTTGTTACAGCATTTTGCTATCACAAGTTTATTAATAATCATTGTAAATTATTGTAATTTCCTACTGCGTTTGTCCTCTACAAGGCTTTTCTGATGCCAAAAAAAATATTTATGACTTACTACCCTGCCATTATGTTCGTATTGGCCAACCAAAGATTTTGTAGTAGATGTGAAAATGCTTAACTTTGGCTGCACTGTGTTCTTTATCATTATTTATATTAATTATCAGTAAAAAATGAACACCAATACCATAATCAAAACTAAACAAAAATGCATCTTTTGCATCAGAGTTATTAAGAAAGCAATTACTTGAGAAAGAAACCATATTTCAGTGGATCATTTTCTTCAAGAGTAAAAGTTGATGTTCCGGTATAAAAAGATTCCCCTGAGACTTCTACTATAACAGCATTGTGTTCACCACATTTCGTTTCCTGGATTGGAAAAACAAGTGTTTAAGGTTAAAAAATAGGTCTGCTCATTAGTTCAGTAATACAGTCTATAAGCTTTTGCAAATAGCAAATATATGAGGAGACATAGATACCCAGAATGAAATATTAAGTAATAATTAAAAACATCTTCTCAACACTGGACAATCCCAATATTATGCAACCAGAAAGTAAGGTAAACTCATGCCATAATATTTTTCCTTCACTTCCTATTGCTTCATATTCTCTGAATGTTAAAAATTGCATTGGGTTGCAGTGAGAACAATCCAAGTTGGTATTCTTGCACTGCTCCTACAAAACTGTTCCTCTTAATACTAGATAACTTCTTCCTCCTGCTGCAACCCATGGCACATTTTTCAGAATGTTTTGTAGGTCTTTTCTTCATCTTCAGGAAAGGCTACCCAGAAAGGATGTGGACTTCAGAGAAAGACAAAGTCTGTTTTGCAAGTGGCTTTCTTCTCCCACAACTCTGAGGAAGAATCAACTCAATTTAATCCAACTGAAGTAGATTTTGAGTCCACTTTAATGCTACCCAAGGAAAAGCAACCATTTTCCAGTCAGCTAATTCCAAATTTTCTATTTAAGAAATAACCTATACACAAACTCCTTCCCTCCCACCCTGTTCCCCAAAACAAAAGTCTGGTATTTGCCTTTATCGCTTTTCCAGTGAACAAGGAACCAGTTGAACTGCTTCTGAAGGTCCTGGTCTGGTTCAGTTGAATTAATCCTTTATGGTGTTGTAAGGCAATGCGAGCAGTCACACCTGATCCTGTAGGACTTCGATCAACCTATTTGAGAAATATATGACCTACTGTATTTTTGTTCATTGTTCTATTATGCAAATAAACAATTATATTCATATCTATGCCTATTCACTTTCATCTTTACAGGTATTTATATCTATGCTGTCTACTTTCCCTTTGGAGTTCATTCCAATTAAAATATGCTGGGAATAATCATGTTTGGGGATTAAAATTTCCTAGAATAAGGCTGACCCGGCAAGAATAGAGTGACAGGCAATCTCTTGTAAATAAACAGAGAAAACCTCACTCCCTCTAGTACTGAAGTTGTTATCTAGGTGGGTAATGAAATGTCTGCACAATAACGATCAGGCTCAGGGAATACCAACAACCCCACCCTAAAATAATATTGACTTCAGCCTATTATTCAGTGCTAATATGGAGAGTGTTTGTGCCCATAAAATTAGAATTCTGTTTTTATAAAGTCTCTGAAGGGAGATATCAATGTCACTGTAGATATTGAATTTCAATAGTAACCATCATGCTCAGTGGGTTTTACAAGTTGTAATTCAATATTTAAAGATGCTCATTAGCCCTCCAGATAATCCTGTCCAGCCTGTGCCTCGTTTAACATCAGCAGGAACAGCCAGCCAGAAGTAGGAAGCCACAGGTACTATAGCTCCTTCATTAGGCTACAGAGAGGATTGCTATACACATAAGCTAAAGAGGCTACACACCTACCTCTATCTGAAGGGACCATTGCAAGTCCCTTCTGCATCTTTTCCCAACCATATTCTGCTGTTTAGCACTGAATCTCCTCACAACATTCCCTGTACTGCATTTTGAACTTATCAGGTAGGAGTTAGAGTTGGTTGGGAATCCCAGCACAGTATTAGTGCTGTCTCTTTCCTGGCCTTTCTTTTAAGAGCAACCTGAATTGAGTAAATTTTCAGAAATTGTATTTTCTTGAAAAAGATTTTTTTTCTTCCCAGGATTTTCCAACAAGTCTACTTTTTTTTCAGATTAACCAAATATTGATCAATTGTTTGCAAAAAAAAAAAACAACCTTGACCAATTGACTTCTTGTCTTAGCCTGACATGTTGAGCTGAGAGAGTACCTGGCCCAATGCCATTTACTCTTCTGGTGTCTAGCCTGGTACCTTAACCACTAGACCAAACAGGCTCTGGCAATACTTGACTAATTAAAACCAAATTTGCCATTCTTCTTTAAAGACATTGCCAATACTAGTTTTATTTCTTGGCAGAATAGAAAACTCATAGAATTCTTGGGAGATAAATTCTTATGATTAGGTTCACCTACGCTGCTATTCAACCACAAAAATCACGTACTATATTGCTTTTATTCCAGGATAAATAGATTTTTTAATGTATAAAAGCAGACATTCAGGTCTGGCTCCCCTGCCTTTCACATTGCAGATTCTACATATTCTCCAACTGTAGCAAGAGTCATGGTGGGTACTTATATATTTTTTCTATTATTTCAGGACTCTGGTAGACAGGGATCCAGTTGAGGGCTATTCAACTAAGGGCTACTTTTTTATGATAACAGCTCAGGATCTTTCCTCATGCATGCTTTATTACCTGTGCATCTGCAAATACACATATATTACTTGTAGGTTCATCATTAAATTCATCTTTTCCATCTGTCAGAATAGTTCCATAAATGAAAGCCATCTCTTCACTAAGAGGATGGTGGACTTTGAACTAGAAGAAGAAACAAAATATTTTAGAGACATTTATTAAATTGTAACCAGAGAAATAACCTAACTGCACCATTAAACCTGCACATAGCATCAATGTCCCCATTCAGGCAGAGATTTGTGTACTTTACTTCTTACCTGGAAAAACTAATTGGAAATACCGTGAACCAGGTCTTACATTTATATTAAAAAGGAAATCAGATATCAGAAGATTAATATAGCAACTATTTAGTCAGAAGACTGGAAGAGGAATTCTAACTGAATACAGCATAGTTCAGTTTTTGTTGGAACACTTTATAATTTTGATCTGTTACTCTATGTAAGAAGAGTTCTGAAAGATTAAATCCAAAGCCATCAAGTCAAGCACCGGTCATCAATGACTGATCAATACATTAAAAAATTCAAAGAACCGTAGCTGCTATGCCAATAACAATCTTCTAACATTCCCCAAGAGTTAGTAGTTAAATAATCTTGTGATTCAGGTATCTAACAGTTATTTCCCCAATTTACACTTGTTCCTATTTCCCCCACTGTATTCATTCAGAATGGCCAGAGTACAGAAATCTGTTTCTAAAGCAAAGTTATTTGATATATTATTATTCTGGAAAGTGTATTTCTGATCTGCTGCCAGTATTTTGAAACAGTTAATTACATTTTTCATTCATTTCAAATAACAACTCACTGATCTGCAAAATGATGCATTTAGCTAGTTAAATACAATACAAAGCCATGTTAAATGTACCTGAGCCTTTAGGGCTTCTGTTACTGCAGATGCTGCATCTACAAGATCCCTAATTTTTGAGGAACATACATCAAGGCCTAATTGTTCAGCACTGAGAAATGCATAGAAAGCACCCCCATAGCCAACATCAAGGACGACTTTTCCATAGCCAGGAACATCAATGGTTATATCTGATAAGTAAAAAGAAGAAGGGAATGGAGAGACAAGAGATAAAAGTTACATAAATATCATCAGTATTGTTATTTTTCCATTTATTTTGTTCAATAATTTATTAAGGCAACTGCCCCTCAAAAAAGAGTGTTAAAAATAAATAACTACACCTCCCAATAAATACTAAATAAATAATATCTGAAGATTCCCCAAATATACTTCCTTCTTGTGTCTTTGTCATCTTTTTTCCAGTTTCAATCTTATTAGTGCCATTATTCAACCTTATTTTTTAGAGGAAATTACCTTGGTGGCAGGATACTATATACTGCTTCTAATTTATTACTGAGATACAAAACATTTCATCTTCAGAACTTTTTTTTTTTAATTACATTTATATGCCGCCCTTCTCCAAAGACTCAGGGCGGCTTACAATTTTTGGGATACAACCCAGTGTGCTCAGCAATAGCCTTCATTCCATTGTATATGCCTGCTTATTACTAAGCGGCATTTTTACAAAGTCAACTTATTGCCCCCAACAATCTTGGGTCCTCAATTTACCTACCCGGAGAGGATGGAAGGCTGAGTCAACCTTGAGCCTGGTGGGATTCGAGCCTACAGTAATTGTAGGCAGCTGGAACTTAAATACAGGCATTTAACAGCCTGAGCCACAAAGGCCCTTTTAAGAACTTCAAGAGCAGAAAGTAAATAAAAATTACCATGGTGATTATAGGAGCTATACTCAAACGACATAACTATAATCACAATGACACAACATATATGGGGGTAACTGTGAGTGATTTGATTAATACAGGGATCTACATGCATTTAAAAAACAAAACGTACAGGGTAATCATGAGAAGCAGTGTAGTACAAAGAAGCATTCCTTCCATGAATCAAAGTTAAAGCCTAAGGAATAGCAGAAAAGAGGTTAATTTCAGTAAACTTACATTATCAATCACCAAAAACATGCAGGTCGGAAAGCAAATTTTCAATTTTCCAATTGAGCTACACCATTTTATATCAGTTAAAATTTATATCTGTGACCAAATAATGATTGGATTGGTATATTAAGGATGCCAACATTTGAAATAAGATGCCTTACTCTACTCTCAGTATTTAGCTCCTATGATCCTTTGGGGGGACGACACAGAGCTATGTATAAGAATAACTTATAGAGTCATTTTGTTTCTTGAACCATTTTCTAAGGACTTTTATAAATAATGGAGGACCCCAAAAGGTTTTTGTTAGTATGGGTTACATTTATTGCTATTTATCGTTAAAAAATTTAAAGCTGACACATCTGATGCTATCATTTCTCTTGACCATTTGATGAGATGTTTGATATTGTATTTTTTTCAACAAATTCTGGCAAACAATTTTAATCACAAGATCCCTGAGAGGATCTTAGCAGCCCTCTGGGGTCCTAGAACCACACTTTAAGAAACACAGAATACAAACCAAGAAACTGAATTTGACAAATTAGCTCTAGTGATGATAATATATACAGCTAGTAAACTGGGAAAGATTACTAACATTTGGAACCATCAAGTTCTTTCTCTGGCCATTTTAAATGCTACAAATTTTAAACACCACCTTCTTCCCATTTGAATTTAATGTCTTCTTTCTTCATAAAGATGAAAAACAGTGGATTTATGTTGGCTGACTTGTCTAATATAGCAAACCTAAACTCAAACCCTGGTCATTTCCAAGATAAAATATTGTAACACATTCTAGATGGGGCTGCCCTTGAAAAGCATCCAAAATCTGCAGTGAGTACAAAATCTGATGGTGCAGGAAGTTATGTGCACTTCAAGATCAGCGTACATTACACCTCGGTTTTGCAAACTGCATTAGTTGCCAATTTGCTTCTGGTTGCAAGGTGCTGGTTATTACCTATAAAGCCCCTTACATCTACCTGTCTGATCACATCTGGCAGAAGGAGCATGTTGCAGGCCACATCTTCCATCCAACAGAACCTAGGAGAGCCTTTATATTGACCCTAGCACTGTTGACTATTGGAAGCCCCTGAAGACATGGCTGTGTTATTGGGCCTGGGATCCCAGGGACATGTGGAGCCTGCAATATGGTTGCATTGTATTGCCTATAAACAGTAAGCTGACACTTTCCTAGGCTTTTATATTTTAATTCACATTAGTGTATTATCCCACACCCGAGCTACAGATATTTGCCACTATTGCAAGTATAATCTTAAATACATCATGCCCTTAAAATGTCAATTAAGGATAAAAACATTCTGGTTTTTCTTTGAAGAGGTTTTGCTTCTTATCCAAGAAGTCACTTCAGAGCTGAAGAAGCTTTGGATGAGAAACGAAACGTCTTCAAAGAAAAACCAGAAAGTCCAGTTGCCTCCTGAAAAAGCACCTTTGGGACAACCATGACCTGGATGACTGAGAATCTCCATAGACATTTAAGGGTAAAAAGTGAAGTCAACGTCGCTCAGGCATCTTCCACATCGGTGGACTCCAACTCCCAAGAATTTCCGAGCCAGCTTGGCTATTGCCAGGAATGCTGGGAGCTGAAGTCCACCTACTTCTGGAAGTTGCCTTAAGTGGGGCGACGGTCCAAGAGCGGGTCAGAGTAGCGCCACCGTAACCCTACCGGTAGCCGCGGCGAAGGCAGGTACGCTGTGGAAACGAACGCGGCTTCCACTACGCTGCCCGTCCCAGGACGCAAAAGCCGTGACGGGCCCGCAGGGGCAGTGAATGGTGACGGCGGTCTCGCCGGGGGAAGCCGAAGGCTGGCAGAGGCCGTAGTCGAGGGCAAAGCGGCCCAGGCAAAGGACGGCGTGGCCGCACATGGAGCTCGCGCCCTCGTTGTGCACGAAGAGGGCTCCGAAGGCGGCTTCGGGCAGCTCGCTGGGCACCACCAGGGCGCCGTACATGTCGCGGTGTCCGCGGGGTTCATGCATCAACAGCCGCCTCACAGCGTCCAGCTCCGGGGAGTCCAGCAGGTGACGCCGCCGACTCAGGAGAGGCAGCTCAGGCCCGGGCTCCAGCAATCCCAACCCGCCCGGCACCACCACCCGGAGCGGCTCCCCTCCCGCGTGCATCTCCACCGTACGGATGGCTGGGCTGCCTGGCGCGCGCGGGGGCAGCCAGTCGCCGCGATCGCCCGCGGACATTTTGAACGGCTTTTCTTCGGTTCAGACCAGCACTGCCCCCCCCTACCCGCCCCGTGGCCCGCCCACTAAACACATCATGAACGGGGCGGCTCTCATCGGAATGAGAATTTTAATTTTCAATCAATCACAATGGAGCTGGAAAGGGACCTTGGAGGTCTTCTAGTCCAGCCCCCTGCTCAAGTTGGACACGCTATCCTATTTCAGACAGGTGACTGTCCAAAGAAAAGAAAAGCCTCTGTGCTGTTGCTTATTTGGGGAATTCTGGGAGTCGACTTCCACGCCTCTGAAAGTTGCTGAGGTTTAGAAACACCATCAAAAACGGAACACGAACGCGTTAGTGATCCAAGATTATAAATCTTCCTTCCCAACAACAGAAACTACTGTAATCATTTTTGCTCAACCCTAGCCTCTGTCAAGACATAGTTCTTTATATAGTTAGAATCCTAATGTTAGCTATATAATTCAAAAATACATTCACATTTTCTTTACAATTGCATTGATCTTAATCATCCAGGTTTATGGATATTGTACCAGACAATGGAGACACAAGCCCGCATCTTAAGACAGGGGTGCAGTTGCGGATGACCTGTTGCCAGTATTATCACTCACTGCTACCTGGTGCTGGAGCAGATAACATCCTTCTCTTTGGACTTCAACTCATTGCAAATTTGCCTTGGATATATATTTTCCACACTCACCAGAGTCGATGGTCTCTATCACTTGCTTTCATTGTAGCAGCATTTGCTGCAGAGCTTAAGTATACCCGAAAGGTTGCTGTCCCAGCCACATCTTTCCTGCTGGGGTGCTATGTTCTCTGCTGGTTGGGAGTTGATATTTTATTTTTATAATCTTGTAGTTGATCTATTCTAACAAGTTAATGAATTATTGCCAACTGTAGAGGCTCATGATGCCCTACATCTCCCATGGGCACTCATTTGGACGGGTAAAGTCTTATTCCTTAATTCTGTGGATTACATTGCATTGTAGAAATGGATTCAGATAGTTGCCAGTAATTTTGTTTTATACAATACAATTATTGTGTGTCAAGCCAATAAGGGGACTTAGGTTCCTGCATATGCAGGTTAAAAAAATTATAATTGGTCTAAAAACTATTTTCATGAAGAATAAATCATAAAAAGCCAGTGTATCTAACTATCGCTTTCAGAATGTTCATTTATATTTAAAAACCCTTCTGATTCTAGTTACACGTTTAATAAAAACAAGTCCTGTATTAAATCACATAAATGTGAACTCGTTTATAATATGACACAAGACCTGACTGATATGACAAGATATGGCAACAAAGCTGCATCTTTTTGATAACCACCCATAATTCCTAGCTGCTGGCATAGATTGTTGGGGAATATAAATTAGTTAGATAGACTACACTTAAATAGATAGACAAGACTAAATAGATAGACTAGATACACTAGACTACACCACACTAGACAAAACTAGACTAGTTTAAAAACCCCTTCAAATATTCTAACTTCACCAGACTAAATTTTACATATCTAGAAAAAATTGGCTAAAGTTGATTTTCCAGCTATTGCATATATTTAAGGGAGTGTGTCTTCATTTTTTCTAGCTCTATGAGGAAAAAGAGTTCTGCATGTTGACTCGGGCATTTCCGTCTTCCAGGGTTACGTTCCCTCCAGCGCAGGAAGTGAACATCGTCATACGACCTGGGAGGCGCAACACAAATAACAGCTTGTGGGTTTGACTTCCCCGCCTACTTAAGGGCAAGCAAGGGGTTGCGGCATTTCAGTCGGCAGCTGATTGGCTGGATATTTGAGTGCTGTCAAAATCCCGACTCTTTGTCTTACTTCCGCCGCGGCCAGACTGGAGCAAGATGGGTGAGTTTGAGCTGCGGAGCTATGGTTGTGGGCAGTATTAATGTCGCCTGTAGCTCCACAGACCAGGCTGACCAGTTTATTAGGAACAATAGCAGCGGGTTGGTTTGTTAACTTTGTACGCTTGGCTTGAACGCCACTCACTTCCTTAGTTAAGAGGACAATCTTCCCAACATCCCCGGAGAAGATCGCCTTACAAAAAAGGGTAGATTGCTCCACCACCGAGTACAAAGTGGTGCTTTGCGTACTTTTCTGATGCTGCTACTTTTCTCTCTCTTCTTAAAATTTGTTATACCAGGGCTTTTTGTAGATTTTTTTCTCTTTCTGATCTTTATAAGAATGGGATTCTGTTATCAGGTACTGTGCATACCTGGACATTGTGTGATTTAAGGGCAAGGTAACTTAAAACCAGTAAAATAAGAAAATGCATAGATACCAATCTAACAAAGGGTAAGAAATAATAAGCCAAAAAGGGTTAGAAAGTAGGAATTAAGGAAAGGTAATATATTCTATTATTTAAAGGTAATATAAATCTAGGTCCCAATACCAGCCTATCTTCCCAAACCATCCTTGTTTCCACCATATCCAGCATTGCTTCATGCATTCTTTTTTGTTCTTTAAACAACTTCATATACTACCCAGTACTTTTCTGCAAGAATTTGCATGACTTAAAAATTCTCTATTCATTCTTTAATATTTGATAAAATTTCACCATGATAAATACATTTGTGTTTCTAGTTTGTTGCCATTCGTTTACATGTATGTCACTATCTTGTCTTTGAAACATTAATGTTCAGATCCCTGTATCTCATTGCATTGGCTCCCAGTAGATTTCTGGCTGCAATTCAAGGTGCTGATTGTCACCCTTCATGAGGCCAAGTTACGTGTGACATCTTTCCCAGATGGTTTCCGCCTATCCCACCAGATAGGGCAGAATGGGCATACTCCTGGTCCTATCAGTGAAGCAGTGTCATTTGATAGGCAATAGGAATGTTGCCTTTTTTGTTCTGTTTTTTTTTTTGTCTCAACCTTCCTGAGATATAGACAGCTCCACCTCTACTTGCCTTCTAGAAGACTGTGAAAACCTGGCTTTCCCTCCAGGAACAGAGATCAGAGGTTTGGGGTGGGATAATTGTGTTCTCTGATTGTGCTTGGTGCATTCTGGCTAAAATATACAAATACTGTATTGTCCTTGTTAGCAGATGCAGCATTTAGCACATGGTCAAGTAGACTGTTAACCTAGTCTATGCTTTCTCTAGTTTACTAAAATCATTACTGTATATGAAAGCCTTGCAATGACCAGCACTATGATGGCTGATAGAGTGCAATTTTTATGGAGCTATCAAGTAATGATTATGGTATATTAAAAATTGCATAAAATCAGGTGAGATTTTATATGTAAGAGTTGTAGAAAGATTCAAGAATTATTCACTCTTTTTTTGATGTAAGTTGTAGAAATTCAGCCAGACTGCCTTGGCCTTTATTGTGGAAGAACATTGGAAATTATAAATGGAACCGAAATTAATGGTGATTGTGGGGTAAGTTGTACATTTGGCAATTTTTCTAAATATTTAAAACAAGGATATGTTGTTATTGGACATGACTAGGTAAAAGGTTAGGCTGAATGTTTGCATGAAACATTATTATGTAAATAATCAAATAGATAGGAAAACTAGATAAGCATTTTAAATAGATTAAGTAAAGGCTTTATAAAATAGATTGTGATAAAACTTTACAGGTATGTCCCAGAGGACAAAGAAGTGATGTCTATAAAATCTGTCGCGAATGTACAGGATCTCCAGAACGTTATGATTGGCTTTATCTTGGCTTTATGGCAATGCTGCCTCTCATTCTGCATTGGTTCTTCATTGAATGGTATTCAGGAAAAAAAGGTATTTAAGGTTTTAGCTTAATAATATTTAATTTTAAAATACACTAACTTCTCAACTGAATATGTAAAATTCAGTTATTTATAGAGTGATGCGTACAGATCTGTACCATTTGTCCTCTTGGATTTTAGCCTCTATTTAATTTTTGTTCATTTTAATTGTTTTTATATGTATACTTTTATTATAATGTAAACTGCTCAAAGTCGATGGGTGGCATATAAATTAAATAATGAATAAATACAACCCCCACCTCGTGAAATATAAATTCAATACAATAAAAATATAAAAACATTTTTAATTCAGCTCGCTTGCTACGAAAATAGAGTTGTTTTCTTGGCAACAGTGCAGAAGCAATTTGCACAAGTACTTCTGCAACAGTGCAGAAATAGTATGTACTGGCTTTTTCCAGGTTTTTTTTTTCAACTTTTCACTCTAGCCTGCAATCTTGAAATTCCATGTTTCCCATCCAAATTCTAGCCTGGCCTAATTCAGCTGAGTTTCCAAGCCCAGACCAGGTGTCCCTTGTGCTGCCACCTGTTGGTACTATTATTTTAATGCATGAACTTAACCAAATCTATAGGCAGGCCTCAATTTATAACCAGTCGCTTAGTGACCATTCAAAGTTACAGTGGACCTCCCTACGACTCAGTTGTGAAGATTTGATGGCTGCCCACTGCACACTTGTTGGTGCTCAGCAATAAGCCCACATTTACAGCCATTTACAGCGTCCCATAGTCATGTGACCATGTTTTATGATGGTTTTGCTGAAAACGGATTTATTTTCAGTTTTTGGCAAACTTGGCCCCATAGGGAATCATGTTGTCTTAATGACAGCAGTGTTTGCTTAACTGCTGCAGCAAAAGGTTGTAGAATCAGGTTGGTCATATGGGTGATTATTTACAACTGTTATTATTTACAGGTGTGATGTTCTACCTGTAGTTGTTTTTATATGCATTTATATGATGCAAGGTCACATTTACTTATTTAAAACATTTATATAGCCACCAATCTTCCATCAAACTGGGCATTAAAAGCATTTGATTTTTGAAAATATTGAGAGATTTGTCAAAAGTTAACTCATCTCCAACATTCTCTAAAATAAAACAAATCTGGAAAGCCAAGGCACATCCTTCACATGGAGAAAAAGCTTAGATCCTGCCTCTACTTTTGAGAGAGATATCATCTTGAAGGTTTTGCAACACTCCCTAAGAACAATAAGAGAATTAATGTTTTATGGCACTCAGTTGTTTTCAGTACTTATTTTATCTTTTCTCAACAGTTCCAGTGCGCTTTTCCAGCACATCACTGCTTTAATTGAATGCAGTGTGGCAGCAATTGTTACTTTGCTTGTAAGTGACCCCTTGGGATCCCTACACATCCGTTCATGCAAAGTGATGATGCTTTCTGACTGGTATACCATGCTTTACAATCCAAGCCCTGATTACGTTACCACCATTCACTGTACCCACGAAGCTGTCTATCCTCTGTGAGTATATACTTGTAACTTCTGTACCGATGTCCTGATACTTTGAACAAAAATCAAGACCTTTTCATTGTAACAGTCATATAATTTTAATGGTCTGTATCAGAAGCAATTTTTTTTAGGTTAAGTGTGGTTTATTTCTAAATAAAATGGCATTGGTTTGCAAGTTTAATTGTTGTCGCTACTGTAGTTGATTTGCAGTGTAATAGCTGATGGCCAGAGGAACAAACATATGACTGTTTTTGTTTTTTTTTAAAAAACTTTAGTTATAAGCAATATACTATGTAACTTTATTGCAGTAGTTTTGTTTAACAAATTTGCCGCCATTCCTCATCTGTTTAGGCTTGGCAGTTAAGGAAAATGAGAATAGAGTTAAAAAAACAAATATATTGAAATACAATAGATATCCCTTTCCCATGCCTGGGGACAAGAAGTGACCATATCAAGAACTCTGATCTCTCTATAGACATAAGCCTGCCTCTAGCATGAAAGCAGAATATTGATATAATGCTATAGGAAAGACCTAGAAAGCTGCTGAAAGGGAAGACGTAGTCAGCTTTTAGGACAGACTGGTTGTCTTATTGCCACAATTTGAAAATAAATTGTCAGTTATTTTGCTATGCAACTGTTAGTTCTAGGAATTTGAGGTCACAGTGTGCTAATTTTGACAACCTTTCTTTTAGCTACACCATTGTATTCATATACTACGCATTCTGTTTAGTGTTAATGATGATGCTTCGTCCTCTGCTGGTAAAGAAGATTGCTTGTGGGCTGGGAAAATCAGATAGATTTAAGAGCATTTATGCAGCTCTTTACTTCTTCCCAATTCTGACTGTACTTCAGGCTGTTGGAGGTGGCTTGCTCTGTAAGTTGTTTTCTATTCTCTCTTGTACAAAACACACAGCCCAGCATGGAAGTGGCAGGACATAAACATCTTGTAATTAAAAAAGACTTCAGTTCCCACATAAACTACAGTGGTCTGGGTTTCTGCCATAAATTAAATCAAAACCATCATGCAATGTTTACACATTTACCATAATGTGTAAACCAGGTGATACTTATAAAATGTATAGTAAATGTGAATGTAAACATGTTACTGGTAGGTGGATTCTGAGTGTCACTGCATCTTAAAAACATAGAATAAGTCTTTAAGTACTGAGATTATAATTTTTATTCTTAAATCAGAGGATAGGAATGGAATGCATCATATAAGGACTATTTGTAAGAGTGCTTTGCTTAGATCAGGGTTATCAGACTCAATTTCATTGAGGGCCACATCAGGGATGTGTTTGACCTTGGAGTGCCAGGGTGGGTGTGGCCAGCTCAACATTGTGTTGGGGGGTGCCTGTAGAGGCCCAAGCTCTCTGCTGGCGAAAATGGGCTCCTGAGCTCCGTTTTCAGCTGCCACAACCTCCTACAATCCCCTGCCAGTGAAAATAGAGCTCAGGAGGGACGTGCAGCTCTCCCGAGCTCCATTTTAGCTGGCAGAGGCACCGTGGGCTGGTCCTTCGCTGTTTCCAGATCTAAGCATCCCGCCACCCCAGGCCTTGAGTTTGACATCCCTCACTTAGACTATAACAGAATACAATGTCTGATATATTTTACTGGGGGCAGTTTCATTAAATCCAATGGGATTTCCTCTTGAATATAGTATTTTGAAAACTAATTGCTTACCTATCTGTTCTGTTTAACCAAGATGATAAGTGTATATAACATCTTCCTTTTTTCTTCTAGACTATGCTTTCCCATATATCATCATAGTGTTATCTCTTGTTACCCTAGTTGTCTATCTATCAGCTTCTGAAGTAGAAGTAAGTAAATCACTGCAACTAGCAAAATTACTAACTGTCAATAACCTGTGAGATTCTGGGAGCTGATTGGTTTAATATCCTATAGGCACTAACTGTGAAAAAATGAATTATTGAATCTGCTGGAGCTATTGAACAGAAGTTTTCTCTCTGCAGTAGTCAGGATTTTCATGAAGCTGCTGGATACTTTGCCCTGTCAGCATTGACTAGGAAAAAAAATCTGCAAACAGTTCAAAGAAGCCTTTAAAATGTATTGAGTTTTCAAGAACGTGATCTCTCAGCCCGTTGTGCTGAGGAAGATTGTGCACCCAAACACAAACTTCCATCAAAATTTCTAATTGAATAAAAGTTAAAACGTTTTGCAGAGTTTTCTCCTTTAATGATTCTAATTGATCACTGAAGCTAATCAGTTATTGCTTTGGGAGCATTACTGAGACAGTACTATCAGGATGGAAAAGTTACTTCAACAGAATCCCTGAATTTCACATTCTAGTTGTACCTATAAGTAGATTACTATAAAAATAGAAACTAATGGAAATATTTTATCTTCTATTTTCAAGACTTTCAAAGATCTGCTTGTCAGGAAGAAAAGGCTTATCGTTCTGTTTAGCCACTGGCTGCTTCATGCCTACGGAATTATCTCCATTTCCAAGCTGAGCAACATTTACCAGGACTTGCCTTTGCTGGCCTTAGTGCCTGCACCAGCCCTTTTTTATTTGCTAACTGCAAAATATACTGAGCCATCCCGGATATTATCTGAGGGAGCAAATGGACGTTAATTGTAACTAATAACAGTCTGGGTAAGTAGCATATACAAGAGAGTCTGTCTTCTTAGATCCAGCTGTCCTTACCTTAGTTGTTAGTTTGCTATGGATCAACTTTCAAGTAAAGTTTTTTCTTTTGAGAATCAAAACTGGACAACTCTGTACCAACTGGAAGGTAAATTTTCTAAACAGTGTGGATACCCAGTGTGTGTAATGCTTTAAGACTCTTTTATCAGCTGCAGAAGCCAAGGACCCCTGGATAACCCTCTAGGCTTTTCTTGTATATATGTTTTATATTTGTTATGTGTGAATAATTTGTACAGCATACTTGAAAATAGTGTTATTTATTGATTTCACAGCACAGTATTTTCTCACATTGAATCTGTATCCATAGAAGAATAAAAGATTCAGTATTCTAACTTCAGTTTATAAGGCCTTGTAGTCTGTTTTATCCTAGAGAAAAAAAATCAACAGAACAGTTTTACAAACACTTTTAACAAGCATGTATGTGAAATAGAAATTGTGTAGCAGCAATATTTGCTCTGCATTAAGAATTTTTGTGTGTGAAATATTTCGAGTTTGAAAGAGCCAGTGAAACATCCGTCCCTCTTTTACAACAAACACTTTGACAGAATTTCCATTTAAAAAGGAACACCAGAATTCAGTTATGTACTGTAAATAAATGCCTCCCTTTTATGTAATCTTTTTAAAATAGTTTCTTTCTCCAGGCAGGGGGCTAGATAGTTTCTTCAAATAGTGAATAACCAGATATGCCAGTTATGTTTTATATTATGTTTTGTGTCATTTTATGTGTAACAATATATTTTTAATTTTGTGAAGCTACTAAAGAGTTCTGAATTTGGGCAGCCTATAAATTTGACAAATGAAAAAATAAATAAATAATCTGTTTGAAAGGTCTGTGGCTTTAAAAATTTGTCATGGATTGTAGGCTCCTTCATCTGAGACTAAACACATTCTTGTCACATTTAAATCTACAAACAGTTTTACTCAAGATTTTTTTTAAAAAACCTATTAATTATAATAAACAGGAAAGAAACCATTGTCTGCCACTACTGAAACAAACAGGATTGTTTTCAGCTATAGAAAATATTTTTAAAAGATTAATAGATCTTGGAAGTCTACACAGATTTTAGGTACATAGGTTAAAATGACACGTTACTGATTTTAAATTGTCTAATGGTTAAAGTTGTTTGTCTCTTATCTGTTTTTCCTTCTTTTTAAATAAACTATAGCTTAGAATATGATTGGCTTCCTGTAATGTAATGTAATGAGGACCCAAGATTGTTGGGGGCAATTAGCTGACCTTGTAAAAATGCCGCTTAGTAATAAGCAGGCATATACAATGGAATGAAGGCTATTGCTGAGCACACTGGGTTGTATCCCAGAAATTGTAAGCCGCCCTGAGTCTTCAGAGAAGGGCGGCATATAAATGTAATTAAAAATAAAAAAAATAAAAAAAATGTGTTATTTCAGAAATTCAACTGAATATTTAGTACAGACTTTAAGTTACATTGCTCTAAGGCAGAAGTAAGCAAGGTTTTTGTGAGTTACCTTTTATTTTGGGTGCCGAGGGGAAGCTAAGCAGAGTTCGACCTAAATAGCATTTGGACTGAAGACATCAGAAAATCCCAGAGCTATTGAGTAAACTAGGATGTTAAAAAAATCCAAGGAAAAAAATTTCCATAGTGCTGTTCAGAAAACTGCATAGACAAAATTGCCAGAAATTGAAGGCATCGTTATCTTTAAGAATTGCAATAGCTGGAGCAATTAGTTACACAGCTTTTTCATTAAGAGGGTGGTTTTTTTAAAAAAATCTATTATACTTTTTTACTGCATTTCTTGCTTCAAAATTTCTTCAGAATCAGAAGAAACTCTGCAAAGCCACAAAGCAACCATTTATGCAGTTCTTGGGATTTCCAGAGTTTGTATTAGAGAAACCGTGTTAAAAGCAACTTAATTTTTTTTTAATTACATTTATATGCCGCCCTTCTCCGGAGACTCAGGGCGGCTTACAATTTTTGGGATGCAACCCAGTGTGCTCAGCAATAGCCTTCATTCCATTGTATATGCCTGCTTATTACTAAGCGGCATTTTGACAAGGTCAGCTAATTGCCCCCAACAATCTTGGGTCCTCAATTTACCTACCCCGAGAGGATGGAAGGCTGAGTCAACCTTGAGCCTGTTGGGATTCGAGCCTACAGCAGTTGTAGGCAGCTGGAACTTAAGTGCAGGCAATTAACAGCCTGAGCCACCAAGGCAATTTTTGCCTATGATTGGATTTTACCATATTTTTTTTCTCTTAGAGATGAAAAAGGTAGAGTTTTATTGGTCACGTAGATGATTTTTTTAAACATTTAGTAGCAACCAACCTGCATACTTTGTGTTCCTTCTAAATGTGCTAATAAAGGATATGGTATTTTGTGCTAATACCCAAATAAAAAAAATAGTGCTAGAAAACTAGCATTTGCCGTTCCAAACTTGACAGAGTAAGACATTTTTTTCCTGGTATTCTGTGACATACAAGCTGTGAAGAATCTGTTTTGAAGAAGGTAATTTTTGCTTTGCAAATACATACATTTAACAAACATTTGGCACTTCCCCAAAATGCTTACTTTGTTAGCCTCTGACAAAGATTTGCTTCTTAACAGAGAATCCATCTCTTCATAGTTTAGCTGTAGCCCTTCATGAACGTAGTCAACCTTAACATTTCTCTTTGTATTTCTTCTGACATATTCTTCCAGAATAATCAAGAGCTCATGCTGGTACTTAAAAAATATCTGCAATAGGATGAAAACAATGAGAAAATAGATTTTCTGTTGCTGAAAAACAACATGGATTTTCTTCACTTTTTAAAAACATATCTGGACTCTTCTAAAACATGGGTTTTTGGGGGTGGGGGAAGAGTACTGAAAGTAAGTAAGTTTGATATAAAAATAGTGGGAGAAATATAGCACAATGATTCTTTAAATTTAAAATGATATGAGATCTCAAGACTTAGGATAGTTAAACGAGCCTTCAATTTAATTGGATTAATCAGTTAAATCTATTAAAAAGAGAAAGCAGCTCTCATAAATGGCTTGTTCTTAAACAGTAGCTATACTTTAAATCTTAGCAAAGCCTCACTGGGCAGAAAAAAGCCATTTTTTCTTGCTATCATGAAGAGCAGCAGAATGTAACAAGCTAGGTAAAGATAAAAAAAATTTCCTGTTCAGTCATGTCTGTCTCTAGGGGGCAGTACTCATATTCGTTTCTTACCCGAGGGAGCCAGCATTATCTGAAGACACGTCTGTGGTCATGTAGGCAGCATGACTGTATGTCAAGAGGCACAGAACGCTGTTACCATCCCACCAAAGCGTTACCTATTTTTCCCATCAAAGTGGTACTTATTTATCTACTTTCATTTGCATGCTTTCAAACTGCTAGGTGAGTCGGAGCTGTGGCTAGTAATGGGAGCTCATCCCATCCCGCAGCACTCAAGTCTTAAACACGAGCTGTCAGCTTTTCAGCTGACAAGCTGTGCATCTTTAACCACAGAATTAAATTTTACTGGTTTTTTTCTCCGTTCAAATGGTATTCTAGCCCTAGTTTATGCTAGTTATCATAAACTAGATGTTTATTTTTAATCATGTGACAGGTTGCCATTTGAAGCGAACTATGGCTCTTATTTTTCTTTTTTAATGTAAAGTATTTTTCTTGATACCAAATACATGAAATACCACAGAAATGGGATTGTGCATTTTAATCTAACTGGAATTATATATATCACATCCTCCTGGTTGCATCCATAAAGTCAGACATAAACCAATGTCTGACTTTATGGATGTTAACCATAAATTGTCCCCATCCAAACTCCCACCGCCTCCAGGTAATATCATAATATACCTTTTGTAGATATCCATCCTTTGTCCATTTCTCAGCAAACAGTTCTGAAACAAGAATTTATAGTATAAATAAAAATAGATAATATATATTTTAAAAGAAGTAAATAACATGTTTAAATATGCAATAACATATTAAATGACATTTAAACTACATTTATTAAACATGTAGGACATCCAGAATTTAACTTAAATTAACTTAAAATTTGTTTCTTAAATGGTATCAGGGTCTATAGGAAAACATCTAATTGCTTAAAACACAGTTAAAGAAGGGGTTGTTCTGAAAGATCAATGGCACCATGAGAACCCTTAACCTCAGTTCCTTTTTAACATCTTTCACTCCTTCCTGCAGGGAAGAAACTTCTCAGTGATGTCTTTTTTTCTTAGGATTCCATAATGGTATTCAGATTAAATCATTATTTGAAAACAAGTATCTAACAGGCATGATAATAAAAGTAATGTTCTTTTTTTCTTTTATTCAAAAGATTAAAATACAAAAGAAAAAAAAACAATTTAACAGAGACAAAAGAAAATTTAAACCAAACATTAAAAATGTGAATTAAAAAGGACAAAACAATGAACACATTATTCCCCCCTAGTTGAATACTGACAAATTTAGGGCAGCAATAATAGCTTTCCCCCTTGTAAAGAAGGTCCAAGATTTGTAAGATTCTACATATATTTGCAAACTAATTGACCTGTCATACATTACATATATGAAAGAAAAAATAGTTAACAGGTTAAACAACAGCAAAGGTAAAGTTCATGGCCCTCTGTTAATAGTTTGTTATTGTAATTTACTCGTAGAAAGTCTACAACAATTTCTTATTTACCACAAATTGATCTGTCCAGGATCATAATGAAATCCTTTCCTTGGGTTTTTAATTGGGAACTTTCCCAACAACTGTATATGTGTATACAGTGTAGACCCTGCATTAAGTTTCTTCTGTGGGACACTGCTTTCCACATTTTTTTATGTTAATGCAAGATATCCATTAAGGAACCATCATATCTCAGAAAGAAAAGAGGATGCCACAGCGCTGGCAATCATCTGCTACCAGTCATGTATCCACTGTGTCCATTTCCCTTAGAGCTAAAGTTCTATGTGTACAGGAACTGAGCCTCTATTTAGGAAAAATAGTCATGAAGTCATATCCTAGCATTTTCTGAGGAAAGCCACATGTATGTCCCTATTGTGGATCATTCTTAGCTCATTAAAAAAAATCCATTTCAGCTGGAGTGGAAATTCCTGCCACAAAACACTCACCATAAAGAACTTGTTTACAATGCTGGATTTGTTGTCTCTTTAGCTGATAGGCCTTTGCCTCCTCATCTATTGTGGAGATATCTTCCTTGAGATATGCAATGCCCTATAAAGATACAGCCAAAGAAATAAAACATCTACGTAGAAGCTACTGATGCAGTCAGCCTGGCAAGATTCTTGTAAATAGGCAAAAAATCTGTTCTGGTCAGTTCACAGTACCGCTCTGGTTCCTTGCACCTGACATTAAACTTGCCAG
The DNA here is from genome assembly GCA_009733165.1 of Naja naja. Lineage (NCBI taxonomy): Eukaryota > Metazoa > Chordata > Lepidosauria > Squamata > Elapidae > Naja > Naja naja. The sequence goes on along the minus strand of CM019148.1, from coordinate 344,093,737 downwards.
ACTGACTGCATTTTCTTGGCAACAGTCAGATAAGGGTTCCAGGGATTCTGGTCAGGTCTGTGTCACTTCCTGCTATGCAAGGTCTCTAAGCTTGCCAGTTTCTTCAGTCCTCCCCCACTGTAGCTGGACATATTGGCTTTTCTAAAATCCAAAATTGAAAATCTGAGCCTTGGTGGTGCAGGCTGTTAGATGCCTAGCACTTAGTTCCAGCTGCCTGCAATTAGTGCAGGCTCGAATCCCACCAAGCTCAAGGTTGACTCAGCCTTCCATCCTCTCGGGGTGGGTAAATTGAGGACCCAAGATTGTTGGGGACAACAAGCTGACTTTGTAAAAATGCCGCTGGGTGGTGTGCAAAAAGCCCTAGTAATAAGCAGGCATATACAGTGGAATGAAGGCTATTGCTGAGCGCATTGGGTTGTGCTCCAAAAATTGTAAGCCCTGAGTCTCCGGAGAAGGGCAGCATATAAATATGAATTTTAAAAAAATCTATCCTGCAGCTTCAAATGTAAAAATATCTGTTGTGTCATGAATAAGAATTAGAGATGGTTGAAGAAAGCAAGCAAGCAGATCAGATTTAATCTCAAATCTGAAGCCAAACTATTGGCAACTATCCACACTGGCTATGTTTTCTTGGCAATAACTTAGAAGTGGCTTGCCACTGCCTTCTTCCAAATGTTTTTTCTGACTTTCCAATGTAATCTAATTCTCTAATGAAAACAAAGCTTTTTTTTTTTTGCTTCTCTGAGATCAACCAAGACTAGCTGGTGCTGCCAAAAACAAATCGAACATCTATTCTTAAAGCTATAATTTTATTATTATAATAAAAATTACATGGATTACAATTATAGATGGATTATAATTTCTTAAAACAACATCATTTGATTATCAATGGAGGGGCCCTTCACACTATTACTCTCTCTTGAGTTACTTTCACTTCCCATTTTCCCAAGATTGCCTACCAATCATTTTTCCCTTTAATCTTAAATCTCAGTTATCCTATGCTTTCATTCCATTATTGCTAGAAATAGTCCCATTTTACTTTTCTTTTATCAGTCTAAGCACATCTCAGGTGGACGTCTGTGTTTTCTGCTTTTCCCAGATACTTCCTGTAATCTTCAAACCAGATTATTAAATAATTATAACTAAAGAATATGCTTTATTTCTCCATAGGGGATGGGCACAGCTTTTAATGGATTATTCAAACAAAGCCAGTGAACTGCAGAAGAAAGTAGGAGTGGAACTGCTATATCTTCCACATAAGGAGTGGAATAGCAATGTTTTCCACATAATCCTGGTCTGTCTATATACCTCTTGGGCAAAATAGGCTGCAAATCATATGCAATCCATGCCCCTCTCTTCTGATATAGAAACTGCTCCTCCCATCCCATCTAACAAGCAGTCCCTGCAGAATTCCAAGCATTACACATCAGTAATTTTTAGAAATCTGATTCAAAAGATTCTCAAAAGTAAACATTGTACTATAAGATACTAAACAAATAATTAAGATCCCCTGACATTTTAAAAAACTCATATATTGTAGAATTAATTTACTTGGAAGCAAAGAGCATAGAGCATAATCAGGCGTCATAACACACATAAACTATAATGTCATTTTAGCCAATATTTCTAGTTTGGCAACCCCATGCAAAATACATTTTTTCTTATATAATCCAAACCACTGAAAAGTAGCAATGGGCACAAAATAGCATTTTTACAATGTCTTCCTGCTGTCTGCCATTCCAGAATTGTTAGTGTAAAGTCTTACCAGATTGCCAAAAGTTGACATGCAAAACTATTCCTTTCTCAAAATACTCACAGCTCTTAACCGGGCATTCTCCCCATTCAAAATGAAGAGCATTCTATCTATTTCATAGTTGTCTCTCTCAATAAACTTAATAGAATATGTTGAACTTGTCAGTTTCTCAAATGCTACATCTCTGTTCCTCCTGAGTTCAGTCTTTGCAATTGTCTGTTGGCAAATATTGATGCATATTATGTAGTTATAATCTAGGAACATGATACAAAGGAAAGAGTGCCAAGAACAAAAGTCGGACAAATTCCAGCCCTAAGATTTCATAACGTTTACAAAAATATTTGTATTATATATCTTTTAAAAATGCTTGCTGATGGATGAATGCTTGGAAGAAGGAAGAAAAAATTGAAATATTAGTAGGTGATATTTTTTTTGGAAGCTTTATTTTCAAAAGCAAGAAAGCACACCAAATTAGTATATTGAAGAATAAAACAAACAGTAACAATATCCACAGAAAAGAAATACCAGCAACAATTTTAGTATTACTGTACATTTTTGTAAGTATTGCATGCAAGAAATCTTGACAATTCAGAGCCATGCATTCATGCCTGTAGTTCTTTTACTGAATCACTAATTACTTGAATTATGAATTAATCTAAATAATTAAATGATTAATGTAAAAAAATGTTAGCATATGGCATACATAGCCAGGGAAGTCTACAATGTATTTTTTATCACAAAGTAGTTTGGGCAGCCTAAGAGTACTAGTTCATTTGTTCACGCATGAGTGCTACCTACGATGCATCACAGGGGGTGAACTAGCTTTGCACCAGCTGGCTAGCAGCTTTTGGGAGATTTCAGTTCCTTTGGGCTTTCTTCTGCTGACCTCACCTTGCATCTAAGCAGGTTCAGCACCAGCTCCTGCTTCCACTTGGAGTGCTACTAGCTTTTCCAACCAGAGTGGCACCTAGTTATCCACTTAAATATTTACATGCTTTTGAATTGCTAGGTGGATAGGAGCTAGGGACAAATGATGAGACCTCACTTGACCATGCAGTGCCATGGGCTCGAACTGATGGAGTGCTGACCATCTCCGGCTAACAAATCCAACATCTTTAAGCTGCTGCACCACCATATCCCTGATTAATGTAATAATTAAAACAGTACTTAGTTTTAATCACCACTGATATAATTTCCCAGTACTGATCTGTGTCAGCTTTTCACTCAATAGCAAGTGACAGAGAATAATGATGAATATCTTCTCCAATAATTTGCCAAGCTACAGCTTGTAATCAGCAAAAAAAAGTTATTTAGAGAATGGATGCTACCTTGAATTCATTTTGATGTACTTTTACAGAATCTTTGATGCTCTCTTAACTTTTTGCAGATATTTCATTACCAAAACTTGGTAATATCACCAATGCAAGTAAGAGTGGAGTTTGTTTCCTATTCATATGCAGCAACTTGCCCTGCCAGTTTTCATGGGAATGTGGTTTTCTCTTTGGTAGTTCCTTGATTAGGCTACTGTTTTCTGCCTGATCGTTTGCCTTAGGTTAATTCCTATTTTATCTGGGTGTAGGCTGCTAGAGTGAATGTGTTCTGTCTACATGTGTGCCCAAAGGCCTGTTTGGAGTCTCTCAGAACAGTTACTGACTCACTATTGTTGAAAATTTGAGGCAGAATTTCCTATCTTTTGGAAGCATAATATGCATAAAACTGTTCTATAGTAAATTTAACTTAAAGAAACCATACATGCAGTAAAAGGGAAAACAGCCTCACCTAATTTGCATCATTATTCCATCTTCTGTGGCCCCTTGTTTTTCAAAAAGTGTAAGTGGAGCCAACTTCCAAGTGAGAGAATGGAAAGGTAAAATGTTTCTAAAGGAACAGAAGTAACACCGTGGCCAAGAACAATGACAATCTGGGTCAGTGGAGTCTTTTTGAATAAGCAAAGAATGAAAAACTGCCCACTTGTGCACCATATGGCTGCTCTTATGAGGAGACCATAGGACAACAGTCAATTTGTGGGTTTGAATGCCAGAGGTCAAGAAAAACTATCAAGCTTTCAAGCACTCTGCAGAATGTATGGGCCCTGTATTCATCAAGCTTCACTTTCTTTTGTTTTGAATATAACCTTTTTAACATTCAAAAAGATCTTCCAAGCAGTAAGTGTGAAAAACTATAAGGTGAGTAATCCTTCATTCCAAAAAGGCAAAAATTAATTACAAAAAAGACAAATTGGAAATATTTAATATTTGAAATATTGTGACTTTTGCTATGACTTTTTAAATAATTAAAACAAAAATAACTTTACAAATGATAACCCAAGAGGTGATGGCTAATGACCGATTATTGGATTTGCAAAAGAGGGTTGTTAAAGCCACAAAAAATTTCTGAGATGAGAGAAAGAAAATTTGGGTGGAGGTAAAATCCTAGCATTTTAATGAAATAAAGGTTAAGATTATTAGAAGCAAAACAAAAGAATGTAAACCTATTTGATCAGGGTTAAAATAAACATTTTTATAACGTTCTGAGAACTGTTTATGGATTGTTTGCTGATCTTGAACAAAACATGTAATGATTTTTGAATTTGTGGTTAAATAAGGCTTATAATATGGAAAGAAGTGATTTACGTAATATAAAATCAAAGGAGGAAAATAAATACTAATTATGTTTATGCTTATTGAACAGAAGATTGGAATGCACTTCTTTAAATATTAGTTTTTTCATTTCATTTTGTTTTCTCATTTTCTTTTTCTGTCTGTACTTCTCATTTTTCATATTTCAATTTGTAATACTTTGTCTAGTTTTAAAATCTCTAATGAATTTTAAAAAACAAAAAGTTTAAGTGGAACCATTAGCCATCAAAAGTTGGTCACACACAAATAGAAAGTAACATAAGAAGCACATACTATGCCTTCTTACCTTTTGCCTTTCAAGTCTCTTAATTTCCCTTAATGATTGCTCTATGCCTGCTTTAAGTGCACTTTCTTCATCTCGTAATTCTATAAGCAGAGGAGAAAAAGTTAAATTAATATAAGCTACAATAACACAGCTTGTTAGAAGGGTTCAGGAAACGACCCACAAAATCAGAAAGAAATAATTTAGAATTATTATTACTTATAAATTACTTATTAGTGAAAATTATTGGCCAATCTACTAAACAAAACAACACTCGTACCATGCTGAAATGGATAGATTAACATTGAAAATTAAGGATAAGAATACTTTTTAACTTGGGAACTATTTTATCAATTGTTAGAAAATAGAAGCAGAAGTTAGAAACTTAGAATGGAGGAGAACATGTAAACAAAGATGAAATAAATGTGTGACTAAATAATGAAATATTGAATAATTAGGATAAGTAAACATTAACAGAATTAGAGGATAACAGTTATAAATGTGATGTTCATATGATATTCATAATATTTGATATCATTAACCAATTATAAAGCTGAATAGCATGTTTATTTAAATAATGGGAAATGTTTTAATAAGGATAAGTGAAGATCATGGTGAATAGATTTTGAGAATAATAGTTATAGTTATTGTATGTATAAGATTTATTACTTGTATTTAGAAGAGATTGTACCCAGACAGCACACTGCCATTGTAGATATGGAAATTTTATATATAACAAAGAAAATTGCATAATAAATTAAAAAACACTTGTGTCCACAATATCTAACCTAAATATGTAACTTACTGCAATATCTAAAATAAATGTAGTGAAAACATGGTAATAAACCTATTTAGTAGCTATCTCATTTAGCACTATCACAAATTCTAAATGTGTGATAAGTTCTATTAAAAGAGAAGGAGGAAAGATTTTCATTTGGCACCAAATAAAAGTAAACAGACATCAGACACAACCAAACTGGAAACTACCCAATGTGTTTCAGAAAGAGAGCACTCAGAAAATGCATTTTGATATCCTTAGTATTTGGGTTCATATTTATTTACTTGTTTATTGTTTATTTGTTGACTTGTATGTCATCTCCATCATAAAATGTCTCTCAGTAACTTATGTAATAGGCTTAAAATCTCAAGTAAAATGCTACCAAAATCAAATAGCAATATATGCTTCCATAGGATATATGATGAGCATCAAGGGATAATGACACAGACATATTTTGTACTTGATAATTATCAGGAAACAAGCCCTTCCTTGTCTCTCAGGGCCTGAAGACAGGTTAGGCTTTACAAGCTCAATAAGGCTGGAGCCATATGGATTTTAGGGATGATAGTTCTATAGGGAAGGCATACAAGGCATGTCTCCTAGGTCCTACAAAGTGACAGTGGTTTAAAGCTGGGGCCTAGACCTCAACAATTCCTCCATATCTGATCAGTTAGAAGAAATTGGAGGAGAAAGACAGTCCCATAATATAATGGGCAGAAACAAGAAATTTGAGAAACAGGAGAAATAGCCACAACAATACAATAATCAGGTAAAATAAATATTGAGTCCAGAGAACAGAAATATAATTAGCAAAAATGTCTGGGACATGATTCTCTCTAGTTCTCAAGAAGAAAAAATGGAAGTGCATTCAGACTTGCAAGGTAGCCCTCTAAAGTAGACCAAATTTGGTACCAAAGACACACTGTGGCTGATCACTTCCTGGGAAGCCCTGACTAGCCAGGACTGACATGGGTCTACAGTATGACTTTCCTCCCCCCTGATGTTATCTAGAAAAAAAGTAAAATAATGAAAACTAATGTACCATTAAAAAAATAAAATTACAACTCTTAAAACTAACATGTCCACTATGCAAAATCTTAGGCTTATCATAGAGAGATGGCAATGTATTGACCCTGGGATAGGCAGAACATAAAACTCCAACACTCAGGTAAATAAGATTAACAGTTGGAAGAAGAAAACTATTTAAAGTTGGATGCTTTTCTTTTTTTGCACTTTTTTGCACTCTGATGAATTACATAGATAAAACTTCCTATATATACCATTATAGATCTCCTTTTGTTTTGTATAATTGGTGCTTATTTCTTCTAATTCTTTTTGTAATTCTTCTGCAAGGGGAACATTCTCTTGTAGTTTTTCTTCCATTTCTTCCATACATTTTGTTTTAGAGTTGTATTCTTCCTTTTAGGAAAGAAAACATAATGAACAATTTATACATAGAATTTATACTTCTGTAATGGGCATCCTAGTATTCTAATACGATACAACAACTGATTAATATTTACTCTGTCTATCATCTGATTGACTGATTTAGAAACCACCCAACAGCAGAATGACTCTGAATGGCTTCTTCTTGGAGTAGGAAAACAATAAAAAGAATCTAGGCATCTGGACAATAACACAATAACCAACTATCCAGGGGTCCATATATACTTTATCCTAAAAGGAGCATAACCAAGTTTTTGAAGACTTGTGGAACATCATCGGGATGAGATATACAGATTTCTGGGGATATTATTTCTAAGGGTAGGAATCACAACAGAAAAGGCATGCCTTTGAAGGAATCCAAAACATACCAATTCTATTATTATTATTTATTAAATATATGTGTTGACTCCCAGAAACTCTGAGCAGTTTACAAATGATTTAAAACATGAAAACAAGACTAAAAACACCCACCAATTTTGATTTTACTAGACAGGCAGAGACCATAAAAAACAGGCAGTCCCTCAGATAACCTGGCCGTATGATGTAATTGATAACCAGCACTTTGAAGTGCAGTTGGAAGCCTATTGGTGTGTGCAATGCAATCACCTGTGAAGTGAATTCCAGCCTGCAGAACACTGCTAGATTCAGAATCCTTGGAACGCTCAACATGATCACCTAGTTTTCATAGCTGTTTCTTCTTCCAGAAGATGTCTTGGATACAACCCCAACAAGCCACCTCTTCAATTCTCTACCTAGAAGCCCTAGTAGATTCCCCACCTGTCACCAGGTTTAATATTCCCCTATCCACAAGCAAATCCTTGTCTTCTAAAAATCTCTTACTTGACCAGTCAAATTTCTCCTGCCATTTAACACAATTTGATCTCTTTTTTGGGGTCATTGACTCCACTGTCTCTCCATTCCATTTCCTGCTGGCTGCAAATCTGAGTCAGCTATTATGCTTGACTGGTATGCTGGGAATTGAAATGGAAAACAAGCAGCTGTTTCTGACTTATATGTTAGAAGAGAAATCTGGATTTGAAATGAAATAGAAAAAACTAAAGTAATTCAAAATCCAGTTGTACCATTTTTGCTTATATCTGAATAAAACAAACAATTAAATAAATTACTGCTATTTGTTATTCTGACTTCTACCTAACTTTAGTAGCTCTTTATGGCTTCTTTTCTCTAGTTCTCTCTCCAGTCATTTTGAATTTAGCGCCAACTTGGTATCCAAGAAAGGCATGGCTTTTACTTTAAAGCTTTTATCTAAAGGAACATCACATCAAAATGCTTCAGAAAACTGAATTCTTCTCCTAGAAGCCCACAGCAAGCAACTCAAGCCACTCCAGTGGCTTACAACCAATGCAAACTCTTGATTCACAAGCACATTCTCCCACCACCTTCTTTAGCCATCTGATTTTTTAAAAATGACTTCTATTCCCTTTTAATTCTAAATGGGATGGCTACTGATATATTTATAGTCAAATGTATTTCATAATGTAAGACAACTACAAAAATGTATTAAAATATAGATTGCTTGCCTCAATTTTTTTAATTTCTGTTGCTAAGTCAGCATCATGCTTCTTATAATTGATTTCTTTTTTTTGAAGCTTGGAAGTGAGATGTTTGAGATGCTCCGTATGCTTCTTTATTTCTTTACTGAGACGTTCATTCTATTTGTAGAAAATATGAGAAAGAAGCAACATAAATCTGTTCTAATAATTTACAAGTGTATATGAATGTGCAGATGTTGAGATTTCAGGTCAGTTTGGCATTTATGGAAACAACGTTTAATAAGAAAGGTTTTTTCTGCTATGAATTCTGTATTGCAGTTTTCATTTCAATGATCAAATATTGAGAGAGAAATTACTCTAGTAGTTCTAGTGTATCAACTGAAGTACTTTGCTAAATGCCTGTTTGTGCCATCATGGCATTAAGTTTTTGTTCAGGCATATTCAGGAGCCTGGCAAACAATTTAAAATGAAGACAGGCTTCAGAAGGGGAGCAAAGCCTACTTCTCATATAGTTATTCTTGAGAAAGTGGACCTCTTCATTGATTCAAATGAAAGATAATTTTGTCTCTTCATTCCCTAAACTATTTTCATTCAACTTAAGGGTCGAGCAGACTTCTCCAGCATTGCATGCCAAGGAACGTATGTATCTGTCGATCAGGGATGGTTTCATTTATATTACTGCAAATGCAACATTCTGGCAAGGAGGCACTCACATAGCAAAACACAGAACAGGAAGCTGGATCAACCGATCAGCACGCAAGACATGCATCTCTGCACTTTGGGATTTGGAAGGTGTGCACATCAGGCCATCTGCAGCCATCTGCAACCTATGCTTACTCATCAACTACTTCACAGTGTAGGTATGAGGTGACCCCTACGTGCAGTTGCAGGCAACTCTAAATCAAATTTTTTGTTATTTTATGTCAGAAATCAAACACCCAAATGCTGCAAACTAGCATTACAGAAAAAGTGCAGAGGGTTACTATACAGCTATAATCTTGTCTACCTCTCTCTTTATTCGAACAATAAATGTTTTTTAAATGTCAGAACCTGTTTTTCTTTGTTCATTGGCTTATATTAAGCCTTTTGATCACTCTGCACTGGATCCAAAATCAATCCTGACCCTTCCCTGAAATCCTTTTTGTGTGTTATACCGACAAGTGTGATTGTAACCTTTCATCCACAGGTTTTTTCCAACCATCCATAAACACAAAGTCAGCTCTACAGACCACAGATGGTGGGGATTTCCTAGTACCTTTCAGTGAGCAACACTAAGATGAGAGAGGATACAAGACTCCATTTTATGAATATGAATTCTTTAGCATTATTTGAAGTAGTGGCAATGATACTTACCAGGTCCGTAAACTCGTGTGTGTGTGTGTATGAATGAAATGGCTCCAAAATCACCACATCTGTAGAAAATCTATATTACAATGTGATTTTGTGTTATTACCCTAATAGGTATTATACCTCCTTTTTTAACTTGTTACAGGATTTTTTCATAGCTTCAAGTTTTTGTTTTGACTCGTTCAGAAATTTTTCACTGGCTTCCAGTAAATTTTGATATTGGGCTGCAATTTTGTCAAGTTCGATCTGCAACTGTTCTCTAGTAGCAAAGGAGAAAACACAATTCACAATCACTGAATAAATGAAAAGTGACCATCAAAGTTACAACAGCACTGAAAAAAGTGACTTATGACCGTTTTTCACACTTAATGACTTTTGTAGCATCGCCATGATCATGTGATCAAAATTCAGGTGCTTGGCAACTGACTCACACTTATGACCATTGCTGTGTCCCAAGGTCATGTGATCCCCTTCTGCAACCCTTATCCAAGTAAAATCAATGGAAGATGCAGATTCACTTAAGAACCATGTTACCTTATCAACTGCAGTTATTCACTTAACAACTGTGGCAAGAAGGGTCATTAAATGGGAGAAAACTCAGTTAACAAATGTCTCACTTAACAACAGAAATTTTGGGCTCAATTGTGGTTGTAAGTCAAGGATTATCTGTATTTTCACTGGACAAACTATGTGGTGTTTAACTGTGTAAAAATAATTGTATGTCTATAACTAAATCTACACCTTCACTTCTACTCATCAACTATTATACACGATCAGACCACTTTCACTCAGTTCTATGCACTTTACTCGCTTCTCTTAATTTTACAAACTTTATTTGTATTTTATTTCATTCTCTTTACACTATACTCCTCTAACACTCCAAGTCACAATTTTGCCAGGGGGGCCTTTGCCCAGCTCCGCCTTGTTCGACAACTTCGCCCTTTTCTGGACCAGGGCGCCCTGCGGTCACTCATGCCCTTGTTACCTCTAGGCTCGACTACTGCAACACTCTCTATTTGGGACTGCCCTTGCATACCATCCGGAGATTGCAGCTGGTGCAGAATGCTTGGTGGTGATGGGAGTTACCGGTTCTCCCATACGACCCCCTCCTGCTGCCTGCATTGGTTGCCGGTTGCGCTCGGGTGAGATTCAAGGTTTTGGTGTTAACATACAAAGTCCTTCACGACATGGGTCCTCAATACTTAAGGGAGCGTCTTCTTCCAATATCAAATACCGGTCGCCCTGTAGCCCATACAGGACTCCTCGGGGTCCCGTCAGCGGGCCAATGCCGGCTGGTGGTTCCCCGACAGAGCCTTTTCTGTCCCCTGACCTCTGGAATCAACTGCCTCTGGGGCTCCGCCTGGCCCCTGACCTCCGCACCTTTAGCGTGAGCTAAAGACCTGGTTGTTTGACCAACCCGGGCTGTGACCCCCTTGGGGGAGGGATGGTTTTAAGGTTTTATAATGTTTGAACTTATAATCTAATTTAATTGTTTTTAAGTATTTATTGTTCCTGTTTTAGTTGTAAGCCGAGTCTTCGGAGATGGGGCATATAAGTTCAAATAAATAAATAAATAAATAAATAAATAAATAAATAAATAAATAAATAAATAAATAAATAAATAATATGTCATGGTTGTCAACAGACAGGCCCACGATATTAGTCTCCACTATGTATTATAGCTTCAGTCAACCAAGACTTCAATTTTGAGTGAGATGAAGAAAGTTATAACCTTTGATATACCATGCCACATACAGCATTCCTTTATAATGGTGCATACCACCAAAGAATAGTTATAACCCAAACAGGCTCATGTTGCTGTAGGTAAGCCAGGATCTCTAGTTCAGGGGCTACCTTGCAAGCCAATTTTACCAAACTCGGATGTGTAAGCATAGTGCTGACACGGCTCAGAACACCAGGATTCCCCCCATTGAAATATTGGAGATCAGTTTGTGTTTTCAATAAACTGTGTCTCTCATGATATTATTGTTTTGAATGAACTCAGTTTTGAACAAGCCATTTTTGAAGGGCACAATTAGAAATAAAAGAGGCTGAATTTACTTCACGTTCTACTTGGTAGTTTATTATTTTTTAAAATAGAAAGGTTACCTAGTGATCTTTCTGATTGTTAGCTGCCCAAAGCTTTCGGAACAAACAGCATACAAATAAAGTATTTTCGAGGAAACATGGTACTTACAAATAAATACTGTGTTCCTCAAAAATAAGACTTATCCTGAAAATAAGCCCTACCATGTTTTTGCACATGCATAATCCTTACATAAGCTGTATCCCCAAACTAAGCTCTACTGAGTTTTGGGGTAGGGCTTATATTATTTTAATGAGTAGCCGGCCCTCGCCCATTCTGTCTGGTTGCTTGCAGTGCTGCAGCCTTGAAGCGAGGTGGATGGGTGGAGCTGTCCCACGCGCCCCGCATCAGCTTACCTCAGGTCGCCTGCAGCCAGACCATCTATGTCCCAACACCTGCCTCGCCATGCAGCGGCGGCTCCACCCTCCCCATCCAGCAGGACCTTGTCTGGCCACCTACCTGTCTTCTGCTTAGTTGTGTGAGCACAAGAGAGCAGGAGGCTGAATGATGTGTTGGTGCCATGGCCACAAGGCAAGACAGGTGTCGGGCCATGGATGGCCTGGCTATGGGGGCCTCGAAGTAAGCAGCAGCTACATTGCCCTGCCTCATGGCAGTGGCACTAGCACACTGCAAAACCTCTTGCCCAGCCCTGAGCAAACAAGAAGTAGGCCTCCCAGGTACTGTTAAAGTACATGGGGGGAAAACAAGATATCCCCAAAAATGAGACCTAGTACTTATTTTGGAGCCCCAAAGGAAAAAAAAGACCGGGTCTTATTTTTGAGGAAACATGAGCAACTAAATACATATTATACATATATAAACAGCATTTATTTGGCAATATCTGGGGAATTGCAAATGTAAACATTTTTTTCATCGTAGAGAATTGACCCCAATTTTGCTTGTCACTTCATAACAATTTTCGCAGAATATTCTACCTTTTATCACTTTCTTTTTTCAGTGATGCTTCTAAAATTGCCAGTTCTCTTGCATAGTTACTATGTGTAGAGCTGAAACAAAAGTATATTTTTTTCAGTTTTACTTAACATAGTGTGATCAACAAAACATTGAAAATTAAAAAAGAGATTTAATGAAGAAATAAACAGAAATCACACTAAGCCAAATCAACCCTTCTTAATAAATTAGGGATATGTGTGTATGTATGTATGTATGTGTGTGCATGCATGCATGTATTTATGTATGTATGTATGTATGTATGTATATATGTATGTATATTTTTAAGAAGCACTGTGTATCTCTCTTTTTGGGGTAAGTGACCTTATGCAAAAAAGGAACTTTAACACAGAATTTTAAACATTCATAATCAATATGCAGTACTATGAAAAGTTCCTTTCATACTTCGTTGATAGAATTAAGTGGAAGAGTGAATTTAAAAAAATCCTTAAAAGATTCCCCAATACTGGTTATATAGCAATATTTTGATCACTCCTATTCCCCACATTTATGATTATCCAAAGAAAGATGTACTTTAATTTTCCAATGCTTTTGTTATAATAAATCTTACAACTAACATAAAAAGATTTATATGTATTTTTTTGTTTTACAGCATTTTATTTATTTATTTTATTTATATATCAAAATTAGGAACCACCGCAGAGGTGGTATTCAGCAGGTTCTGACCAGTTCTGGAGAACCAGTAGTGGAAATTTTGAGTAGTTCGGAGAACTGGCAAATACCATCTCTGACTGGAGATTTTACAGCATCCTTCCCCTGCCACACCCACCAAGCCACGGCCACGGAACCGATAGTAAAAAATTTTTGAATCCCACCAATGGACCACCTATCTTACTCAGAAAGTGACTCTTGTTTTATATGTTCTGGGGCAAAATGGCCAATAAGGTTAATTTAATTATTAAAGATAATTGTATAATTTTAATAATTTCTTCAAACACTTTCAAGTTAAATAAGTGACTAAATGGGTACTACCATCAGAGGTAGTACATACTAATCTATTCAATATTTAGAATGGTTCTCCTGGTACAGAGAAACAGACATGTATGGGACCCAACTGGAAGGATATGTGACATGAAAAAATGGGGATAATGAAAACTGGGGATAAAGTTAGGAGAACATGTTTGTGTATATGTGTGCATGTTTGTGTGTATGAACAAAGAAGAAAGACTGTCATTATGTTATAGCTGATCTACTGCTCATTCTAATAGTAACAAAGAAAGCTAGATTCTCACAAAATGTTGTAGTTCAGGTTTAGGGAAAAAAGACTTAGGATACAAAATCTTAGGAACTGGACATTTCGCTATCTTTTTCCAATCAGCATGTTAAGGAAGTCCTCCTTCATCCTGAGAGACTGGGAAGGAGGAAGGGAAGGAACTCAGTTTATATGAGAAGAGGCAACCCAACCAGATATGGTGGTTATGAGAAGAATTTGAAAAATATTCAAACTAAACTGACTCACTATAAGTTTGTCTCAGAAGTTAAAAGTTTTTTTAAATTATGTTTTTAATCCCTGACTAGCACTGGATGCCTTTCACAATTCTGTATGGTTGTCGCTTCTTTGGTTTGCCAGGTGCAGGACTTAACAGATGCTTTTGATCTTTCTACCTCTTAAATACGTGAAAACAGAAAGTTGGAATTGAGGTACTTTTTTCAAAAACAAAAATATAGAGTTAACCCTCACTTCCTAAGGAGGAAGGGACAATGGAATAATATTTAAGTCCTAGGTGTTACTAAGAAAAGTGCTGAAGAGCTGCTGGAGAGACTATGAGCAATAGATAGCCCACCTCTGATCTAGAATAACGTAATATAGCATTTTCATACTGTACATAGAAAGAGCTGTCTGCCTAATTTGTCAGCTGTCTGACTAAAGTCCTCCATGGTAAATGCAATTCTCCATTAACTGGTAGCAATGAGATATCCAAGGCTGGATCCTTAGATAGATGGATGGAATGTATAGGATCTTCCTTTTTCAACAAAAAATGGTTATCTCATTTTACCTGCAGCAATATATAATGATGCAATACGTGCAGTATAATACAGTGTTATTTTACATTTTTCAGATTTAAACCAACCAGCAAATTTTAAAAAAATATTTTAAACAATGAATAATCAAATGTGTATTTCCAGATTTCAAATACAACAAGAATGTATATTTTATCTGGAACCCCTTGCATACAATCTTGTAAACTGAACATTTATTTCAATTCCATGAAACTAAATTATACTTTTGCCTGAACTTTCATCTAGTTTTATAACAACTTGGTTTAAAATCTTTCTCCTTTGTTACAGTATATCAGTTCTTGTTACATTTCTGATTTGCAGAAGCTTAAGAAATAGAAAATCACTTTTTAGCACGATATTTTGTACATATGAGACGCAATAACTTACTCATATATATCTTGCACTTCATCCAGCTCCTCCTGTGTATTTTTTGTTTCTATTACACGCTTTGCCATATAGTCAAGCTTTTCTGTGAGCCAATTGGATAACTTTTCAAACCTATTTGAAAAATACTTAATTAAATATTTATAAAATGATTCTTTACATGTTTTCATTTTATTAAACAAATGACTGGCCAACCATGGAAAAATGTACTTTTCTAGGGTAGCTTTCTAATATATATATAAAAACTGAGATTAAGAAAAGAATTACTCCAATAAAAATATTGAAAATCTGATAAAATAGAGGGTAATTTGTTCATACAATCAGGAAGAGATAATCACAAAATGACAAGAATACAGGCTACAGAATGTCAAAAACATGATTTCTGCTATATTTATTCAGATAGCCTAGCATAGACTTCCAGGATCCCTTTCCCCAGTTCATATAGATGTTTTCAAGTAAACATTACTCCATGGAGGAAGGACTCAGATGAAATCATTTAGCAGCAGTACTACCAGTTCCTACTGTAGACAGTCATTGTTGTTCAGGCACAACAACTTTGCCTCCAGAGCCATCCTTAACTAACAGTCAGATTAGCAATATTCAACAATTTGAAAACATCAACCTGGAATTATTAACAGCCCATTTTGAAAAAAAAAATCTTATGGAGAAGAACAGTTTTTTCCCCCTGGGAATCAATTTCCATGTTAAAACTATTTAAAAGGTAAAGATTGCCCATGATCACGTGGGATAATCCATGTATCTTCTAGATTACTATATGAAAGTAGTTTGCCACTGGCTTCCTCCAGGATGTCCTTTGGCATCCCAACTTAGCTTACAGACTTGGAATTTCTTGATGGTATTCTGTCAAATACTAACCAGGCTTGACTCTTTTTGGGATCAGCCAACATTAGCAAGATGCTGTCGCTGGTTGAATGCTAAGTATAATTAGCAATAACAACAGCACTTAGACTTACATACCACTCCACAGTGCTTTACAGCATTCTCTAGGTGGTTCACAAATGTCAGCATATTGCTCCCAACAATCTGGGTCCTAATTTTACCGACCTTGGAAGGATGGAAGGCTGATCAACTCTGAGCCAGTGAGACCCGACTGCAGGCAGCCAGTGATCAGCAGAAGTAGCCTGCAGTACTGCATTCTAACAATTGTGCCACTGCAGCTCTTATATAATTTATATTTGTATTTCCTATTTCTTAACTGCCTATCTCCTTCAGAGAGGAACTCTGGGTGGTGTACAATATAATCAATAAAATTAACATTAAAATTATAATTAATTTAAGATTAAAATATTTTAAAATTATAAAAATAACATTATAATT
This sequence comes from Naja naja, assembly GCA_009733165.1. Lineage (NCBI taxonomy): Eukaryota > Metazoa > Chordata > Lepidosauria > Squamata > Elapidae > Naja > Naja naja. The sequence goes on along the minus strand of CM019148.1, from coordinate 344,077,217 downwards.
ATAGGATATATATTTCCTAACAGAAAATAGGAGTGTTTGCTTAGGTTGAATTACTGACTCACCTAATATAAGGCATAGAATGGCTATCCTTGGATAATTTGAACAAAGTATTTTTTTTTCCTTGAACAAGATGGATATATGAACTATGGTAAAATAATTATGCTAAAATAATTTTGACAACTTCAGACATACATATTTTAAATAAAAATAACACTCCTTGTACTGTGGTGAGATCCTATTTAGGTTATCATGTAATTCAGACGTGGGCTGTTTACTTGAAAGCACCTAACAATTGGATTATAATTTTAAGTACTATGGAATTAAAAACAAGTTGAAGCATTAACGTACTCTGCTGCTAGCTTGTCTCTTTCAGAACGAAAATGTTCTTCTTCACTTGTTAACGTTTGGTATTGCATATTAAGAATATCATTTTCCTCTTTGACTTTTTGATAGACTTCCTGAAGTTCTTGCAGTTTCCGGTCAATCTACAAAAAATCCCAGAATGATTTATTTAACTAAAAGCTTAATGGTTCTAAAAACGTTGACATTCCCATGCCTTCCAAAGGATTATAAGGTATTATTAAAGCAGGTCTCACCCCCTGAAAAATATCTTAGTCAATAAACCATTTAAGTTTTAAATTAATCCACTTTTATATATGAAAAAATTAAATATGAATACATTAAATATATTTTACAAATGCATCTGTTGTAACATAGATGATTAAAAGGGAGCAAAACTCCCCACAACCTCAACCTATGATGTAAATTGGACTAGGTAAGAGTGACTTATCACCCATTATGGGAGAACTAGAACTCACAGTCTTCTGTTTCTAATACAGCAACATCAAGCTTTCTCTATCAGTCAATCAATAATTCAAACAATCAAATATATAAGCAATTTTAACTCAACATCACAGCCATACTTCACAATGTTTTAGAAATGTTTTAATTTAGAAATAGATTTTTAAACTTAGGAATTTTTAAAAAATGTTTTTCATGACTTTCAATTGAAAGCTTTACATTTATAAGGTTGTCCAATTTCTTTGATGACTCTAAGTGGCCCACATTTTTATATATTAGATGTACTATTACCTATTTTCCTAATTTTACTGTTTTGGACAGTTGTACACTGAAGAAATCAGCCAATAAAAAAAAGAGTGTTCCAATATTTAAGGGGCTGCCACAAAGGAAAGGGGATCAGCCTATTCTTCAAAGCACATGAAGACAGAACAAGAAGCAATGGATGGAAACTAATCAAGGAGAAAACCAACCTAGAATTTTCCTGAGAGAATAATTAATTAATAAAACAGCTTGTCTCCAGAAGTTGTGGGTGCTCCAACAATGGAAGTTTTTAATAAGAGATTGGGCAATCATTTGTTTGAAATGGTATAGGATCTCCTGCTTGAGTAAGGAGTTGGACTATAAGCCCTCCATGATCCCTTTTAACTCTGCTATTCTGTTAAACTTATGAATTACAAAGAATGTAGCATTAAATTTAAAAGGTAAAAACACTATCAAGTTTTAAACTAAGAATACACATACATTAGGAACCATAGTCAACATATAAACATATAAATGACTGAAATTATAAGCTATTATAAACCAAATTAATACTGAGAATCTATTTTAATTGGAATATCCCTTGAAGTTAAAATATAGATTCCTTACATAGAAAAAAAACTAAATTTGGATGAGGAACAAATCCATGTATTAAGTCATAATACAGGATAGTTTCCAGTTAAAATTGAATTCTATAACAGTTTTATTTTTAAATTATGTAATTATTCTGGATATCAAAGAATTTGTTTAGCCATCCTAAGGGAGGAATCAAATAGCCTATCCAATAAGAAGCATACCATGTCACAGTTAATATATATAAAACTAATTTAGTAGACTTTGAAGGGTTTAATAAAATTTAGTTTAATAAAATAAAAAATTGGTTTAATAAAATTCAGTAAAATATGCTAGTTAAAATGAGAATTCAATTTTAAAATGTTTCATTCTATTATGTTGAATAATTGTGAGCATGACATTGTTAGCAGATAGTTTCATTGTTAGTTTCATTACTGTCATTTTATTTCATAATTTGACTATCAATGTTAGTAAAGCCACTAAAAATAAATATCTCATTATGTAGTTGATACAGGAGTGAAACTTTAAATGATTCCATAAGAAAGCTGCCTAGTTTTGATGCTTTACAATTATTCATATCAAAATCACTTTTTTCATCTTATCCATGGTTAAAGTAGTACTGTTACTGATTTTTTTTAGTCCTTTTTTATAATTTTTTTAATAAAGAGATAAATAAAAACAAAAAGATCAACTTATGGTATAAATTCATCTTGTTTGGTTTATTTTAAATTGGCTGCATTCTGTGAATGAAAATGGAATAATGGCATTGAAAGGAGCAAAAAATATATCGACTTTCATTGAAAAAATAATATTTTGATTATAGAATTAATTTTCTTGGCTGAAATCAGTTACTTTTTGTTTTTTGAAGGGTATTGAGAATTAATCTCACTACAAAATGACGAAATAGCAATATAGCAATAGCAATGTAGCAAAGCATCTAATCCAAAAGAGTCAAACTGATTGAACAAGGTTTAGGATTAGGGTTTGGTGCACATTTGAAATTTTAGAGTTAGTTATGGGCACTCTTTCAAATGATGGGTGGGAATCACAAAAGAAAATGTAAACTGAGTTGTTCTTTATCACTAATCAAAACAAAGCTTTATGTTGTTGTTTTAACATGTTTCTTATTTTCTAAAAGTGTACCCCATGTATATAAGGGTCAAAGTTTAGCCAAAGTTTATTTATTTAGATTAAGTCTAAGTGTTCTGACCCAGGCTTTGTAAACCGTAATTATTCACAAACTTGTTTTAAAAACAAAACCTATTTTATTGCAACGCTGGGAATTGTTTTCATTCCTAGCCGGAATTAATCTCAAACAGTCCCCCAAGATATGCACACACCTTTCAGTTCTGTGAAGTGTTGCCAAAAACAGAAGTATCAAATTAACTAGAAAAGAAACCAACCGAAGTACAAGAAAAACCAACCAAAGTACAAAGAGCTTCAAGGATGACTTGGAACCAATTAAACTATTTTGCTTCCTGCAAAGGTTTTGTCGTCTTTGCCTGTCCTTTATACCTTATGGGAGGGGCAATCACCTCCCAGCCTTACTCCCGAGTCGCCCCTTTTGTTTCAGCTGCTCTCGCCTTCTAGTAGCTCTGCGCACACGCGCACTGGGAACAGGCTCCCCTGGGTCCTCTGCCTCACTGCTGCCAGACTCTGAAGGCTCTGAAGGCAGCACACCACTCCCACATGGTCCTGGCCCCATCTCTGCATTGGACACAGGACCCTTGTCCAAGTCCTCTCCAGATTTCCTGACTGGTTCCTGTTCTTCCCCACTGTCTGATTCCACTGCCGTCTGCACCGGCTACCAGCAAACCACAACAGTAAGAAAATGAAATCAGGCAAAGGGGGACTTAACATCTGTTTAATTTCACCAAATATTATTCTTAAATTAATTTAGTTCTACTCAGGTAAACGAAACTAGGATCAATTAATACATTAGTAGCAATAGTGTTGTATTATTTCCCCATGGATTTTTCTAAACATCTTTAGTTTTCTTTAGTTGCAGAAAACATGTCAATGATTCGACTATATGCCTATATTTCAAGAATGAAATCAGAAGATAATGTTAAGAAATATGCATACTGCATACAATAGTGGAGTTGATATTGAAGAAACTTCAATTAAGCATAATTTTTAAGTTTCTGTCAGCAACCAGAGTTATGTGCACATGGTTACATATAAAAGAAGTGCCTATACTGCTCACTTCAATGAAAGGATGGGGCAGAACTACCCTGGCCTCTTCCCACTAAATAGTTAATCAGTACAAAAATGGGCACTGAGGGTCACGACCAGTATTCTTTATTTCCATTATTTCTAAACTCAGTAGCATGATCTGTTCTTTTTACCTCCACTAGCTGCTGTAGCAAATTTTCTTTTTCTTCATCGAAGTCTGTATCTAATGAAACTAGATTGTCCTGAAGACGAAGCCTGAAAAATAGTAATCAAATCAAATCACCATGTTCTTATACAGAGAAAGAAGCCATCAAGCACAGTTTATCTTGTGTCATTTTACATACTTCACACCAGCATTTTTCTTTTTTAGAAAAATCAAGTTGTATAAAAATGCCAACAGAGAGATTCTGTATAATTTTTTTCACAAGTAATTCCTACAGAGAACCACTACCTAAAAATACAAGAACTCACACCATTTGCTTTTGATGCTATATATTCCTATATGGAACACAATAATGGGTTTTCTTAATGCTAAAGATGAGCCAAATCTTATTGCAAGATGTAATTACAGGAATTTTAGGGAAAAAAACAGACAAATTCACTGTGGATAAATCCATCAGTGATAGTCAATTATGATGGCAGGATACTATTCAAGAAACAAAGGCATCAGCTTCTGAATACCTGCTACTGGGAAACTGGGGGAAATCTATTGCCCACATATCCTGTTTGTATGCTTCTCACAGCATACAAGCATTACTGTACAAATTCATAAAAATATAAATCTAACAACAGGTTGACTACAAACAAATCCTTTGGCTTCTGGAAAAAAACAGGGCCAAAACACAAGATATAAATTAACAAGCCCCCTTACATCTTTTGCAGCCTAAAGTCACAAATGGAAATATGCAACACCTACAAATTAAATAAACTAATATGGTATTAGGGAAACACTGGACATTACATTCACCCTGGATTTGCCATTAACCAGAAGTACCTTGAAGGCTTTTAAAAAAAACCAGAAAATTTAACATTTAAACCATTGCGTTCTACTTCATGGTCAGCACAGAAATCCAAATTAATTAATTGATTAACCACTCTTTGGTGATATGATAATCTCTGAAGCAGATAAAAGTATTAGCATCTCTCCCTACCAGTCATCTCTTATCAAAGCCTCATATATCCAGTACATCTTTCTTCAAAGGACTCACAATTCTAACCGGCTAATCACGCTCATGATTATTCTTTAAACATGTTCCGAATTCTCTGAATACTGTAAGTGTGGGGCCCAAACTAAATATATAACTTGATATGGGGTATGACCAAAGATGAATGAAAGGGATCAATTACTTCCCATTAGTTGAAAATTATACATGGTGCTGTCTAATATTTGCCTTTCTTGCACCCATATCACTCTGCTGGTTAATACTGTATTTATTTTGCAATCAACTATTATTCCAAGGTCTTTTCCATAAGTACCATTACTGATTTTTCTTTCCTAAGTAAATAACTTTGTACTCATCACTGGGGAAGCTGGCAGGCGATAGATGTGTATTAGATAACTTTCCACAATCAATCAAAGATGAAGTGCACTCATGTGTTTAGGTTCATTGTATTCATTTTGATGTTAATCATTACATGTTAACATGTTGCATGTGAATAAGAAAATCCAACTGTATGGAAGGAGAATGTATGCTGCCATCTCCTGTTTAAAAGGATTAAGTAAGAAAATGTTAAAAAGCTTTTTCACCAACACGTTTTGCACATTGTACTAAATCATGGTTTGTCTTAAAATCTGGTTTGTTGAGCAAATTATTGCACCCCAGTTCATATATAAGTTATGCTTCATAAAACATAACTTCTGAGTCAACATTTTTCAAATTAAGCTACTAACTTAATTTGAATGTAAACCATATTCTAATTACTATTTGCTATAGTATTTTTTATCTTTTAGTATCCAGTCAGAACTGGATAACCTGAAGGCAGGGTGGGATTCTACTGGTTTGGTAAGAAGAAGAAAAAGCCATGCCCACCCAGTCACATGGCCAAGCCCACCTAGCCACACCCACAGAACCGGTTGTTAAAAAATTTGAATCCCACCCCTGCCTGAAGGCTTGCTTTCTACTATACACACACACACACACACCCCAAAAGAGATAAAAAAACCTCAAGCGCAATGGCAACAGAAAAGTATATCTTGCTTACCTTTTTTTAATAAGCTCCTCTTTCTCAGTCTTTTTCCTCTCGTGCTCTTGTATTAGTTCTTTGATGGTTTTTAATATTTCTTCTAACTCCTTTTTCAAATTAGTAACAACCTATGAAAAATACAAATAAAACAATAGTATAAATGGTAGCTATATAAAAAGCTCATTTTATACTGACACAGGTAATTAGTAAAAGTTCATATTGCTTCTATTAAAGTATTAAAACACTGAAATACAGAGAGCCCTGTAATTCAGATAGACTATCAGGACCAGAGTTTCCATTGCTAAGCAATGTAGTTATAAAGTATATCTTCATGTGACTGCATCAATTAGCAACAGTAATTGTGGCAGTCCCAGTTGCTGTCATAATCTCAGGACTGTGCAGGTTATGTAATGGGATGGGGAAGGGGGTTTCCAAGCAAGCAGCTGGCAGGTACATGGGTGCCACAGGAAGTTGCCAGGGTCAGTTACTATGGAGTTCAGGTAGGTGTTCAGGTGCCGTGGAGTACTGCAAGGACATGCTACAGAGCACAGATGAGTACATGTGTCCCCCAGGGGGTGCCAGAAGCAGGTGAAAAAGTGGTAGGACTGACATAATTTCCTGACAATTTCCCCATTGACTATGCTTGTCAGAAGGTGGCAGGGAATGTGGGGAATCACAATCACATGACCAAGGATTACTGAGGGCCGGATTGGGATAAAATGACTGCAGGGGCACTGCAATGGCCAGAACTTTGAGGACTGATCCTAAGTACTACTCATTCAGTGCCATCATAACTTTGAACAGTCACTGAACAAGTAATTGTAACCTGATTACATATAATTTGGATGATAAAGTATCAAGTCATGGTTTAAAAAACTGATAGTGAGTCTGGGATCAAGCAACCTTCCAATACACCTTTCTTTACATGCTAGCTTTGATATGAAAACCTTAACTTAAACTAATCCAGAGTTTAATATCACATGCAAACTGAGATGAAGTATTAGCTGTGTAACTCACCCCAGGCCAGCCAACTGATGCTTAGATTCTATCTCAGGGCCTGAAAGCTTCGGGGATTTGGATGGGGATAAACAGATTTCCGTTTAACCCTTGCAAGATGTTGGGTGTTAGGGCCTCTTGAATCTGGTAATTTTCTATCCCATTCCAATATCCCAGACTGAACCAGCATAAAATTTTGAGGTTCCTGTTCAAAGAGCAGATGGTAGCTATGGAAAGGAGGCAGCTATGGAAAAAAGGTAGTACTTAGATTGGGGTAGTGAGCATAGTAATTAATGCTTTGATCACCCCTGAATGGATTACTGCAATGCACTCTATATGAATTTGGCCTTCAATAATACCCAGAATCTTCATTTGGTCCAGAAGTTATAGATTTATCTCATTATGCTCATGTTACATATTTGTTCTGCAAGCTACACTGGATCTCAGTTTGCTGCCAGCTACAATTCAAGTTGCTAGTTATTACCTATAAAGTCCTACATTACCCTGTCAATCAGACTCTCATCTAGTCGGGCCCAGGAAGCATGACTTTCCCACATCTGCACCTGTCCTTTGGAACACTATACTGTTTAAGGTATGGATGGCCCCGACTTTGCTTAACTTCTTTGTTGTTGTTAGTTGCAAAGTCATGTTCAACCCAGCGGAACCCTAGGGATAATGTTCCTCCAGGCCTTCCTGTCCTCTATCATCTTCTGGAGTCCATTTAAGCTCATGCTTACTGCCTCAGTGACTCCATCCAGCCACCTCATTCTCTGTCGTCCCCTTCTTCTATTGCCCTCAATCTTTCCCAGCATTAGGCTCTTCTCCAGTGAATCCTTCCTTCTCATTAGATGGCCAAAGTATTTGAGTTTCAATTTCTAGAAACCCTTAAATTCATGTGACTGGTGAATAGAGTTTTCAGGGCTCACTTAGTGTTAATGGCCAGAAAATATAATTTTTAATCATTGTAAGCTACCCTGAGTCACATTTGGGAGATAGGCATTATATAAATTGTTATTTACATTATTTTATTGTATTGTTTTATTTTACTCCTAATTGTGGGCATTGCAAGGTAACAATGTTCTTAGCAGAATCCACAATGATATGAGATACAGATGACCCCAACGCTACCAGCCTTGTGGAAGGCTACTATTAATTTCTAGAGCTCTAGCGTGGATGTATAATATGACACATTTTTTGAGATTTTTTTGGGCGATCTGGATTAACTGATCGGTTTTTTTGAGAAGTGTTTTATGGTTATTGTTTCTTACTTTTGATCACTGTCTATTGTTTCTTTGATAGACAGGTAGCCTTACAAATTTAATAAATACATAAATAAAATGTTCAATATTTAATCCCCTAATGCATTGAGATGCAGTCTAACTAGGACTGTACTTATATAGTCTCAATTAATTTTATACCGGAAAAATATAATGCTCAGTGGATATGACTTTGAAATGGCACATTACCGAAGGCACAATTCAACTTACCTGATTACGATATGAAACTTTCTTCTGTAAACGACATAGTATTTTAAGCAACTCTTCAAATTCTTTCTTCTTTTCGTCAGCCTCATTTTTTCTCATCTGAATTTTTTTCTGAAGTTCTTCAATCTACAGTAAAAACCAACTTTAATATAGCTAAAATTGTTATTTGTACATTATTTAGCACTTTCTGTGGATCCCTCCAGCATTGTTGGAGAGATATTAAAACAGATAAGAATTGTTTCACAAATGTTGGCATTTATGTTCATGGATATATTTTAGCAAATTATATAGTGGCAGCCGAGATTTAAGATCCCCAAATTATAATGAGCAGAAATGTTTTACATTCACATGATCGAGCAGATGTTTTTCATGTATTAGGCTTCAAACTCAATTCCAGTATACTACACTTTATGAGTAGTTTAATTTTAAACCATGGAGGACTTTTCTGAAAACCCTCTGGATGGATGTCCTCAAGACTGATGCTTTCATTAATGCAGTGCTAAGGTTCAATTCCTAAAACTGTACCTGTAGCCCTAATGATGCTTTCTTTTCTTTAAATTGAAGGGCTTCTGTAGCCATTACTTGCTTTAGGTCTTCAATGGCAATCGCTTCCATGGCCGTTTCATCTTCCTCTTTTTTTATCATATTACGAAGTTCATTTATTTTAATGTTCATGGAATGCTTTACAGCCATTTGTTGGTTTACTAATTCGACAATTTCATTATATTTCTCCCATGTTTGATCTTGCTCTTTACTGCCAAAAGAAAATTGTGAAGAAATCTTAAAAATGACAGTAAACTACATAAGCCAATATTCATTCATTCATTCATTCATTCATCTATCCATTCATCAACTCATCCATCCATCCACCCATCCATCCAATTAACTAACCAGTTATTTATTTATTTATTTATTTATTTATTTATTTATTTAGTTAGTTAGTTAGTTAGTTAGTTAGTATGCCAGCCATTACCAAAGACTCTGGATAGCTAACGATCAAGATTAGCACAAAATAAAAAACTACCCCCTTAAAAATGATAAAGTTGCCCATAACATAAACAAAATTGTTATCATCAAAATATAAAACTTAGTATATAAATATAATTGGCAATATCAAAATAATGTACAGAAAACATATAAACTTAAGTGCCCTTCAGTTTCAACTTTCATTTACAACATGCCCTTCTGGTACTAGACAGAACAACCAAGGCTCAATTATTCATCTGAACTCAGTAGGGAAGGAGAACATCAGACAGAATTTCAAAATATGGGGGGGGGAAGTAACAATCCTAGACAGTACTGACTTTATTTGATCTGATTTAATGGTCAAATTAATTTGGAGAAAGCACATCCTTGGATAATCTGGTCCAGAACCATGTAAGGCCGTCAAGGTGACAACAAGGATCTGCAAGCCAAATGGTAACCAATAATAATAATCCCAAAGCAGTGATTCGTCTTATTATACTGAATTGGGATACTTACTATTGTTCAACTATCACACTTCGTATCAGTTGTACCTTCCAAATGCTTTCTAAGGACAGCCCCGTGTGGAACATGTTATAAAAACCCAAGTAAGAGATGTTTAAGATCTGACTGACTACAAATCTCCCTGACCACAAGTACTACCTGTTGATTGAACAGGAGCTGTGAATCCAGGATCTCCCAAGTGCAAACCAATTCTGAACATAGGAATACCAATCATTCATAGTCAAAGATAATATTTCTTGGAATCATAAACCCAAAGTCACTTTTCTTGCAGGGATTCATTTCAAGTCTGTTCTTTCTCATCCAGACCCTAAAAGCCTCAGAGTATTGGTTCAGCTTTCTACTGAATCACCTCTGTGGTCAAGGGCTGATATGTATGTATGTATGTATGTATGTATGTATGTATGTATGTATGTTAGGGTTAGAGTTAGGGCCTCTGGAAGGAGTAACGCCACTACAAAACAGTACCCAGTACTCCAGTCTTGCCAAGGCACTCCAGAAGGATACCATGGTAAATGGTACTAAAAATTATTGAGAAATTGAGGATTTGAAGGTTGCATGCACCCCTCTGATCCTGGTCTCTCTAAAGGTCATCAACAAGTGTGACCAATGTAGTTTCTAGGCTACATGCTATCTTGAAAGTTGAAACCCATTGCCAAGGGCTGATAACATTGTTACATCTCTATAGTATGCTATGCAAATAGGAAACACCACAAATATTGAAAATAATTTTTCCCAACAGTGGATTACACATACTTCCTTATAAAATTTAGCAGAAATAAGATAGAAATTATGTTACTGTTTCTTAAATGCACATATTTCATAAACACTGAAACTAATTGTTGAAGCTTTCAGTTAGATGTTCCATGCTTTTTTTAAATTTTGTACAAGTTATTTTAGGTAAGTAAAATAATAGTAGAGAGTACATGGACCTTAGGGTAAGGAATTGAATATTACAGTTGTTCATTTTTGCAAGCAAATAGTGCCTACCACAGTGTTTCATTTTGTTCTTCAAAGAGCATTTGCTTTGTGTACGCCTCTTCTACTGCAGTAATAGTTTCATTCATAGAAGCTTCTACTTCTCTTAACTTATTAAAATGAAATCGATGGGCACCAGCCACAAGTTCTAAAATAAGGAATTTTAAAACAGAAACACAGAAAGAAATAAAATACTAAATCCATTTTCAATGTTTCTATAAATTACCAGATCTCTGTGGTAACTTGAAGTGCCAAATGAATCATCTAGAAATTATAGAAGTCATAGGGAAACAAGGCCCTGATAAAACACTGACTCTAAAGGCTAGCCACACTGAAGTGGTACTTGGACTGAGTCTTCATTCTGTCTAGGTATTTCAGTTATACTGCATAGATCTGTTTCCACAGAAACAAGTCCTTGAAAATACTGATGTCTTGAAAGCTGGAATATAAAAACATAAACCTCTTTTATTATTTGCCAGATAATATTGATGATCTATTAACTCCACATATGGAGCTTCAAATATATGCAATGTTTCGTGTTCCATGAATTTCTTGGTCCTCTTTTAAAGCAGTTATTTTTCCATATTCACCTTCACTTATTCTAATACCTCTTCAGCCGAAGATTCAAGAAAACAAGCAAAGGATCCATAGTATATTCCTATACTTCCAATACTTGGAAAATCTTGGTAATATTTAAATGCATTAGGGCCAAACAACCTAATTCACTCTTGGTTCTCCATCACAAACCTTCTCTGGTCTTCTATAGGATTCATCCTTTCAGATCATTAATAAGTGTTTAAAAGAAGTTGCTGTCTTGAACAGTAGGTTATTAAAACTTAATCCTTTTTATCAGATCAGTTTGGAGATATGTTAGTGGGGACCTGGGATTAAGCAGTATGTAAACCACAGGGATGTATTGATTTCACATTTTTTTTCTAAATCAGGTATAAATAATAAAACTATTTATATGTTTCTTAGTTTCCTCTTTTAATACTTAAAAATTATAGCTCAATTTCTATGATCCAAATCCAAATATTAATCAAAACAAGTTATGTAAAGCTGTCAACTGCATAGTTCTTAAAATAAATTATCATAATTAGCAAATTAATCATAAGTTGCATTCTCCAATGCATTTACTTTAAGATAAAATGGATTATCTTAAAAATACCTTCAAATTCTTTCATAACAATTGCTGGGAAACTCTTGACTCTGATACGGAGATTACAGTTTTTTATGGTCTCTTCTTCCAACAATTCAATTGTATCTTTTCTCTCCTTTTCCTAAAAATCGACAGATATATGACAAAGGAAAAAAATCTGATGGCTGTGTCTTTCCTAAAGTCTGTAGGTACAGACTTTTTTTTTCCGTAGTGATAAAGTTTATATAAAAGAATAATTGCTCAGATCTCTAATAAATTTCAGTAAATGAGGCAAGGCAATTTGAAGTTACAGTGGACTTCTCCCAAACTATTTGACCCAGTTTTGAAATTCCAATGGCTGCCCCTCCACAAGGTGACATTATCACATTTTGGGCACTTGGCCCACTTACAAATGTTATAGTATCCCAGTTATATTACTATGGTTTTTGGCTTTTTTCTCCAAAAGCTGGCATTTATTTCCAGTTTCCATTTTTAAAAAAAGCCCATTGGCTAAAATGCATGTATTTAACGACCATGCTGTTCACTTAATGACCACAGCATTTGCTTAATGATTGCCTCATAAAAGGCCATAAAATTAGGTTTGGTTACATGGTGACTCGCTTAATGACTACCATGAGTTATGACTGTATTTCTGGGCTCAATTATGGTCATAAGTCGAGAACTACCTGTATTCTTTCCTCCCCCCTCCCCCTCCAGACTGTGGGAGATACGGCATGACTAAATATTGTCAGCAAGCTTAATAGAATACTCACATTTGAATCCAGCACTGCCTGGAAAAGCAAGTTGAACAGAGAGCATGGGAGAGCAGATGAGTTGTAAGGTACATTGTGTGCAAGGTTTTTTTTTTTAAAAAGCTCACCATTATCTTAGCACAGATCTTTTTACAGCAACACTGAACTCTAATAACAGTACATCCAGGACACAAATATTCATCCACAGATTCACTGCAAAGACTATTTAGTCTAACTCAAATTTTGTATGCACAACACATGTATTTTTAAGTACCTAGAGAATACTTTTTTAGATTTTGATATTACCAATTTTTTAATGGCTTTGACAGCATCTTCAAGGTGCTGTACAGTTTCTTTGTTGAATAGTAGTCTTTCATTCCGAAGCTGTTTTTCTAAATAAAAAGGAAGAACAAAGAAACCTGACTTCAAAACACTTTTCAGCTTTCAATCACATTAAGTAAAATAATGCTTTGCAACTTGGAAGTTAACTTCATAGTTATTAGTTTCACATTTTAGTTGCAGAGTGAATTCTGGCAGTTCTCAGCCAAATAATCATTGATGGGACCTATTGTGTAAGAGTAAGGACAGAAGAAACTAAGCCAGCAGACTCAAAAGGGGGTGGGGCAAGTAGTTCAATATGCTGCAATTTCCCCACGTAGTGCTATATGTATGTTAAATAATATTGTCAAGCTTTAGCCACTCAAATAGGACTAGAGAGGTTTTGATAAATTGACAAGAAAATCAAGGAATTCTGAATATGTAATACTGAAGGATTTCAGTGATTCAAGAACTAGTCCTATTTATAGAAACAAGTTCCTAATCTTCTTTCTTCCCTAACTATGTAGCAAACTACACCACCACCACTACCTCTCTGAATAAATTTCTCACATTGTTTTTACTGACATTTTGAGAAACCATAAAATACAACCCTTCTGAAGAAGCCTGCCCTTGACCTAGCCGCGTTGAACAACTTTCGTCCGGTCTCCAACATTCGCTTTTTAGCGAAGGTTGTTGAGAGTGTGGTGGCCCAGCAATTGCCACTTTTCCTGGAGGAAGCGGACTACCTGGATCCGTACCAATCGGGCTTCCGGCCCGGGTACAGCACGGAGACAGCATTGGTCGCGCTGATTGATGATCTCTCTAGGGCTCGGGACAGGGGTTTTTCCTCTGTCCTGGTCCTGTTAGATCTCTCAGCGGCTTTCAATACCATCGACCATGGTATCCTGTTGCAGCGTCTCGGGGGGTTGGGAGTGGGAGGCACTGTTTTACAGTGGTTCTCCTCCTTCCTCTCAGGACGTTCGCAAACAGTGTTGGCAGGGGACAGAGGTCGACTCCAAGGTATCTCACTTGTGGGGTGCCCAGGGCTCGGTCCTCTCGCCCCTCCTGTTCAACTTTTATATGAAGCCGCTGGGTGAGATCATCCGTGGCTTTGGGGTGAGTTATCATCAGTATGCTGATGATACGCAGTTATACATCTCCACCCCAGGCCACATCAGTGATGCTCTCTCCGTGATGTCCCGTTGTCTGGAGGCGGTACAGATCTGGATGGACAGGAACATGCTTCGACTCAATCCAGCCAAGACAGAGTGGCTGTGCATACCGACATCTCAGTCCAGTTTGGATGTTCCATCTTTGGTCATGGGGAGGAGGTGTTGCCCCGTGGACAGGGCACGGAACCTGGGGGTCCTCCTGGACTCACGGCTCAAATTGGAGGAGCAGGTGGGGACCGTGGCCAGGGGGGCCTTTGCCCAGATCCGGCTGGTTCGCCAGTTACGCCCATTCCTGGACTGAGATGCCCTGCGCACAGTCACTCAGGCGCTCATTATTTCCCGACTCGACTACTGTAACGCTCTCTACCTAGGACTGCCCTTGCGTACCACTCAGAGGCTTCACCTGGTGCAGAATGCGGCGGGTAGTGATGGGAGCTTCCCGATACTCCCATGTTACACCCCTCCTGTGCGACCTGCATTGGCTTCCGGTTGCCCTCCGGGTGAGATTCAAGTTTCTGGTATTAACATTCAAAGTCCAGCATGGCATGGGTCCAGGTTATTTACAAGAACGGCTCCTCCCAACATCAAATACTAACCGCCCTGCGGGCTCACACAGGGTCTCCTCGGGGTGCCGTCTGCGACTCAATGTCGCTGGCGGCGACCGGGAGGGCCTACTCTGTGGCGGCTCCCACTCTGTGGAATCTTCTTCCACTGGAGCTCCGCCTGGCCCCCAATCTTAGCACCTTCCGCCGCGATTTGAAGACTTGGCTCTTTTTACAATCTGGGCTTTGCTGATTCTCTGGGGTTGGTCCTATTTTAACTATGGGTTTTAATTTTCAATTCGGCTTAACTTGTTTAATATACTTTTAATTAATTTATTTATTGTTGTATTTTTAGCTGTGAGCCGCCCCAAGTCCTTTTTGGAGAGGGGACAGCATATAAGTCGAATAAATAAATAAATAAATAAATAAATAAATAACTCTCACACGTGGGAGAGAGAACCGAGTCATGCAGCGCCTGACACTGGTATGGCCAAGACTTAAGAGACTTCCCCTTTAAGTATCCAATGTACTTCTGATTCAGATAGTGCTCTTGCAAATTGTTCAGAAGGATGCCTTGGTCAGTTTTATAGAATGTTGCTGAGAGGAAACTGAAAAGACCAGGACCACATTCCCTCCACTGAGTTTCTGAAGAAAAACAGCCACAAAAGTGACCACTGCAGTTTCAGTTCATATTTGGTCCTGTACTCTATCTACCAGGTATCCATATACCCTATTTCTTCTAGGATCATCTGCAGCCTAAGTTCAGACTCTTTTTCCAAAACTTTCTATAAAAAAAGAAAGATGGAGATTTGTTCAATTTGTTTATTACTTTTGGATTAAGAGGGAGGAATATCAGTATCATTGTCAAGACAGCCGACACTGCTCCCTCTTTCAAAGAGACACTGATTGTCTTTTGAATCCAGCAGCTCACTCCCACTTTTTACTGCTTGAAAAAATGAAGTAAGCACAGTCATGCAGACTGTCTGCAATATTGGAAGTCTACAAGCTGAGAAAATCCCAGATCACTACTCAAGATCTTGATCAAATTATCTTTAGTGGTTCTGTCAAGAGCTGAACTAATATGACCAACTTCTTTAAGATAAAGGTAAAGGTTTCCCTGTATAGTTGTGTCTGACTCTAGGGAACAGTGCTCATCTCAGTTTTTTGGATAAGGGAGCCAACATTGTTCAAAGACATTATCCATGGTCATGTAGTCAGAATGGCTATAGGCCAAAGGTAACAGCATTCTGTGCTGTTACCTTCCCACTTAAGTTGTACTTGCATTTTGTAATTTATTCACATTTACATGTTTTGAACTGCTAGGTGGGCTATTTGTTTAAACAAGTTTGCAATTCATTTAACAAAATGCAAACAATTCCTCTCAGAAAGTTCACCTTTATTGGGTCATTGGATGGTACTCTGCTTATGAGGGCAGAGAAATGCTAATGCTTCATTGCTCATTACCCTAGCATGGTTTCTAATGTACGGTTGGCTATGTTTCTTATTTTTCTTTTCCATTACTCTAAGTATTGCTTCTGCTCCTTCAGCTCCCCTAATTTCTTTGTAAACGAGCAAGTACCACAGAACCTGAGAGCAAAGAATGGTCATCCTTGTTACTCTCTGGAATTTAGAATTCAGAGATTGTTGAATTCTAGCATTCAGCAAAATCTGAATTCCCAAAATAGACTTGGGATGTCGCCAAACTCCCTACCACATTGCTAAGAAAATATTTAAACACTTGCTAGAATGGTCTGATATCTGAGGTAAATCAACATAATTGTTGTGCACCCACCCATTGACACCAGTTTTGGTATTGACAATGTTGACCAGGAAATTATTAGACTGTGACAAAAGACTGATTTAATGTCTTCCACTTCTCCATGTATACGTTTTTATATGTCTTCAATCCCCAGATGCACATGATGTAATCTCTCCTCTGAGTTTAGGGGAAGGTAGACTGAATATACATTTCTGATAGCTTCTATGCACCCTTTCTTGCAAACCAGAGTAGTTCTAAATAGTTTCTAAAGCTCATGCACTGTATATATTCATTTAAGTGTCAAGATCTTTGAGTTCAATTCTATGTAGAAGGTCTGAAGTCCACAGAATAACAGTTGCCTGTCCATGTATGATAGTTCTCAATAAGGATGAAACTATGGTGCTTTCTGAGAGTCAATGCATGAAAAATAGAGAAAGTGACACTCATAGCCTGCTATAGAGGCAAAAGTTTTGAGAGAATATAATTCTTTATTGGAATACAATTCTTTATTGGCCAAGTGTGATTGGTCACACAAGGAATTTGTCTGGGTGCAAATGTTCTCAGTGTACATAAAAGAAAAGATACATTCGACAAGAGTCAAGAATCATAAGGTACAATTTGTTTTGAAAGGTTTCCCCATATGCAGCAATTAAAATATCAGAATAAAGATGACTCCAAAGACAAAACAAAATACCGTTTTCAAACACAAGTTCTCAGTACAAGAGATTATGAACTAGATGAGAAAATAATATTCAAGTGCAAAATGCCAGGAAGCATAATAAGAACACTAGGCTACAACTGGCCATGCTTGTGAAATTTAATGCTTAAGTCACATTGCAATTAATTAACAATAATGCACTTTGTCTAGTCAGATAAAATGTAAACTGGTGAAACATGTATTGGGATACGTGTATGTCAGTAACCAAGTGAAAATTTTAATTCATAATGAATAATAACTGCAATCTGCATTTTTAATATTTCCTGATGTCTAAATAAATAAGAACAAGCAACATCTGAAATATTATAAAGACTTGATCTATGTCTCTCCATGAGACAATATATTCATCAAGTATACCATATATGGTTGGCGGATGAAGACCTGGGTTCAGCAGAGAAAGGCATAGGATAAAGACAATGAAAAGGAAAGGAATGAGAAAGCTTTCTAACAAGTTCTTTGCTAGATTGTTGAGGAAGAGGAGTCTAAAAAGAAAATTATCTGTGTAGCTCAAACAGACCCAGACAAAATTGTATCAGCTATATATTTCTGTCACATTGTTCCTAGACAATTAGTTTGAATTATATCTTTGAATGTTAGAAATATGCCCCCTTTGTCATCACAAAAATAATACAATTAATGAGGTGAGTCATAATTTTCAACTTTTGAAATATGACATAAAACACCCTTACAGTATTGTCCGTTGTTAGTAATTTTTCAGAACGTGTAACTTCTAATTGCTATATCCATTGAAATGAAGCAATGACAGTTATTTTTTCCTGTAACTGAATTCTAATCCTAATTCCATAGATTCTGAATGTGAAATTCATGTTTTCAGAAATGATGTTTTGGTATAGCTGCCTTCAATCTAATTCATTCTCAAAAATTGCAGGCTTTTTAAACGTTTGACCAATATGTGACTGCACCTTTTTTTACAAAAATATGGTCTAATAACCATATTTGTTTCCAATGTTTTTTCCCAATCATTTTAAGATTTTACATACCTCCTGCAGAATTCATTGTCTGCAGATAATTTCAATTGCCTTATGAAAAAATTCCCCCAAACCTTAAGGCCATTCTTGCTACTGATAATCTTGAATAACACTGGGATCACATAAACATTGACCTCTCAGCTTCTCAATTTAAAGTAAAAATCTTTTACTACATTGGATGTTGCTTACTCTCAGGGAGTAAACATTATCCAAAAGAAACTGAAAACAGCAGGCTTTAATACATGAGACTCTATGCTACAATATGTTAAAATTCCACATATCTTTTTGAAAAATAAATTCACTATTTGTAGCAGGGTTTTTTTTACTACAGTATATTTTCTCACTCAACATTGGAAAGGCCTTGCAATGAAGAATACCTCGTGTTTCCATATAAAACGCCCATCCCTCAATCTTTGCCCCTCCACAGAATAAAATTCCCAAAATTTGGATCCCTCCCATATTGCCAAGTTCATTGGCTCAGATGACGTAGAGCCAAGCCCCTATTTCTAAAGAGATTAATGGGGGGGCGGGGGGCGCGAAGATGAATTAATGGAAGATAAATCTAAGAATGGGATATATAACTTGTGTGGAGGGTGCCGTCCCCTCACCAAGGCTATAACTGAATCTAGGTTTAATCCTTGCGGGGGAGACAGTAGAGACAACATAAGGTGCCTTATTGCTGTGCGTTTATATTTCACAAAAAGACAGGAGAGAAGAGAGAAAATTATCCTCTCAATATTAAGACATGCTGAAAAGGTGGACTGGCGAATCATTCCCTTCTCCCAGTCCGAGGAAGCAGCGATTCTTTCTCCCTTCCCCGCGGGAGCGCCACTAGCTCTCTTCCCATGTTGGTGTCCCTCTCACTCGCACTTTCAAGATGGCCACGCGCCACCCCTCCACGTGCAAGCTTTCAAACACGGGAGCCACACAGCTCTGCCTAAGCAACCGCGAAGGAAGGAAAGCGCTCACCCACGCCTTGCAGATGCTTCAGTGCCGCCGCTGCAGACTCGGAACAGCTGGACGAGCGAGGAGGCGCCATCATCCCACCTCCACACCCCGAGCCAGACCGCGCGGGCGGTTACTATGACAACCGGAGCCGGCTGGTCTTGCGCGTGCCTCGCGAGACCCGCCTGTTGTTTCTGTTCCAAAGCCGCCAAGGAAAAATGGCAGGGGCGGATTTTAAAAATACTCTGTGTTTTATTTATTTATTTATTCCCCTCCTTTCATTTGGAACCGAAAAACTGCAATATGCTTGGGGATGGGGATAGGGGGCGGTGAGGAGAAGGTCGGGGTTTTTTGCAACACTGCAGAGTGCTTTTTAATAAATATGAAAGAATCGTGGAATTTTTAAGAGTCAGTAAGCAACCAGTTATAGCATATTTTCCTTTCTTGCCTTTAAATAATTATATCAGGGTTTACTTAATATACAATTAAAGGCATTTTTGTTTCCAGATAGTTGCTGAAATTGCAGTCTTATGTGATTTCCTATGTGTCTACAGTTAATCTAGGAATGAGCTATAAAATGATAAAATGGGCATTGCACAGAACTATGAATGCATTTTTAGCTGATGCTTTTTAGAAATGCAACAAAATCCATTATACTTGACATAACATCTTTTTTTAATGAAAGTTACAGGATCTTTAGGTAGAATCCCTAAAGTCACACACACAATATATATAAATTATTAAAAGTAAAATAATAGCTAAAACTACCTTACCGGCCAAAAGCTTGCTGAAACAACACAGGTTTGGCTAGTTTATGGAATGTCAGTAGGTTATATTCTGGTACCTCTAGGGAGAGAATGGGCCTGGTGGTGAAATGGCCTATTATCTATAACCATCCTGGCGGTGAGGGTAGCAAAAAGATGAAGTAGCTGTGATGAAGACTTTTCCTTTGCATGAAACACATATTAAAAGGGGTGGGCTTCAGTTGTGCAGGCACAGCTGCCATCTTGGCTTTCTCACTTCTCTATGGATATTCCTGCAGCTCATGTACCTCTGGTGGAGGGGGAACCCACAGTTGGGCCTTCTTTGATCATTATATCAAATCAGATTTTTGTATTAAACAAACAACATGACATCTTCAGGGCTCTTCTGTACCATTTGCTAACTAGAGACTGCTGATGCTTCAAGAAATGAACCTGAAGGACATGAACACCTTCAGCTGACTTTCTTCCTACTGTAGATGTAGCTTGTGATCATGTCTTCCTGTTTTGTTTAGGCCGTGAAGTTCCCTCATACTGGATGGCACAAGCGTAGTGCACTCTGCTGAATGGCCTGGAGGTAAGCTTGCGGGTGATGGGTTGCCCTGTTTTGGTTGGCCATCGGAGGACACAGTAGACATACCTACAGCTCTGGTTCCAGATTGATTTTGGGGAGCTGTTTGCCTATTGGCAGTAGGAGAATCAGGGCTTTCCCCACTTCCAAACTGTCATCTCTTCCACTTGTTAACCAATAGAGGAAAGGTTATATGGAAGGAAAGAAGAATGGGAAGATCTTTTAGATGCCAGTTCTACCACCAAGAAAACCTTGTTCCCCCCACCAAAGGAAAGGAACCAAAGGGATAAGAAAGGAAGTAGATAACCAGTAAAGAAATTGGTTATTCTCTGCCCACATTTTTACCCGGGGGAAGGAGAAACGGAGAGAAGTGTCAGAAGCAGCTTTCATGTCAGGAGCTGCCTCCAAACAAAACATCCCTGCCATCTCTCTCCTTCCTTCCTGTACCCCATACTCTGGGTACAAACAGAAAACTGCTTCATTGCTGAAGCAGAACCTTATTCAACATTTTAACAGATAATCAGAGTTGGAAGGGACCTTATGGGTCATCTAGTCCAACCCCCACCCAAGCAGGAGACCATTTTTTTGAGAAGACATACTTCTTGGTCAGCTCCTGAACTAGATGACAGCATTTAATGCTGCTGTGCATAATAGGTACAAAAACAAACATCACAATCTATCCTCATTTCATTACTGAAAATAAGTGCTTGGAAAACTAGTAGAAACTTTTGCAGGATTCACTTTGATGAAAAATATAGTTGTACTGATTGCAAATGGTAGTATTAGTATTTTTTTCATAAAAATATACTCATGTATATAACTCTTGTGTGTTATCTAGAGCAGAGGTCTCCAACCCCTGGGCAGTGGACCAGTACCAGTCTGTATCCTTTTAGATACTGGGCCACCCAAGTGGCAGCAAGTCAACAAAGCTGCATCTGCAGGATCTAAGTTGAACCACCTGGCTCATGAAAAAATTGTCTTCCACAAAACTGGTCTCTGGTGGCAGAAAGGTCGGGGATCCAGAATATGAGCTGAAAGTTAAACCATGCAACTTTCACAGTTGAAGAAACTTGCAAAAAATATTTATAGTATTCAATGTCCTTTCCCTCTAAACATCCAAATTTAATCCCCCGTTTCTTCTGGATAACGTGTAAAAAGTGAGCCTTAAACCTACTTCCAGTCAGTGTAAACAATGCTGAATTAGACAAGCCCATGGTCTGGCTTGTAAGGCAATTTTTTTATGTTCCTATTTTACAAAATGGGATCTTTTTCTTGATAAACGTATGAAATTATTTATCCAATTTATTAAAAAGACATGATTCCAAAAATATTTAATACATTCTTCAGACTGCAATTCTATGTTTCTCTCATAATACATAACATTGAGTCGCAAAACACCAATGTGATAAAAATGGGCATGTCTATTGTACTGGCATGTATGTGTAAATCATTTTTGACAGCAATCTCCAGATCCCATTGTGAACTGGCTCCCTTGGCAACTGGAATGAACAAAACTAGATTTCTGAAAAACACTATCTAGTCCCAGTGTTGCTCAGAAAATGTTACCTGTTAAAAGCAGATTCCTCAGTAGAATCCAAGAGCTATTAGCAATTTTGTGATAGATAGAAAGCAGTACAATATATAAATTCAAAGTATTTATGTGATGACTGCGAGCAAAATGGCAAGAAGACCTTCCTTTTAACATTTAGTAACATTTATTTCTGCATTCAGTATCAAGTACATAAGTGCAAATATTTAAGAATCCATAATTAAATCCTACAGAGAACGTCATACAAATTTGTGATACGTATTACAAGCTGGAAGTTTTAATTTTCCCATACATGTAATCAGACCACTGATCCTTGAAGAGCAAATTAAAAAAACCAAAAAGAAAACAAAACAAAAGGTACTGGGTGTGTAGGTTTTATTTTCAATTTCTTAAGAGAGTTATACAAAATGAATTATGCCATTTAAGTACTGATTGCTCCTTGGCTTGTTTTTTAATTAGATGTGCCAAAAGAGAAACAATGACACTTGAAGACTCAGTCTATGATTCTAAATAGTCAAGATAAAGCCAACCAGCAAACCCAGTGGACGTAGAAGCAAAACTGCATCAGTGCACTAAGCAGGAAAGCCCTAGCCACATGTAACATTCAGAGTTATTTAAGCGATGCTGATAGAAGAAATAATAGTAGAAGCACTAGATAATAAAAAATAGAAAGTTCAATAGTAACTTTAGGTTCTCACCATCATGCACTTAAGAAGCAACACAAGAACCACACCTAGAACACTTTTCTCTTTACTATACTTTAGTGCTTGACACACATGATTGCAAATAGTCTAAGATAGTACAGAAACAGCAGGAGAAGTGTGGGGGAGAGAAGCTGTTTCATTATTTCACATCTCTGAGATCATGGTGTTTGAAAGAAAGAAGAGTGAAGACAAATATAACACGTTCAGAGCAATGGTGTCGTTCCAGCAGCACCCTCACTACATTGAATCCAAACTTCCGTTTTTCCCCCCAGGATGGAACTGGAAAAGAAAAAAAAAAGTTCTGCAAATTTGAAGCAGAAGCTGGCTGTGCACAGTGCTGATTGGCTGCTTTCTCATGATGTCACCCAAATGTTCTCTTTGCAATCCCTAAAATAACTTTACATTTTCAAAGAAGTGGTATGTTGTGGTATGTTGTATGGATATATAGGTAGCTATATAAAAAGAAATGAACAAAAATCCATGGATATTTATGCAGTGCTCTCATTTTTGGGATAGCCGGAAAGCCAGCCTGAAGAATAGGGAAGAAAAAACTAAAGGCAGGTAATCAGCCCATTTTCCTGGCATTTATGCCTGTCGTTTTGGTTGTGAATTTCAGAGAAAGCCAGGCTCGACCTACGATTGTGGGGCATGCTGCAATACTGTGAGTTTTTCTATTTTACATCTGCCTTCACCCAGAGAGAAAGAGAGAGCAAGCAAGAAAAAGAGAGATGAATAATAAATTATAAGTAAAAAGAACAGCTGTTTTCATCCCAGACTCTCTTATCATTCACTCCTGTAGTTGATAGATTCTTGCTGCTACTTTTACTCAGCCTTCCTCTTAGCGCCTGGGATTTTGGCTTGGATTCTGGAGGTTGAAAAAATAAGATTACAAAAAAATGAAAATTAGACATGCAGAATAGCTATTTCACTACATAATTAATTTTCTCTGCTTGAAACTAATCTTCAGGTAGAATTTCTTTCACTCAGAAACATTCATTATGAGCTACAGTCATCATAAATGGAAAGAGCTTCTTTTCTATTTAAAACCTGGATGGTTTCACAATCTCTGAGGAATCTTTTTTGAATTATTTCTAGAGCATTGCACACCCCTAAAAGAAAGTACACCAACAGATGAAACTTAGAGGAATAATTATTTTCCAGGGCAGCAGGAAACATTTTGCTGTAGAAGTATAAGGAATGTTTAAGGAGGTGTTATCTCTAATAGTTGCAAGAGGTGAATCACAAAGGATTTTTAGGAAATTTGGGGCACTAAAAATAATGTAGTGATCTGGAACAGTGCAGGAGTGTATGATCACCCATAGAGCTATAGTTATCACTCCTTCAATAGCCAACTTAATGTAATATTGTCATTATGTCCTAAATCAGGACAGAATACATTTGCAAAAACTACTGTAATAATAATTTATTTGACTTGTATGCCGCCCTTCTCCCTAAGGACTCAGGGCGGCTAACATTAAAACAGCACAGAATTTACATAAAAACAAATTAAACCTAACAAGTCAGAATAAACAATAAAACATTAAAACCTTAAAAACTAAAACAGTTAAAAAAACCCCACCCGGGTCATTCCAGGCCGGCCTGTTGAAACAACCAGGTCTTCAGGTCCCGGCAGAAGGAGCGGAGATCAGGGGCCAAACGGAGATCCATGGAGAGCTGGTTCTAAAGGGTGGGCACTCCCACGGAGAAGGCCCTAGCCCTGGGAACCGCCAGCCAACAATGCCTAACTGATGGTATCCCAAGGAGGCCCCTCCTGTGGGAGCGAACAGGGCAATCACCACATGATGCTGGCAGGAGGCGTTCCCGCAAGTACCCTGGACCCAAGCCATTTAGGGCTTTATAAGTTGTTACTAGCACCTTGAAACTAACCCGGGAGGCAACCGGCAACCAATGCAGGTCATGCAGGAGGGGTGTAACATGGGAGTATCGGGATACTCCCATCACAGCCCGCGCGGCCGCATTCTGCACCAGTTGTAACCTCTGGGTAGTTCGCAAGGGCAGCCCATGTAGAGAGCATTACAGTAGTCGATTCTGGAAGTGATGAGCGCATGAGTGACCGTTCCAAGGGCATCTTGGCTCAGGTAAGGGCGGAGCTGGCGAACCAGCCGAACCTGGGCAAAAGCCCCCTGGCCACAGCCTCCACCTGCTCCTCCAAACTGAGCTGTGGATCCAGGAGGACGCCCAGATTCCTCACCCTATCCATGGGGGGCAACATCTTTCCCCCCATGACCAAAGATGGTACATCGCCTGAAAACCGAGATGCCGGTAAGAACAGCTACTCCATCTTGGTCGGGTTGAGCTGGAGCCTATTTCTCCCCATCCAGACCCGTACCGCCTCCAGGCACCAGGACATCACTGATCTGGTCTGGGGTGGAGATATAAAGCTGGGTATCATCATACTGTACACATTACTCAAACTGCAAATTGGAGCCAGATGCAAAACTGACTTCAAATTAAAATACAGATATTTTAATACCTAACCTCAGCTGAGGTAAGGAAGAAGTTACTATCCAAAAGCTTTCTTTATATTAACTATCTTCTTGAGAGGTGGGGGTGGAGGGGTAACTTTTTGGTTGCTAAGTAGTTGCTGCTCTAAGTAACTGCACGACACAGACTTCGATGTCCCTAATACTAATCATATAGAAATCTAGCAACAGTAATCTATTCATCCTGACATTAAATAACTTGACTACAATACTCACTTTGCCACAACAGTATTTATGTGGGTCCTCACAAGCCCCAAGTACTGATCAATCTGTGCCTGAAAAAGAAAGAAGAAATCCATGGGGAATCAATTACATTGATATATGCATTATTATATTTTATAGAGGTGATTTTACCAAGCTCTTAACATGTTTGTCTTCCATACTCTCCAAGACAGTTAAAATTTGCAGCAACGTTTATGAAAATATTGGTACAATCAATCAAGAGGAAAAATACACTCATTATCAAGTATAAATTATTTTCCAATCCTATGGATAATATTATCATTAATTATTAATTATGCATCAGGGATAAACCCAAACCAGGTAGCAGGTAATAAACGTAAAAAATTTGTATCTGAAGCGGCAATCTTGTCATCACGACCTGAAAACTTGGTTATTCCTTCCATCATGACCTGAAAACTTGGTTATTCGAACAGGCCGGGCTATGCTGACCTCCGGGGGGGGGGTATTACATTTTATAATGTATACTGGGGTTTTAGCGAAATTGGGCTTGTGATTGTTTAATATTCTTTTAAGTAATGTATTGTTCTTTGTTGGTTTTAGTTGTGAGCCACCCCGAGTCTTCGGAGATGGGGTGGCATACAAGCCCAAGTAATAAATAAATAAATAAATCATTTACTTGGGAGAAAACGGACTGAATTCACAAACTGACACTTAAAAAAGCAATATACAGAATCTATTGGGAGACGATTTAAGCCTCCCAGGTAGTCTTATTATGGTAACTATTGCTGAATGAAGGAGACATTCAATATCAAACTACTGACATATGAATTATCTGGAAGTTCATAGATGAATCAAAATGAACTAGCACAATTTTATCCCATTACCCATCTACATCCCAGGATGCTTGTGCTATTAATTCATCACTGTGTGAATGGTAATTGAGATTGTTTTACATGCATTAAGTGTTAAGATAATTATAATAGTTTATATCTTCACATTTAATTTTCAAGAACACAAGAGACATAGAGACATTTTTTTCCAACAATGAAGTGTGTATAAACAAACACACATGCAAACATGAACCAACCACTTAAGCCAATGCTGTATTTTTCAAGTGGACAGTCCACAAAAACTGATACAAAACAAAACAAAAACCTGGAAACATTTGAAATGACACAAAACTATTTTTGCTACAGCAGATTAACATGATCTTTCCTGGAATCTACCAGGTACCAGTATATATTGTTGGCAAAAAAAAGCCAAGATCGCAATTTTAGCAATGCAATCAAAGCTCACCACTGGGGCTATGCATGTTGATGCCTCATACATGTTTAATCTTAAACAGATTTTACAACTGTTCAAACCCCACAGGAACTTGAATAACCTGCGCATATACGAAGATATCAATGGGACAAATATGTATATTAAAATCTAATAATGGGTACTACTGACTTTTCCCCTAGCTCCTTATCCACTTATATAGGTATTACCGATCAAAATGAAATCCATGCATTAAACTTTCTTACATACCTGATACTTGTCATATACCACAGGTAGAGTAAACATTGAGACCACAGCTAGACAGGAGAAAAAAAGCTTTAAGCATATTTGCAAGTACACACTTGTCCCATTATTAAAAGGCATAACAACGCTGAAGAATGATTACTATCCCTTTTCAAGATTCTACTATCCTGTCTTTAGCAACTGAGATATTTCTAGAAATCCAAGTAGTTATTTTTTCCTGAATTCACAAGATTTGATAGGTCCCTTCCTTGCTACATTCTTGTAAAAATGGTAAATTATGCTTATTAACATGGACTTCCTAAACTGTAATTAATATTGATTAATGCCTCTTTCTTATTGAATTGTCTTAAGTTATCTAAATATTAAACTGTTAATCTTCAATCAATACTGAACAAATCATTATTGTATTGAAACAATGTAATGTATGAAGATGTACAATAATCTAATATAACATTATACAGAGCAAGTACAGAGGATGTGATAACATGATAATTACTTCACTATTATAATTGTACTATTATAATTACTTTAGTAAGTGAATCTGAGAAGTTGAGATTAGGGGAACTGAGGAAAAAAAGAGATTGGAAATATAATGTAAGAATAAAATCTCTCCTGAATTAAAATTTCTATCATTATGGGCATATCAGCCATGAAAATAAATTTGAAAGTACCAGAAGTGTTAAATAACAAACATGTACAGTACTTTCTTAAGGAATTACCAAAAAAACAATTGACAAAGAGAGAGGGACATACTTTACTGAAACTATTCTATTTTTACCACAAAATTATCATGATACAAATTAAAAGAAATGATTAATTTTACCCATTATCAGGAGAGTTAGGCCATTGAAGAGAGCTCCAACGTAAGTCAACAACCACATTAGTACTGCAAACTGAATTGGAAATAATACAATAATTAAATTTCCACAATCACACCAGACTACTAACATAATAATAAGGGATATTGGAAAGTTTAGATGTAATGCTTCAGTTTGCCTATTATTATTTCATTAAATACATTTTATTATATTTTTGAGATGATCATTCTGGTGTAAACAAAGCTTTGTGGTCAGTAGTTAATAGGGTATTAATCTAAATCTTGTCTTGAATTCCTAGAGGGAGGGAGGGAGGGAGGGAGGAAGGAAGGAAGGAAGGAAGGAAGGAAGGAAGGAAGGAAGGAAGGAAGGAAGGAAGGAAGGAAAGCATTTCTATCTTTCTGAATCCTTAAGAGTTATATATTTCCCTCACATTTTTCTCTTCCTTGCAAGCAAAGGAAAACATAAAACTATCATGTTATCAAGTAAATTAGCATTTATGTGTTATTGCAAGGAGATGTGGGGAGGGGGGATTAGCTTATCTTGAGCATGGTATCTGAGAAATAAAAAGGCCATTTGTACATATTTCAGTAACCATGGGATTGCATTCTAAATGAGCATATTTTAAATTCTTGCTTGCTTTTAAATAACAGTGTTCATCCAATTTCTAAAAATTGATTATTTTAATACAGACTATTATGCCCTGAAATTTTAAACTTCCACTTTAAAAAAAACATAAACTTTATTCCTTTTAACTGAGGACTAGTGTGCTCTAGTTGGTATGGACTAGGACTGGGAAGAAGTAAATCCATTCCCAGCCACAGAAAGCTGCAAAGTTAATGGAGATAAAAATGGGAAAAAAGAGCTCCCTAAAAGCTGCCTTGAGCTCCTGTAAAAAACATGGAATGCTGCTCATTCGTGTTCATTTTATGCATGCATAAATAAAATGAACATGCATGAAAAAACGATGTGAACTCTGGGCTCTCAAATCCTAGAGGGTGTTGAGCCAGATTTTCACTGTTTGGAAAGGGAGATTTCCATTCCTTTGGATTTTTTTTTACCTCAAACTCAGTAGAAGAAGAATGAGTTGGGCAAAATTAACATATTTGCTACATGACCAGAGTTTATAGAACTGAGGGGTTTTTAAAGCACATTATGACACATTCTGAGAGCTAACAAGAAACAATGCAGGGAAAAAAATCAAACTGATTGCAGTAAGAATTTGTTATAATTGCAAACTGATTTTTTTAAGCATCAATCTGATCACCATGACACCTCATGACATTGAATCCTACTTGTTAATTATATATTGATTTTCTTAAAAGAAATATTTTATTTCTCCAGTATTAGCCATAATGATGTCCTTTGAAAACCTTAAAGGAATCAATATGAGACTCAGGGAATGTAGGTCTTCCATCACGAACCTGAAGTTCTCCCTTCTCTAAATCCCCATGCTTGCTTGGTGGGTCACCTACCTTTAAGGAATCTACCAGATCCTGGACCAGAAAAAGCCTCCTAAGTTCTTTGACTGTGCTGTTCACATAGGACTGGAGGCAATCTGTGTATTTCTGAATCTGTTCCTGGGAGAGAGACATTTCCATTTCCAAGTAGTTTCTGTTGAAAAAGAAAAGGCCTAACTCAGATTTCACCAGCTGAATTCTTCTCTCTTATACAGAACCTTTGGACTGCAGACTAAAACATGCCAACTATAGGGACGAACTGCCTTTTTAATCATATTTCATTTATTTATTTAAAATCGTTTCTCTCTTATTTTTATACCATGTATTCTATTTAGAGAAGATAGTTTTCAATTGGGGGGAAAAGTAAAGAGGATAAAGTGTTAATTTCAGGGGCAAATGCAATATAAATGGACCCAGAAAAGCCTGGGTAAATAAAAATATTCACAGGGTTGGTATCTGGTTCCTGATCCATACTGCCAATAAATTTTATATATATGATTATTGTCCATATGAAATTGAGAAAAGCTTGAAGAAGGATGGATTTTAAGGTTTATCAATGATACTGGGCAGCTTTTCCTCCATAACAATTTTTGTTTGGATGAAAACAGTCAAATCTAATGTTTAGATCTGGGCTATCTATAAATACGGCAGGAAAACAACACAGTCTGGAGTCGCTTTCCTTTTGACTTGACTGATCCCACTCACCCAACCTCAACAGTTGGCCAGTTAAACCTTAAACACTCATATATGGATATTTAGCCCAAAGATTAATGTGAAATACTAGTGATTGCTAATTGAGTTGGCAAACAATTCAACTGTATTCAGTCAATTCCAGGACTGAAATGGGTAATGATCAAAGTGGGAATTTATTTCCCACTTCATTTCTCTAAAAATACTTTTAACTTTTTACCAATTGTTGCACTTAGAAACAACCAGAGAGCACTCACTTGAATGGGTGTCCTTCATCGGTTTTTTGCACAGCCTGTAGCACGGATTTGTAGATTCTGAAACTGATGGTGGCTGAGAGAGCTGCTAATGCCAAGTAAGCAATTACACTGACAACACTGAACTGGGTTAGGAGAACAATAACAGCAGGATGCTTCCAAACATAATCCCAGTCTGCTTGATGTCACGCCAGTATAAGAGATCAATAGCTGGAGGATGAAAGGCAAACAATAAATTCTCCAATTGTATCATCAATTGTACCATTACACATTCATGCATATTGAACATTATGGCAAAGTTGCAGCCCGATTAAATGATTATAGGAGTATAAAGAATGCCTAGCAGTCCGATCCTACACAGAGTTAGAGTGCCTACTGAAATTAATTTGTGTTGTTTTATTGGGAAGATAACCAAGATGTTAATACCTTTTTCTGCTTTCTTCTTCTGCTATGCTTTAATGCAGGTTTGTCAAACTCAATTTCATTGAGGGCCACATCAGGGTTGTGTTTGACCTCTGGGGGGGGCACGAGGTGTGTGGCCAGGGGGGCATGGCCAGCTCGACATCACTCGTGTGATCAAATGCCACTTTTGCTAATAATTTGTTTTGCTAGCATTCTGCCAGCAAAAACAGAACTTATGAGGGCCGCACATAGCCCTCCTGAGCTCTGTTTTCAGCTTTGACAGCCTTCTGCAGCCCTTTGCCAGCAAAAATGGAGCTCATGAGGGCACAAGCTCTGTTTTCACTGGCAGATCCCTGCAGGAGGCCGTTGCAGCCAAAAACAGAGCCCGGGAGGACCACTCATGGCCCTCTCGAGCTCCATTTTTGCTGGCAGAAGCACCATGGGCCAGTTCTTTTCTATTTCCAGGGTACCCCTGTGGGCCAGATCTAAGCACAGATCTGGCCGCCGGGCCTTGAATATGACACCCCTGTTTTAATGTGTAACATTATTTTAAAAATGTAAATTCTCCTTGCTTAGGATGTGAATCCTCATGCACATTGGCAAACTGTTTTTGTGCTTTCAAACAATAATCATTCAGGAACATAAGAGCTAGAGTGATTTAGCTCAAATATGCTATTTACTTGCTTTGTTCTAGAAATTAGTACATTTTCCAAAAACAAAGAACTGTGGGAGTAAATTTAGATTTTTAATTAAGGTTGAAAATATCCAGGAAAAATAACAGGGAAACAATAAAGAAAGATTGGGGCTTTTCCAGAAATAGTTTTATTGAAGATACAAATTTAACCATCAACTTCAGAACACATTGTCAGGGAAGCTTATACAGGAGACTCTTGGCTACTAATGGTATGATGAGATCAAATTACCATGAAATTGTCAAACTTGTGGAAGATGGAAAATGCATTGTCTACATGAATAAAGCAGGAGAACCTAGTACACTAACAACAATGATATAGAGAGTAGAGATGTTCTGAAAGTGGGACTATTGAATCAAAAAAGCAGTCAGAGCCTATGTTCTGATACAGTAACTGTAGACACCTATGTTCATAGATATGTCCTTTAATTCCTATTCCTGCCTCCCCTAATGATTTTCATTTGTATATTGTGATTAGCCATTTTATTAAGGAGGCACTGTGCTCTCAAAAGACTACTAACCAATTCATGAAGTTGCAGATTTCATATTAGATTAGGCCCGTGATGGTGAACCTATGCCATGTGTGCCAGAAGTGGCACGCGGAGCCATCTCTCTGGGCACGTCAGCCATCGCCCATTGCTCTTCTGGGTTCCAGCATGCATGTGTGTACATCAGAAA
This sequence comes from Naja naja, assembly GCA_009733165.1. Classification (NCBI taxonomy): domain Eukaryota; kingdom Metazoa; phylum Chordata; class Lepidosauria; order Squamata; family Elapidae; genus Naja; species Naja naja. The sequence goes on along the minus strand of CM019148.1, from coordinate 344,045,164 downwards.
GCTGCTCTTCTGGTTTCCAGTGTGCACACACACGTGCGCATGCATGCACACTCACTCCTGTTTTGGCACTTGGTGCCGAAAAGGTTAGCCACCACTGGCTATGATGATCAGAACAAGATTTATGAATCCCTTGGAATTCAAGAATATATATATAGGGGGAAGCAGGCATAACTTTACAAAACTTTCACAAACATTATGCATAATTTGCATCAGTATGGCGGTAGATTTCTATTGAAATCATAACCATTGTTTCTTGATACACATTTTATGCAAAGTATTATCTTGTTTTGGGGATACATAACCTTCTTTAAACAATTCTATTAATTTAGGAATCCTGATGAACTGTCTGCATTTTTTTCTACCTGTCACAATTCAACTAACAATTATACACGGCAGTGAATTAAATTTGCAAAAATGGGTCAGAATGATTTACTGTGATTAAAAGCTATTTGAATGACAAAAAAAATGAACCCAAAGGGAATATATTAATCCTGCTCATTGTGATATTTATCATCCCAGCCATTTCTTGAAACTAACATTATGGGTGCCTATTTTAATCAGCTGGAGCCATAAATTGGTTATATGAAATCTGACCATACATTGGGATGTTCATGAATCATCCACTTTGTGGATCACAAATGCAAGTCTCCCTCCCTCCCTCTCCCTCTCTTCAAAGTACCTCATGACCATAATCAAAAAGAATGACAAAAGAACAGAATTCAGCTGTTAAGAACTGCAGTAAGAATAGATAACCTTCCCATCAAAAGGTACATCCAAGTGACCATATTTCTCCATCTGATCTAAGCATGGCACAACCATGTCCCGTGAACAACATTTTTATGCCATGTTTCAGTGATGTTGCCTTCACTCTGTCTTAAGCATATGAGGGGAACATACTTAAGCTATCCATAGTGGCTCTGATACATAAGAATTTCCGCCTCTTAATGAGGTAGCATTTTTTTACCGATTAATTTGGAGAAAAATCAGATGACCAGAAATGAGATGAAATAAGCAACAGAGACAGATTAATAATGGGCAATGGGTATGATAGGTGTATAGTTTTCTCATTATTCAAGAATAAAGGTTTTCAGTTAATGCCTAAAGACATCAAAAGAAGAAACTACTAGTGTGTCCCTGAGAAGATCTTGTTCAATATACCAAGTGACCGTGCCAAAAATTACTTCAAGACACAGAGACCTGCTTCTTCTGAACAACAAAATAAATGGGACTGTATGCATTTATTTATTTATTTGTTTGTTTTTGTTTATTTATATATTTATTTATTATTAGACTACAATCCATCTTGCCTAGATCTATTTATTGATGTACTACATTTTATATCTTCTGATCAGATTGATGTGGTGTACAAAAACATACAAATAACTAATACAATAAAATAAAATCAATCCCCATCTAACATAAAAATAACCTCTCCAATAATGTAGGAAAACATGAAAGAAGAAAGATGGCAGCCAATTACCATTATACTGGTAATTCCAAAGCCACCTGAGTAGAATGGTTTCCATAGCAATGCAAAATGTCAGAAACTTTCTTGTTTTTTGTTTTTGTTTTGAAGACATTTCACTTCTCATCCAAGAAGCTTCAGTGCCTTCAAAGAAAAACAAGAAAGTCCACTTGCCTCTTGAAAAAGCACCCTTGGGACAATCATGACCTGGATGACTGAGAATCTCCACAGACAGGGAGTGAAAGATTACTTGCTGCTGAGATCCCCTCTTCTGTCTAGATTGAGTAGGGATCAAGAAGATTGCCTGGCCTGCACTCATTTTTCTGGATTGGGACAGGTACCTATTACTACAGGTAGTCCTCAACTTACAACAGTTCATTTAGTGAACATTTGAAATTACACTGGCACTGAAAAAAATGAGTTATGACCGTTTTTCACATTTACCATTACCACATCCTCATGGTCATGTGATCAAAATGCTTGGCAACCAACTCATGTTTATGACAGTTCCAGTGTTCCTGCTTCATGTGATCACCTTTTGCAACCTTCTGACAAGCAAAGTCAATGGGAAAGCCAGATTCACTTAACACTGTTACTAACTTGACAACTGCAGTGATTCACTTAACAATGGTGGCAAGAAAGGTCATAAAATGGGGCAAAATTCACTTAACAAATGTTTCACTTTAAATAGAAACGTTGGGCTCAAATGTGGTCATAAGACTACCTGTAGTAGGCACAGCACCACCAAACCAGATGTTTCCCCTCCCGAGTCACTGGCTGCTTAGCATGCATAGAGACAGTGGTGGGATTCATTTTTTTTTACTACTGGTTCTGTGAGCGTGGCTTGGTGGGCATGGCAGGGGAAGGATACTGTAAAATCTCCAGTCAGAGATGCTGGTTTTCCGAACTACTCAAAATTTCCGCTATCAGTTCTCCAGAACTGGTCAGAACCTGCTGAATACCACCTCTGCGTAGAGAGAGAGTGTGAGGCAAGGAATGTTATTTGAGAGTGCAAACAGGCATGATATTCAGTGATGAGCCAGTTGACAAAATATATTTAGACTTTAAAAAGGCTTTTGACAAATCCTTCTACTCAAAATTTTGAGTAAGATTAGAAGTTATATTTTAAGAAGGTAGGAGTGTAATGGTCTATGGGAATGTCCTCAGGAGATAGGAGGAAGAGCTACAACCTCATAGACAAAAAAGATATTTCAGTCCTCAGAAGAAAAATAGAGTGAAAGCATCTCAGAATGGTCCTTCCTATTTTTTGGGAAAGTAAAAGTAAAGGAGCAGAGAAGTGCTTTTAGACTTGTAAGATTCTATCACTATAACTTTGGAATAAATGTAGTGTTAATATTCATGGTTTGTGCTTCTTGTCTCCAAGGAGCTAACATGGAGACAGATTGTAGGGGGTAAGGACAGAAATAGACCAAGGAGAAAAACATAGCTTAAGTCCAGATCAAGTAGCAAATATGTATAATGTAGTTCAGAGACACCTCCTTAATTCACAAGGGTATAAAAAGGGGAGTAAGTAAATCACAATCAGATTTGCAAAATTCTCAACAAAAGTAGTTTTACAGATGATTCTTGGTCTAGTCTACTTGGTGGGGCTGCCATAGATGGTAGGAACCAGGAGTAAATGGACATTAAGATGTTACTTCTAGAAATAGGAGGACTCTCTATAATATATTCTAACTATTCCTAACCAAGTAATATGTTAGTAAACGCCCATGATATTCAAATTTCTGAATCATTTGTTTGTAATTTTTTTTTCCAGATTTTATCATGTGCTTGTTTATATATATATATTTTAAAGTGATCAATCAATTAAAAAGCAAAAATACAACATTCCTTGAGGGGCCCAAAATATGAAATATTTTTGATGAATTAATTTCATTTTTAAATCATAGGCATATTTCACATTTCAAAGCTGGGTGGAAGTTTTCAAGATCCATGCTTAGTATACCTGAACCCTAAAATGTGTCAAGATCTCAAAGGTGGTACATATATGTTCTATGTTCTACACAAGATTCAGGGAGTGCATAGAATTACCATCTAACTTTTCTATGTCAAACCCTTCTCCAATGTCTAATGTGGTACTTGTTCTGTATGCCCTTATATGGCCAACGAGAGGAGTCGGCTGGAGACTCCCCTCGTTGGCTCAGCAACTGGCAGGAAAAATAAAGTCCCGTCAGTGGCTGAAGTGGTGGACAGCACCAGCTATAAAAGCTGGCACCTGCCACGTGTTTCCCTGAGCTGTTTCCAGACTTAATAAAGAGCTGTTTCTACACTGTTGTCGAGTCCTCCTTTGTTCCTGCGGCCATCTAACAGTACTAATTTTTTATTTTGTTTATAGTGGTTTTTTTCCTTCTGAGAGTTCAGGCAGTGTGCATGCAGTGTCCTCATCCTTCTCCTGTAACAATTCTATGACATAAGTTTGGCTGTGCCAGAAAGAAGAGTTTCAAATTATCCAGGGATGAGTTCTACAGTCAAGTGAGGGTTTGAACCAGGTATTTCCTGATCCAAGTACAATGCACTACACTACAGATAATATTTTTGAAAACATCATTGCAAGTGAGCTTAGCAAATGGCTCTCATTAAAGGGAACTAGCAGAGTTGTTTAGCTAAAAGTCTATAGAGATTCTCAGTCATTCAGGTCATAGTTGTCCTAACGGTGCTTTTTCAGGAGGCAACTGGACTTTCTTGTTTTTTTCCTTTGAAGACGTTTTGTTTCTCATCCAAGAAGCTTCTTCAGCTCTAACAGGACAGTGGGGAATGGAAGGATTTATGAATCCTTCCATTCCCCACTGTCCTGTCGGAGCTTAAAAAGCTTCTTGGATGAGAAACGAAATGTCTTCAAAAGAAAAAACAAGGAAGTCCAGTTGCCTCCTGAAAAAGCACCTTTGGGATACCAGAGTTGTTATTTACCACTTTTGCTTATGTATCTTTAACAGAAAACAGCAAGAAAAGCTTATTCCAGATCTATAGCAGAAGATTAATATTTGTTAATTAATGCATATAGAAGTATTGCTGGAGCAGAAAAGAGAGGCCAGTACAAAAGGTCTGAGAGATCTTTTTCCCTTCTTTCTAGCAATAAGTGACATTCAGATGTAACACCAGAGCAGAGTTTGGGAGAAAAGGCCTGCCAAACCACCAAGTCTAATTTTTGATGTGTGAATTCATGAATCAGAAGAAATGTTCCTCTTCATGAGGCTTCTGTACAACACAGACAAGAGTTCATCTCCCTTATGAGCCTGTGTACCATGGAGATAAACTGAACTTATGAGGCTACATAGATAGGAAACATCAATAAGCACACTGTTCTGAAAATTATTATAGATAGGTAGGTAGGTAGGTAGGTACATAGATAGATAGATAGATAGATAGATATAGACAGACAGACAGACAGACATAGACGATGGATTTTTATTTATACTTAGCACAAACTATAACTATGACTGAGCTAGAGAGCAGTAATTAATAACTGGTATTATTAATTAACTGGTAATGTTGGGTCATCAGTAAGGTACAAATAGTTGTTTCTTATTTGTGAAGGAAGAAGGGTATCATCAAGTTAAATTTGACTTGTGGTGACTCTATGGGCAGTCGCTTGCCACCAGAACCCATGGTGAAATATGTTATTGTACAACCTGGTAGACAAAAAGGTTTCCAGGAAAGTAGCACAGATAACCATGTAAGATTGGAACCCACAAATGACCAGCAAACTATTACTGCCTTGCTGAGGAAACCACTGGCAAGATACGCATTTTTCTAAGAATAGAATATAAGTACTGAATTAAAATATCCTTCCTAACCATGCATCACTGAGCAATGTATTTCCTAACATTTTGAAAGGATGACACATTGATTCTACCTGTGGTTATTTTAAAATCAGTCTAGTACAGATGTCTGAATATCACATGAAATCATTACTAAGTCTTTGTGTATTAGAAAATCTTAGGTCATCTAGTAAGTGCTGTTTATATATTTGGAGAAGATGCTAAAACAATTAGGCAATTACTATTATGCAATCTCTGTGTTCTGATTTTCCTCCAAGATGTAAAATTCTTTTTTTAATAATCTATTATTATCTATTGCTACTAAAACTCTATTCTGTGTGTATTTGTAACCTGAAAATCCTCCATTCACTTTCAATTAATTTTAACAGTATTCAACCTTGGCTCTTTCTAATTTTCTTTAACTTTTATATACTGTTTTTATATTTTCATATTTTATTTTACATTAACCAGAGTCCCCTACTGAGGGAGATGGGTGGTTCAAAAATATGAAAAATAAACAAATAAATAAATTTTCAGTAAGCCCAAACAATAATGCAACACTTCTTGAATCAAATTACCTCCAATCCGCTATATTAAAGAATATGTACAAAATTTGGGACCTCTTATTACCACTGAATTGAAATTTCAAGGATCTTCAAACCAGTTGTATTTGCAAAGTTGTTGCTGCTGCAGCATCCACATGACATGACTGTAATTTCTAATGCTCCTTGGCAGCTTCCCACGTGCAAAGTCAATGGGGAAGCCAGCAGGAAATTGGAAGTCACTCCAACTGCTTTCTCCTCCACCTATGGTCATTTTATTTATCTCTTTAGGTAAGTAAATATTGTCAAAGAATCATCCAATGAATCATAGATTCGGTATCCATAGACTCTATAGATTGTAATTTTGATACAATCATCCCTATTGCCTTGAATTTATGGTTTTTGTTTGATTTACTGTTTATGATACTTTAGAACTGGCTGAAACATTGTAGACACTTAAACTGTCTTCAGATCAATCAGAACCATATTAACTTAAAAAAGCAAAAAGGATTTTCTCAGAATTTAAACTGCAGATATCTGTTGCTTCTATTCATTGCTTGTTATTCATTACTAATGTTTAGAATGTTAATGTTTAAACGTAGCATCTTGAACTATTTTATCATAATATGTGACATTCTAGAAATACTATTTTTGGAAAAGTTGTGAAATCTTCTACTATAAATTAATTTCTACAGAGTTCAGCAAAGATAACCAGAAGCAGGATTGCAATGATGCACACTTTGGGCATAATCTTATCTTTTAGCTTCTGGTACCAAGAGGTTTAATCAAAGCTACTATAAAATCATGATCAGAAAGAGATTGGTAACTCATTTCCTAACTAATTTTATTAAAATTTAGTCAGCAAATGTTGATCAGTTAGTTAGAAATGTTAATTGGGGAAAATGTTACCAGGGTTATGATTTTTGTTTTTCAGAGGCTAACAGATCTCTTCCTATAATGACTGCAAAGTCACATTATATGGAGAATTTGCATAAAATGCTGCTGAAATGGAAACCAGTACTATATGAATTTGAACACAAAAATAGAACACAGAATATACACTGAAAGCTAGACATCTGGAAATATCAATAAATGAGCTTTAATCATTTAAATATTCAATTGATTGGTCAATGGAAGATTAATAGCAGAAAACCATTTTTAATAGCTGTGATTGTAGACTGAGAATTAAGGTTTTTATCTACTGACATTATTGTCCATTATATTAATGATACCTGAATCGGTGGGAGAAACTTTTTTTTAAAAAAAGATGATTGTTTTTATTTAATTTTATATTTCTCATTTCCTTGGAACACTTCCAAATTATTTGGAGAATTCAAATGAAGCTAACTACAAGATTGGTTGTTTTCAATAACCAATCCATCCATTAATAATTCCTTAATTTAGCCTTGCCAAACTTGGTACTGTTTGGGTATTTTCTGATTACAATCTTCATTGTCCCAAGCCATTCAATATAACAAAAGTAGAAGGAAAAACAGTACAGATGTGTGTTATAGCATTTACTGGCCCCATAAATAGCCTGAAGATACTTCATTTGTGCATGTAGTGATAGAGTTATGTGTTTATTGATTGATTACAGATAAATATCTCTTCTCCATTTTGTTTTTATAGATCCTTAAAATTCTAAAGCTTGCTTATAGTTTAAAACATAACACAGATGTCTGACAAAAAATGATGTTTTCATTCAAATTCAATTCTTGAATATCCTAAATCAAATCTTTTTGGATGATGCAACAACACATTCAGGTTTTTGATGGCCTCAAAACTGTCCATCAAACTTCAATGTAACCGGATTTTCTACCACGATGCTATTTTATCTATTTCAATCCATTCAGATGTTAAGACTGTAAGTTCCAAATCTCAACAGATGAGCAGTTTGGATGAAAACCTATCCTGAAATCTTGGTTTGCTTCATGTGTTTGTCTTTTGTTATATTTTTTGCTCCATCCATTTGCTCAGTCATCTCTCTAGACACAATTCCAATTTCTTTTAATCCTGTATTTTAATCTATTCTTGTATGCAATTTTCTACCAATATTTTACATTTATAGTTAAAAAGTCTGTAAACATGTCTGTAATGTAAATCTAAACAAATATAGATTTTTCATTCACTCTTGAGTTTTAAAACATTCTGTTTGTTAAATTTAGTATTTATCACTAGGTATTTTAGGAAATTATAGCTCTATTTGAAAACCTAAGCAGCTGTTTTTGTTACATTCCTTTGTTCAACAAAAGGTATTAAAAGTTTATTTCAACTTAATCTATTTCAGTCACAGTCCAGTCTGTAGCAATCCAGTCTATTTTGAGCAGTATTAGCTATTGCAAATAAATGGCATTATATTTACAACAGCAGATTGCCCAAAATTTGATTTAAAAGATCTAGCGCTACATAAATTCCTCTAGAAACTCAACAGGGGTTACTTCTGAATAGTTAAACATAGTATTATATTATACATCAAGCTTACTGTAATTCAACACTTTATTTCATAACTATGTGTTTCCCTATAGACAATCTAAGGAAAATGTTAGTGAAGATTATCTTATATGTAAAGGGAAACTGTCAATATGTAATATCACGTGTATTCATATTTTTTTTAAATATACCCCCATATTATAAAACAAATATTAAATATAAATTCCTTTATAAATAGATATATTAATTTATATTCAGTAAAAAAGCATTTTCTGGAAATGCTTTTGTTGGCTTGAGACACATTCATTAATAAATGTACTTTTTAAAAACCAGAGGTGCGACATCCTAGACTGAGAATTCTTTATAGATCTATATTAAGAACAACCTGTATGGAATAATAATACTCTAGTTAATAATGTGATATCTTTCCCCTGCTCTCTCTGTAGTTATGACATTTTAGTCAACACATACACAGAGGCCCTTATTTACCCCATGTAACCCAAATCTTATTCTGGTAATAGGGAGACATTACAAAGAGTAAGTACTGGTATTAGAACTATATGTTAAATGACAAGAAGGACCTTTCCAAATAATACAATATCATAAAATAAAGTAAGATCTAAAAACATTGACAGATTGCATATAGGATTACTGAGCAGATCACACAGCATTTTTCTATGACCAAAACAAAGGGAGGTTATCGGTAGCAATGAAGTCTGCATAAAAATGGCTGAAAAGCTGTATTAGGCAAAGAGAAGGTAGCCAGCCACACCCAATGGTAAGTGTTCAAAATAAATCTTATATGACAAAATGGGAGAGGTTTTATTGTTTGCTGCTGATTTTTTTCCCTGGAAATTATGAAGATCACAATATATTTTGATACATTGTTCCCCCCCCCCATATCTACATTAGCCTAAATGACTGGCAATAATGAAGGCAAAGGTACAGAATTAAAAAAACAGAAGGTAAGACAGCTAGACCTGTGAGCTTCAGCATCAAGTGGAGTTTTCACACTGTTACAATGGTCGTTGGAGAACTACAAGCAGGGCTTTCAGAATGGGTGTGTCTCACTGCCCCCCAACGCAACAACTGAAGCTTACTCCAAAACTGGAAAAATAAACTAAAGTACAGCCAACACCAGAAACAAAACCCCAACCCCCATGGCTGCCTCCCAGCCACTCAGATGGGTGATCCCCTAAATTGCCGATGGGGGTACTTAGAGATCAGCAATAGGCTGGCTGGCTGACTCAAAGACAGAAGCAATGTAGCATTTGTGGAATAAAAAGATGTATGGGAGAAGGAAAGCAAAAGGATGCAAATAACATTACTGGGTTGGATTTTCTCCTTTTTTTGCTTTAAATAGAAAAAACAAAAACAGACTGAATAAAAATGTGCAGAAAAGGAACAGACTCCAGAAATGTTATAAAATGATGATGATGAAGATGATGATGATGATGATGATGATACGAAAACTATACATGTGTTTCTGCCATCCCCTTTGCAAATATTTCTATGCATGCAGAATTAGAGTAGAAAAAAACTACCCTGGCCTCTCCAGTTGCTCCAGAGACAGTCCATCTTCGTAGAATCAGCACTGGCTTGCATCTTGCAAGCAGAAAAGAAAGAACGGCCGGCTCTGTGTCTTCTGCTTGGGCACTGTCCTTTTTCCCCACTTCACTCCAGCATTCCAAAACATAGAAAGGGTGACCGGGTCTCTCAAGCTGCTGCTTTTCACCCCCTTATACTGGCCACGGAGAGATGCTGTTAAGCAGAGCAGACGAGGGTGGGGGAGGGCATATTGTAAGCGCTGCGGTCTCCACTGCAGCAAATCAGCAAAAGGATGCTGCGATTGCTCTGGGGACCCGTCTCTTTTGTCAAAGGGGAGAGATGCAGCAGCTGCTTTGCAAACCAATAACAATACCAACAATAATAATAATAATAATAGCGCTGATTGAAGGCTGTTGAGCTGTCGAAAGATCGAACTAATGCAGACAAGCCGAAGAACAAAAACAAATGGGGTGTGGATGGAAAGGGGGAGGGTAGCAGGGAGAAGTGCAGTGGGGAGATAATGGGTGTGGCTTCCTCCGTGTTTATTCAACAGGGACTGTTTTTCTCCCAGAGATTTCTTGATAAATTTAGGAGAAAGAGCGTTGCATTGATTGAGGGTTACAACAAAATAAGGGCTTGGGAAGCACCTTTTCTGACCAACAGTTTTTATTAATAGGCATGAAAATGTTTGCTTTTATTAAACTGTTAGTTGGAAAAGATGCAATGCTACCAAACTCTTCTTTGGGGGAGAAACAAATGTTAAAGATGCGAGTGTTTCTGCAGTATTTGTCAAGGCTGCCAATTTCACCATTGCTCTCCTGCTTATCTGTCTCTGCTTTTCCTTTCTATATTTACAGAACCCAGGATTGAATGGCAGGGTCGGAAATACAGAGCAAATTCAACATCAGATGTGAAACCATACTAATCAATTTGGCTTTGTTTTTATCATTAAATTGTACACCTGTTACCTTTCCCTCTTCTTTCAGCATAATCCATGAAAATATGTAAAACCAGCAAACCAAAGATACTGACATCATGCAGCATATTTTCACTTTACTGCTTTACCGCTTCTAGAGTGAATTAAACAAGAGTGAACCTGGTCTAGATTCTTAAACTACCATCATCATAGCACATCATAGCTAGGATTCACTACCTGGTTAGGAGATAAAATGGTGAATTGTCCATTATTAAAAAGGGGACTAAATATGACAACTTTACTTCTGCTTATTTATATACTAAAACTTGTAGACACAACAAAAATTCGTCTGGCTTGCTTAAAATACCAAGAATTATAATAAGAGGTCTATGTATCAATGCAAATATAAAACTCATCACCGCAACTTAAATTTAAAACCATAGTAACAAAGAACCTGTACCTGATAGTTCTAGCATGCAATCATACTTTCAGTATTAATTGGCTTGCACTGCATGTAAGTACATCTAATGAGCCATTTCTAACTTAATTAGCCAAGCTTAGGTTGACATATGAACATGGGGCTCTGAATTTTACCCTCCCAGAAGCAGTCATTAAAAAGCCAAAAATAAACATAGTTATGTTCTCCCATTTCTTCCTGGAAGAAAAAGCCAGGGTCTACAACTGTAACCCACTAAGCATAACTGACCAGGCCATGATCAGTTCATTATTTGTACCTACTTGTGAGAACATGTAATATTCAGCAATTTTTTGTTTAATACAATGTGTGAGTACAACTAAAGACCATTGAATAAGTGACATGTATGCTTTCCCAATGCCTTTCTGCATTGCCACTTTAAGAAACTTGACTTCTGTGCTTAAACCATCTGGAAATGAAGTCAGCTCAAGAAATCACTTTTTGGATTTCTCTCTTTCTCTGCTTTGGCCATTGTGATAATCAGATGTTTGTGCAGAACAGGTTTCCCGTGGCCCTTGTTGATGGATTACCTACTTTCCTACCTCTCCTAGTCCAATCAGTCAATCAATCACAGTTTTGTAATTTTCCCAGTCATTTAGGTAAATTTCTTGTCAGTTGCACATGGTTTTAAAACAAGAAAGAAATGGCATGGTTTCATGGGTCTTATTTTTAAAGTCTAGTTTTTCACCCTTCTACTGCTAAACTTGCGAAAAAAATGGTCATGGAAGATAGCGACCAACAACCAGACAGGAGGATGTGTTCCTACCATAGTGCAGATTAGCCAGTTGGAGCACAGGCCTTAGTCAATAGTGAAAAGAACTGCAGCAAGCAAACTGGACAGCACTACCTGAGTTGGCACAAGTCAGAAAATACTAGTTTGGATGTGTGGCTGAACAAAAATGGGTGTAGCTTGCTTCCTGTTGGGCTGGGGGTAGGAATCTAACTTGATCTTAGATTAATCCAAGCAACAGGTTCATTTTCTAGATATTGCAGTGAAACAATTTAATATAGTGTTTCTCTACTTCAGCAAGTTTAAGATGTGTGGACTTGGACTCCCAGAATCCCCCATCTAGCTTTTGTGTCTTACCACAATGCACCTCAGACTTGGTATGGCTGTCTGGAGAATTCTTGGAGTTCAAGTCCACACATCATAAAAGTTGCTGAAATTTAAAAAAAAAACACTGATAATTACATAGTTCCAATGTTTGGAAAAGCTCATGTGAGTTGAGGCATCCTTCAAATAAATGCAGTCCTAGGTATCTTTAAAAAATATTTTAGCTATTTTTGTTATAGACTTCCCTTTTCTGCTAGAGGTTTTATAGTCCTCTTTCCAGTTTGTAACACTAAAACAATGTGTCTTAATTTGACAAAGTCTTCCTAGCCCTGCTATCTTATTTCTGGAGTTGCCTTACAACAAAATCTGTCCAAACCTTAAAATATTTCTTTTGCAGAAGCTTTTGGTGTCTCTACCACAATGCTTCTCAAACTTAGCATGGCTGGATAAGGAATTCTAGGAGTTGAAGTCCCTACATCTTAAAATTGCCAAGTCTGAGAAACATTGCTCTATCATGATTAGGTTGCAATTTTTTGCTCTGTCTTTATTGTTGTTCTGCTTTTGAATGTGTTCCATCCTTAACTTATGAAAAAAACCTTAATTTTATTGCCAAATATGCATTTTCTATTCTGAGCCAGGCTACTGGGAAGGGAGGGAAAGGAATTGAATGAATAGCTATGATGAATGATAGCACAAAGTACTTCCCATAAGGCATGCATATCTTCAGATTATCAGAAGGACTATATTGAAATCTTTGACCCGAACCAGAGAAAGCTTTTAAAAACACAATTATGATTACCACAATATGAAATGTATCTTTATTACACTTTATGCACTTTATGAGCATGCTTTTGAGTGAGGGAAATATGAAAATCACGCAAAAAGCAAGTGATAGTTGATTAATGTTGAATGAACAAATCCTGGGGACCAGGTTTTGAACAGTTTTATTTCTAAATGCAAGACCAAAACAACAATTCTTATCAAATCTTATTTTGGCATGAAAAAAATTGGTAGATTAAGAAATTTCAAAAATTTATATTGTTGTTATGTCCTGTATAGTTTGACTCTATTTCTGGCCTGGCATGTAAAGTAAGGAAAAATGCATTTATGCATCCTACATGCATCACATTAGTTTGTTACCTCAGATACCATATTGACATTAATATATTGAGTCTATACTACTGTTCATTGCCAATGTAGATACCTTAGTATTGTATATGACACGTACACCCATATACATAAACACACATCACAGACTCTCTATGTGAATGTATCTTTCCACAGTAATAAGTCTTAGGCTTACTGACTCAGGAAACTATAGACCAATCAGCCTAACATCAATACCTAGGAAGATACAGGAAAAGATAATAAAAAAACAGATCTGCCAACATCTAGAAACATGTAAAGTAATAACTAGCAGTCAGCATGGGTTTGTTAAGAACAGATCATGCCAAACCAATCTTATTTCATTCTTCAACACAGTGATTAAATTAGTAGACTAGCAAAATACTGTGGACATAATATATTTAGATTTCAGCAAGGCATTCGACAAAGTAGACCACAACCTACTTCTTAGTAAGCTAGAAAAAAGTGGAATAGATAGCACCACCACTAGATGGACTCACAACTGGCTGGCAAACCGTAAGCAACGACTAGTCCTTAATGGGTCTAAGTCTACATGGAGGGAAGTAAGCAGTGGAGTGCCACAAGGTTCCATCTTAGGCCCAGTACTCTTCAATATCTTCATTAACAACTTAGATGAGGGAATAGAAGGGGAACTTAGCAAATTTGCAGATGATACTAAGCTGGCAGGAATAGCTAACACCCAAGAAGATAGGCTTAAGATCCAGATGGATCTTGACAGACTAGAACACTGGACCGTATCTAACAAAATGAAATTCAGTGTAGAGAAAAGTAAAGTCCTGCACAGGCAAGAAAAACCAAAAGTACACATATAGGGTGAAACCAGGCTCAATAGCAGTAACTGTGAGAGGGATCTTGGAGTCTTAGTGGACAACCAGCTAAATATGATCCAGCAGTATGCAGCAGCAGCCAAAAAAGCTAATGCAATCCTAAATTGTATTAACAGAGGGATACAATCAAGATCAACGGAAGTACTAATACCACTCTATAAAGCCTTAGTAAGACCACACCTAGAATACTGCATCCAGTTTTGTTCACCACATTATAAAAAGATGTTGAGACTCTAGAAAAAGTACAGAGAAGAGCAACCAGGATGATTAGGGGACTAGAGGCTAAAACATACAATGAACGGTTGCAGGAACTGGGCTTGGCTAGTCTAGTAAAGAGAAGGACCAGGGGAGACATGATAGCAGTCTTCCAATATTTGAGGGGCTGCCACAGGGAGGAAGGGGTCAAGCTATTTTCTAAAGCGCCTGTAGGCCAGACAAGGAATAATGGATGGAAACTGAACAAGGAGAGATTTAACCTGCAAATAAGGAGAAACTTTCTGACAGTGAGAACAATCAACCAATGGAGCAGCTTGCCCTCGGAAGTTGTGGGAGCGCCATCACTTGAGACTTTCGAGAAGAGATTGGACTGCCATTTGTCAGAAGTGGTGTAGGGTCTCCCGCTTGGGCAGGGGGGTTGGACTAGATGACCTGCAAGGTCCCTTCCAACTCTGATTATCTGTTATCTGACTCAATCTCAGAATTTCTTTCAGATAGTCTGACATTTACCCAACACAGCTAGAATTAATAAATAGGATACTTCCCACTCTTATTTCATGGTATCTAGTGGTATTGTAACCCTAGGCAGGTACTTTTAAGGAAACAAGGAAACTAAGTTCTCAAAAGAGCCTTGGTGGTGCAGGCTGTTAAACACCTAGCACTTAGCTCCAGCTGCCTGCAATAAGTGCAGGCTCGAATCCCACCAGGCTCAAGGTTGACTCAGCCTTCCATCCTCCCGGGTAGGTAAATTGAGGACCCAAGATTGTTGGGGGCAATAAGCTGACTTTGTAAAAATGCCGCTTGGGGGGGCCAAAAGCCCTAGTAATAAGCAGGCATATACAATAGAATGAAGGTTATTGCTCAGCACATTGGGTTGTGCTCCAAAGATTGTAAGCCACCCTGAGTCTCCAGAGAAGGGTAGCATATAAATGTGAATTTTAAAAAAAAGTTGCCCATGCAAATAATTGATTCAAACATGCATGAGATCTGAGCTTCACATGAATTAGGAACTTATGCCTTTAATTCAAAAGTTGGGAATATGTACTGCTGGAGTACCAGTTCTGTAATCCTGCCTACTAGCCATCCTGACTGAGATTGCCTGAGAAGGAATCCATTGATCTCTGAACACCACATTCTCTTCTTTCAAGCCCATTGATAGTGACAAACAGTACAGAATATGATGCTCTTGATCTATTCTGTTCCCCACTATCCCTTCTCTCTTCTGTGACTAGCAGGACTCAGCAGGTGGGAAGGGAGGTTAGATGAAGGATTGAGAAAGGAAAGGGGAAAGAGACTGTAATGACCACATTCTTAGATGTGAAAATGGAGCATCTCTATGCATCTCAAAATTGGTTCATGTTTGTCTTGTCCTGGGGTGGGGCTACTAATCAGTGAAGATTTACATATTGTTTCTATGAAAAGGAATGGGGCAATTGAATAACTCTGTTCTTAAAGCAGATTGGGGTTGACTGCTGAATTCCCAGATTCTTTTGTCCATCATCATCAACATCAACATCCACTGCCTGTAATAGTTGAAAATGAATTTTGCTACAGTAAGAAGAGAAGAGTGGATAAAGCAACTGGTGGGAGTTAGACAGCTGGCAAGGAGGTTTTTTTAGTGTTGCAATTATTCTAGAGATAGCAGTGGAGATTTAAATGGTGTCCTGGGAAACCAGATGGGCTGGATCTGAAAATTGTTAGTGTGGGATGCAGTGAGATCAGGGAGATTTATGTCTTGATATAGCAGGGCTTGCTTATTTACTTACCTCTGGCTTGCTGAACAGATCTCTGTAGCACAACAGATTTTGGCATACAGCAATTAGAAGTATTGCCCCAATGTTGTAAGATAAGAATCCTAAATATTCACCTGATCTGTTTATCTGGTTCTTATTTCTTATTTAGTTTTAACTGGTGGGGTTTTTTTTTAGGTGTCTTACATTGTATTGTGAACTACCCAGAATCATTTGGAGCTGAGCAGCATCAAAATCAAATTAATTAAATTTACATTTCTATGGCTGTGCTTATACAATAGGCTTGGTCTAAGGTTGTGGTCATTACCAAATCATAATAGTTTAATACACGCAATATGCTAAGCCAAAACAGATCACGTTATAGCTTACAGGGCTTATATCACACAAACTGCTAAGACATAATTTGGCTGTTTGATTTGGCTTTAAAATTATCATTTGTTAATGGTGATTTAGCATATTCTGGGAAGAATTCTGATGATTATGTGATTTGTTATTTAACACCCACATTCAAAAAGTGAGAATACAAAAGAGGCACCCTGGTAGTAAGTCCCATTGGTTTCTCATGCATAGCTTTCAACTACTCAAGTATATCTGGGGAACAAGTTGTCTCAGCTTTTCTTTGGTTATTTTAGTAGACATTATTTAGCTTGCATCTAATTCACGGGTGTCAAATGTGATCGAGACACATGATGTATCATGACGTATTGTGACTTTTTTGCCTTTGGGGAGCGGGGTGGGCGTGGCCCATGTGTGACACATCCAGCCCGAAACTGGCCTGAAAATTTCTAATTCCTCAGAAGGAAATGTCTTTGGTGCTGACTAATGGAGAAGCATTGGACATTCAGATCCATTCTGGGTAAGATAGACGAAGCATCCCTGGGCTGGACTGAACACCTGGCTTTCCAATTGCTCTAGCTGAATGTATACGGGCAAATACATGATACAGGTAACTTTGATCCTGTAATTTCTGAGCAGTAAAAAAAAACCCGCCAGTGATGAAGCACCCACAACTTCTGAAGGCAAGCTGTTCCAATTAATTGTCCCCACTGTTAGGAAATTTCTCCTTAATTCCAGGTTGCTTCTCTCCTTGATTAGTTTCCATCCATTGTTTTTTGTCCTGCCCACTGGTGCTTTGAAGAATATTTGATCCCTCTTCTTTGTGACAGCCCCTTAAAAATTAGAGTACTGCTATCATGTCACTCCTAATTCTTCTTTTTTCTAGACAAGACAAGCCCCAATCCTGCAACCATTCTTCAAATCTCCAGGCCCTTAATCGTCTTAGTTGCTCTTCTTTGCCCTTTTTCCAAAGTCTCCACATCTTTTGTATAATGTAGTGACCAAAACCGGATGCAGTATTCCAGGTATGGCCTTACTAAGGCCTTATAAAGTGGTACTAATACTTCACATGATTTTGATTCTATGCTTCCGTTTATACAATCAAGGATTGTATTAGCTTTTTTTGGCTGCTGCTGCATATTGTTGAATCATGTTGAATCATGTTTAAGTGATCATCTACTAGGACTCCAAGGTCCCTCTCACACTTACTGTTTTTGAGCCAGGTTTCACCTAATCTATACTTGCACCTTTGGTTTTTTCCTGCCTAGGTGTAAAACCAGTAAATCTAAGCCACAATAAATAACTGAAATGAGTGAAGTGGTTTTCAAAACTTCTCCTCTCCCCACCTTCCATTTGTCACATGGAGCCACCTCATTAAGAGAAAACAAAGGTCTAAGCAGCTGCAGTAGGCCCAGGAAGGGCACATAATAAGTGCAATACTAAGTAATGACTTGGACTACCACTGTGAGAGCTGTCTCAAATTCCATTTGCTAGTTTATATTGTACTAAGCCAGCAGGGCATGCAGCGATCTCAGCCACTGAATCAGCATCTCAATAAAGGATGTTGACCATGACCTTGTTAAAAATGCAGGCTCTGAAAGATCTACTCAACAATGAACTTACGACAATTTTGCTTACATGAATTTAATGATAAATTATCTAGAAGAGTAAAGATACTTCAACACATAACATAAATTCTTAATATTTTTATTTTATGCCCTACAAAAGCCATGTCATCAGAAGTTTTATATAAACTCATCTGGTTCTGAAAAGCTACTCTATTGGCAAAAGTAGGCCTAATGAATAAAAGACAAACATGACTCATTCAGAGGTATTCAATATTCACATGATTTTTCTCTGATTACTGAAAGACAATAAATAAATCAGAAAAATGCTCTTGGGATTAGCGCAGTGACCCTTTTGATATATAGAACAAATAGGTTTTTTTTAAAAATAGCATGGGCAGTTGTATAGTTATTCTAATAATCCACTATTTGTAAATCCAATTTTATAACTTTGATTTATTTTAAAAATGTAGGCTAAAGGAAACAAGGACAAATTGAATTTATGATTATACTCAAAAATGACACAGACTAGACTAAGGATTAATTTACCTATTCATTCTGTAAAGTGCAGAAGTAAAAACGCTAGATGGAGAAACATTGAAATATATATCTTTGTTAGCATAAAACTCATGACTCACATTATTATTTATCTGCAGTGATACAGCAACAATGTCTACATAAGCCACCAAATGTGTAGATGAGAATGCTGCTTTCCAAGATCAATGAAAATGCTAGAATAAGCTGGACATGTTCCGCAACTTAGAGAAATTACTGTATTATCATGCAGTAGTCTTGACTACTGATTGGATGCAGTGATGAAACCAGTTTTAGCCTACCTTGATCGCAATTGGCCATTTGGAATAAGATTCTTCAAAATGTACCATGATTGTTCTGCATGGAAAACAGTCGCTGTAGACAATGACTCTTCTGGACAGCTTGACTTTGCATTATCATATTGTTATTGTGGAATTCCAAAAAGGTTATAGCTTAATGGGACACCTTTTTTAAAAAAATCATCACTGAGCTATAGATATTGTCTGGAATTCTTGTTTTATGAATATTTCCCTCTTTGTTTTATAAATAGTCTCTTCTTAGGATTTTGACCAGTTCTACTGCTGGTAATATAAGAGATGAAGTGACACAGAAGGCACTTACAGCATGTCTGAGACCCAGCATGGTTCTTGGTTTGCTAAGGAAATAATTTTTCATTATACTGTAGTAAAATTCCCCCATTAATAATAATAATAATAATAATAATAATAATAATAATAATAATAATAATTTATTAGACTTGTATGCCACCCTCTCTACCTAAGGACTCAGGGCGGCTAACAAAATAAAAACCATACAAATTTACAATAAAAAAGAATTAAACTAAATACAAGCCTAAAAATAAAAATCAATTAAAATTTAAAATCGCTAAGAACAAACCCACCCACCCCTCAGTTAGTCCAGACCGGCCTGTTCGAAGAGCCAGGTCTTGAGGTCACGCGAAGGAGCGGAGATCGGGGGCCAGACGAAGGCCCAAGGGGAGTTGATTCCAAAGGGTGGGCGCTCCCACAGAGAAGGCCCTACCCCTGGGCACCACCAACCGACAATGTCTAGTTGATGGTATCCCAAGGAGGCCCTGTCTTTGGGAGCGTACCGGGCGATCGGAATGCGATGCTGGCAGGAGACGCTCCCGCAAGTACCCCGGACCCAAGCCATGTAGGACTTTATAAGTTGTCACCAACACCTTGAATCTCACCTGGAAGGCAACCGGCAGCCAATGCAGGCCGTGCAGGAGGGGTGTAATATTGGAGTATTGGGACACCCCCATCACCACCCGCGGGGCCGCATTTTGCACCAGCTGCAACCTCCGGGTGTATCTCCTCAAATTCTCAGGCATTGGTCATTCTCTCTGGAATTGTAAGGCTATACTACAGAAAAGTTTCTGAAAATAATGAACCCATCAATGCAAATAGTAAGAGTTACATTAAAAGCTTTTCATTTTCAAGGTATATGAAAACCAACCCTGAGCTCAGAAGCACTGCACACAAAATCAAGACAAAAAAAATATTTTAAAAGTTGTTAGGCCACCCAGAGCTGTTCATTTGCACATTTCAATCATACAAAACTGAACAAGGAAATGTGATTACTGTATTATAATGTGCCCATACTTCCAAAAGTGATTTTAGAAAAGCTGGATAATTAATAAAGGCATCTTGTTAGCATGGACTCAAGTGGTGAAATTCAAGTGGTTTCAGTTCAGGCAATCAAAATCTTAGATTAGAGGTGGGGTTTTCTTTTTCTTTTTGCAGTTAAGGGAGTTGTTACTTCCCCATACAATTTTTTAAAATAAATGAATAATACAATAAATAAAAGTTACAGGGCATATTAGAGAAGACCAGGGTGGAATTTTGCCCACTGCCTTTTCTATTTCTTCCAGGGTTTAGGAAAATGTTCAAATTTTATTTCTGATTTCTTTCTAAAAATACAGGCAACGCACCACTGAGTTTTAGCATTTTGCCACTGAATGTTGGTATGATCTTAGACGCCTATCTGACCTTGACAAATATAAATTACTGGGACCTGACATATTACATCCCAGATTACAGATTACATTCAGATCTGAAGGAGCTGGCAGATGTTATCTTAGAACCATTGTACCATATCTTTCAAAAATCCTGGAGCACTGAGGATTGAAAAGGGGCTGATGTGTTCCCATCTTTAGTAAAGGGGAAAAAACAGACCTAGGAAACTTCAAACCAATCAGTCTAACATCAATACCTTGGAAGATCATGGAAAAGATAATAAAAAAAACAGCTCCGCAAACATCTAGAAACAAATAAAGTTGAGACTTTGGAAAAAGTTCAGAGAAGAGCAACTAAGATGATCAAAGGCCTGGAGACTAAAACGTATGAAGAATGGCTGCAGGATTTGGGTTTGGCTAGTCTAAAGAAAAGAAGAATTAGGGCTGACATGATAGAAGCAGTCCAGCATCTGAGGGGCTGCCACAAAGAAGTGGGGGTCAAATTATTCTCCAAAACACCAGAAGGCAAGACAAGAAACAGTGGTTGGAAACTAATCAAAGAGAGAAGCAACATGGAATTAAGGAGAAACTTCCTAACGGTGAGGACAATTAACTAGTGGAACAGCTTGCCTTCAGAAATCGTGGGTGCTCCATCATTGGATGTTTTTAAGAAGAGACTAGACAGTCACTTATCTGAAATGGTATAGGTTCTCCTGCTTGAATAAGGGGGCTGGACTAGATGACCTCCAAGGTCCCTTCCAGCTCATTCTATTCTAAAGCACATTTCAGGAATTGGCAGGCACCGAGAAGTGGCACAAACTTTCTACTCTGCCCCATACCACACTCACAACTATTCTGCAAGGAAACAGCGCCAATCACTTTCTTTATGAGATCTCGGTGTTCTAACAATAACTGCTAGGAGCATCTTGTAATCATGCAGCTTCTAATCAAAGCCTTTGTAAACAAAAGGGCACTTTCGTTCACTGGGAGAAGCTGGACATATAGAGTTCTGCAGGAGCTGAAGTCGAGGTGATCTTTGTTGATCTGTCTGCAGCCGAACCATATCTCCCCAATGTCTATACCAGATAACCAGGGAATATCAGGGGAGAAAGAGATTATGCCAGGGACCGTAGAAGGCGGGAGTAACTCATAAATAAACTCAAATGGATTCAAGGGAATATTTTTGCTACATCAAAACTTTTCACTGGTAGAAGGAGGCTTTACATGTATCTAGTTTTTCACTGTTCTGTTTTTGTTTGGATAAGAACTATGCCTACAGCAGAGGGAGGGAAAGATTGCTGTAGTATTGCTGAAGGGACCTATCTGGATCATGGAGCATGCTTCCATACAGGAGGACACTTCCACAAAACCAACATCCATTTTTCTCTTCTCCATACCCTTGGAAATGCATTCATGCCATTACATGAGTATCTTTGTATTTCAACTACCAAGGATCCTCTTGAGTTCACCAGTGTTTTCTTCCTTTCCTAGAATTAACAGGTAGCAGAGAATTCCAACTAATGTTCTGGTTCTACTCTGTCTTTCTTGTGTGATCTCACAGTTGCTATTCAATGGCAGTGACTAGAAAACAGAAATAACAATCGAGTGCAGCATAGTCAACCTTCAAGGCAGAGGATGGCACCAAGGCATCTTAGTTACTGGAGGGAGAATATCTCAGGAGCTGGAAGGTAGGACATAACAGAAATTCTCACTGATGGGCAGCTGTTTCCCATACAGCTTCTAGAAAATATTTTTCCAGCTTTTTTTGTGGAGAGGTACCCAAACAGATGGAGAATTAGCTCAGATTGCAAATAAACGCCCAACTCTTTAAAGGTTTTGTGGCATTTTGGACAAAAGGTGGTATATGAGATCTACAGAATATGGAAAGGACCATGTCTAAATTGAAGATGTAAGCATAGAATTGGCCCTGTAAAGTTATACAAGACTTCCCAAATGGAAACACAGTTCCATGTGAAAAATGAAAAATAATGCCACTGGTTTAGATCCATGATACCAGGAAGTTATACAGGCTTGCCATTTCTTTGAACGGGTGTTATATTGCTTAAACTATTTTTTCAGTCTTAAACAGCCACATAATAGTTTCTTCAGCCTTAAAGAGCCACTAATTATTTGCTGCTCAATTTTACTACTGAGATCATCCGAATAATATTGGAGTGCTACAGGTGGAGATAATATAGTATACTATAATATTTATGAAAATATGATGGAATAGAGTAGACAACTATAAATTGAGTATGGGTAAGCAATCTGTATGGTGCATTGCAAAGGGACAAATGACAGCCATTTATGATGCATTCAGACTGCATTGTGGTAATTATATTTTCCAAAGTATGGGAACTAATAATTCTGTATTGGTCAGATCCAGCCTTGAATACAATTTCCAGTTCTAATTACCATACTCCTAAAAAGGGTCCAGAGAAATTGAAACAGATTCAAATGAAGAATGAAGAAACTTATCAAAGAATTAAAAAGGAAATCAAAAGATTCAAGGAACTGGGAATATTTATTTTGAGAAGGAAAACTGTTCATGTTCAACCAGAAGCCAGGCATCCCTTTGTCAGGGATCCATTAATATGACTTCCTGCTCTGAGCATTCCACTGATTCATATGAAGATTGTGAATGTAAGACACTTTGGTTCTCTGAAAACTTGTAGGCAAAAAAAGTGAAAGCATCTTAAAACAGAAAACCTTTTAAACTCTTAACAATAATTGACAGTCAGTAACTACGATCTGAGCCTGTTTTTTCTTATTCTATCTTTTACTATCCCAAAAAAGCTTAAGAAATGAAATCCTAAATATTTATGTCACCCTGATTTTTTTTCAAGCTCAAGATATTTGTCAGAATGCACACAATGTGACTAGGTGAGACAACTCAGGAGCAAATACAGTAAATAGGTTTGTAATAATAAATAGTGGTTTATCTCTACAAAAGAATATACATAGATGTACTAGGCAAAGGTCAAACAATCAATCAGCAGCTACAGCACAGAAGCACACACGGAGAGAGAGAAACCCTTCAACAGAGCCTCTCTTATAATACAGCCTCTTAAAGTGGTAGCAGTCAAATAACCCTGCTGACTCATTACTACCATTGCATCATCATTACAGCATTACCTTATTACAGCAGCTAGTCAGTTATTAAATCATTACCCTGACAATAGTGATGAACCACTAGACAAAAGCATATTTTGAAGACAATCTTTAGCAATTGTGTAAGCCAGGGGAGTCAAACTCAAAGCCCGGGAGTAGATCTGGCCCATGTGCTGCTTAGATTTGGCCCGCAGGGCCACCCTGGAAACAGCGAGCAACTGGCCCACAGTGCCTCTGCCAGTGAAAACAGAGCTTGAGAACGCCACATGCAGCCCAGGGGTGGGATTCAAATTTCTTAACAACTGGTTCTGTGGATGTGGCCTAATTTGTGGGTGTGGCTTGATGGTCATGTGACTGGCTGGGTGTGGCTTGCTGACTGGGCATGGCTTGGTGGTCATGTGACTGGCTGGGCATGGCTTGTATGTAAATATTATAAAAATTTATATAAATATTGAAATTTTTATTAAAAAAGAGCAACTTTTATCCCAAAGCAGGCAAAGCAGGCAGGCAGATTGAGTTGCTCACAGAATCACAGATTCATTCAGAGATCTATCTTTCTGTAATCGGCTACCTGAGTCTGTCACATAAAATATGTTTGCAAGCAAACTCATAAAATTTGCTAGCAAGCAAACTCAGAAAATTGACTCACAACATACCATGTATGTAAATATTGAATTTTTTTATAAAAAAAGAGCAACTTTTACCCAAAATCAGGCAAAACAGGCAGGCAGATTCAGTTATTTATTTATTTATTTTATTGGACTTGTATGCCGCCCTCTCTCCCTAGGGACTCAGGGCGGCTCACAATATAAAAAATTACACAATATAAATAAATTGCTCACAGAATCACAGATTCACTTAGAGATCTGTTTTTCTGCCATCTGCTATCTGAGTTTGCACTGAATAATAGAAGCTTCAGGCTCAGCTCTGCTTTTAGATTAGCTAGAAAGCAAGAAATCCAACCATTTCCTGCTTTCTAGCTAATCTAAATCTCCTGGCACAATGAAACAGCTGATGGTTGAGGTAAAAAAAAGGAAAAATAGCAACTTAGCAGGCAAGTTTGATGGCACACATGCTGGGTAAGGAGTGAGTGGGCGGGGCCAGCCAGTGTCATGATTTGCCAGTTCTCCGGCAGGTAGAAACCCACCCCTGGTAAGTGCATTTTACGTGCATGTATAGACCATTTCCCAAAAACCTCAGTTGTGATGCCCAGACAGCTGACAAGTGCTGCGCATGGGTGCGCAGCATTTGAAAATCCTCTTCTTTCCTGCTTTTCAATCTCAGCTGGGCCGCGCAAAGCAGCTGAGGTTGAAAAAGCAGGAAATAAAGGAAAGCCAAGAGCCCGGGTGGGCAGGTAGGCCAAACAGAGCAGCTGACACTGAACCAGTTCGGTGTCTGCTACTTTTCAGAGCTACCAGTTCTACAGAACCAGGCCGAACTGGTAGCATCCCACCCCTGATGCAGCCCTCCCAAGCTCTGTTTTCACTGGCAGAGGGTTGCAAGAGGCCATCACAGCTGAAAACGGAGCTTGGGAGCTCATTTTCACTGGTAGAGATTTCAGGCCACCACAGGTGCTCTCCCTGACACGAGTAATGTCATTCTGGCCATGCCCACCCTGGCTACACCCACCCCAGTCCCCTGAGGTCAAACACAACCCTGATGCAGCCCTCAATTAAATTGAGTTTGACATCCCTGGTTTAAGCAAAGGAAAGCAGAATCTTAAATAGGGTCCTCTGTTCACATCCAGTCCGAGACTTTCCAGTTCCAATTACCATCGTTAACTGAGGACTACCTATATTTATTCTGAGGCCGAAATAAAATCCTCCTTCACACATTTGCTATCCTATTTATAGCTGCAAACTATGCTAAGAGTATTTTGCAAGTGCTTTTTTAAATTTTCTTTTGGCTTACCATTGGCTGCAGCAATTGCTCTCTCTCTGTCTCAACTTTATAATTTTGGACATTAATGACAATAAATTTTTCTCAAGCTGTAATGCCTATAACGTGGGTATATATCATAACGTTCTTTCTGGCAATAAAATGGGGGCTTGTTTTCTTGGAATGAGAACAAATTGCCTCCACCTCCATGACAATTGAGAACACTTGGCAAGAACCTACCCACTGCAATGCAGTAGGGAGACAATAAGTAAAAAAGAAAAGAAAAGTGAAACTAATTCAACAGGACTTGTATTTATAGGGAAGAAAACTAATGAGAAAATGTTGCCCTAATATCAAGAGACATATCTTTGCATCGTCTGCTATATAAAAATGATTATGGGTCTTCCTCTACTTCTGAGTTAAAGTGCTACCTACTATCCTTGAATTGGAGAGAGAAAAATGCTAATAAAAACTTGTTCCATCTTTCTTTAAAACAGTTATAACATAAAATTAAAACCAAAATTTGAATTCTGCTCAACTAATGAGATATGTCTAAAGAACTAAAGTTGAGAATTACCTGTATTTAACAGATAACAGATAATCAGAGTTGGAAGGGACCTTGTAGGTCATCTAGTCCAACCCCCCGCCCAAGCGGGAGACCCTACACCATTTCTGACAAATGGCAGTCCAATCTCTTCTCGAAAGTCTCAAGTGATGAAGCTCCCACAACTTCCGAGGGCAAGGTATTCTATAGGTTGATTGTTGTCACTGTCAGAAAGTTTCTCCTTATTTCCAGGTTAAATCTCTCCTTGTTCAGTTTCCATCCATTATTCCTTGTCTGGCCTATAAGAAACTATTTAGTGTATTTCCCTTTGGAAGGATGGAAATATGTTCAAGGTGCCTAGTGTAACAAAAAGCAACTTAATAAAGCTCTGTATTAAGAAGTTATCTCAAACTTCTTTAAATATTTCTGAGAACATGGAGATTTGCTAAAAGGCACAGGTTTTATGGTAAATGGTGAAGCCTGCTAGAATTGTGGTTGACTCTTACTGCTAACATGGAACATATATGTGATATTTTGGACAAGGGTACATAGCTGATTTACCTCTCTCTTGATCAGGATATGTTCCAATGTTCCAACAGCATTGGATTTATTTTCAGCTCAACTGCCATATAAATGAAAAAGCTGGGAAACTAAATTTGGAGTAGTTTGCTTTTTATTTTTTCAGGCAATTTTTAAATTTTTTAGTATTTCAAGTTGGCAGAATTTAAGAGAAAAAATAGATTACTTTCAAGTTTTTCTGAGAATTTGCAGAGTGAACAATAACAGCATGAAAAGTCCTAATATACTGCATCTTTTCAGCATCAATATCAGAGAAATTATGCATATTAAATGCTGGAAACTAGAATCAACCTAAGACTGCCCAACAGATTCATTTTCTTCAATTTTTTTGAAGGAAATTTGTACACTTTTTATATATTCAGTAAATACATAGGGTGTTGAAGTTTTGAAGATCCAGCGCACTACTTAAATTTCTGATATATACGCTGGGATTGGATTGACGCATCACTCTAAACTATTAGGAGGTTTGTTTGATTGTGCCTTAATGTGCAATATTAAACCAATCACTATCATTTATCCTATCCATTGTGATTGCACTAATCATTAATTAAATAAACATTGGCAACTTGCACAAATTAAGATTCAACAAGGATGAGCCTTGGCCTACATAGGGAGATTACACATTCATGGGTGTATAGGCATAAATTCTGTCTGAAACAGGACTCTTCTCTAGATGTTCAGAAAATGTATAAAAGAGCCTTTCAAATGACTTGAAATGAGTTAACATACAATACAAAAGGGTTATTACAGTATTAAACCTATTCATCCAGACATCCTATTCATTATGAAAGTGGGTGACTGAGCTACTCTCACTTCATCTAAAATTATTGGCTACCAGAAGTACTGCATTAGTATTGATTATTTTCCAAGCATACTGATGTTGTCTTTATGAATTATTTCTGATCACTCCTCAAAGCAATCCAATTAGGAGCAGGTTTTTGAAAGAATTTGAGAGTGAGGACTACAATGCTGCATCTCCAGGTTTCTCTGTTGCCTTTGGACTGACCTTTCTGCCTTTACCACCAAAAATGCTGCTTAAAGATAAAAACAATAGAGGGACAACATCCAAATCATATTCAGAACTCTAGATTCTTCA
The DNA here is from genome assembly GCA_009733165.1 of Naja naja. NCBI lineage: Eukaryota > Metazoa > Chordata > Lepidosauria > Squamata > Elapidae > Naja > Naja naja. The sequence continues at coordinate 344,017,394 of CM019148.1, read as the reverse complement.
TTGCTCAGGCTGCAGCTGAAGTGTAGGTACTATATTTTAAAGATACATATTGAAACCTTCCAACTTATATATTCTGTGTTCAGAGAATGGCAGTCAAGGTATTGTAGGACTGAGAATATGCTTTAGGGTTGGCTGGAAAAGATGGATATTTTGCCTGGAGAAAGTGAAGACACAGCTATCTTCAAAATCTTGAAGACCTGCCACATAAAAGACAGGGTGGACCACTGCCTGTTGTTCCAAAGACTAGAACAAATATTTGATTATTTGGCTATTGAAATTTATCAAAGTTAATTAAAAAATGGAAAGCACTGCCTTTAGAAATAGAAGACTTGGAGACAGCTAGACTTTTATCTGACAATCCATTCAAATTCATTCTAAATACATCAGAAATAGTTCCAAGCTATTCTGATGGTTTTCTGATGTATCTCTGATATCATTTTCTGCCTAAATTGCATTTTTCTGCTCAAGGAAACAACTGTTTCTATGTCTATATTGGAACAGCTCTCAGCGTAAACCTCTGGTTATGGTCTCTTTTGGTCACCAGGAAACTCATCTCACTCCCAATTTAGGGCTACCTAGGAAATATTGTAGATAGTTATAGAAGATATAAAAGCAGAGTATAGAATCTAAGAGAATCTAAGCATTAGCAAAATGAGGGCTCCATTTATATTTTGTAATCTACACCTTTCTGTAGCAAATTCCTAGCCATGAAATGGATCATAAACTCCTGCCCTCACCTTGCATTTCTAGATGCATTAGATCTCTGTCTCATCCATTCAGAAACCTTGTCTAATAATTTGGTATCCAAGTATTGCTTCTTACATAATAAGCAGATGCATAATAATAAATCTTGTTCTCTAATTCAGAACCATCTTGGAACAAAATGCCAATTTAATTCCTGCCAAGAAACTGCTATAAATAAATTCCCTGTAAATTAATTCACATAAACCATTCCCACACAGTTATTATTGTTTTTCACTCCCCAGACCTTCAGATGCATTCTGAAGATGATCCATTAAGAAATTAAGTTATAGAACCTTAACACAGAACAGAGCAAATAAAACAAATTCCTAATTTTAAAGCTGTTTTAATTACCCCTCAGCTAAATTGGAATCCATCCACTCAATTCTCTATCACTACTAATATTTCAGGAACACAAAGACCCAGAACTATTTTCACAAAGTACAAAACTCAAGTGGAAGTGCCCCCCCCCATTTGCTATAAAAACAGAACACTGCTGAAGAAAGCACAAACAACAATAATATCAGTGTATCTGCACAGCAACAACATGACTTGTGGTAGTGAGTACATACTAAACAATCTGAAATACCGAAATTGCAAAGCAAGCAAAGAATATATAAAAATGTTTTTCCATCCTCACCAACTCAGAAGCTACTTTGTTCTCATGCAATTTTCATATTTTAAATGGGTTTTGGCACATCTGTCCCAGACATAAATGTCTATACTGTAAGCTGTTGGGGGAGGAAACTTGTTTTTTTAATCATGTAATCCCCTTATTTACAAATTTTATGAAGGATCCCAACATTTGCATTGGTAATGTTACAGAATGAAGTAACCCCTTCTTGTTATGTGTACTTAATCAGATCTTGGATAGCATTCCTTTCTAATTCTATATGCCATAAAGAATAATACACTAAAACTGTATATTTATATATGTTGCATATATTAGTATTACCTAGTTGGATAATGAAATATCTTAAGCTAACAACCAAACTCAGAGAGCATCAAGGACCCAATAGTTCAACCTTGAGCTACATACATTTACTCCACCATTTGAGTAAACATCTCTGTGACATATAGGTGGAGAATCTCATGTAGAAACCCTATTACTTCTAAGATTCCAGTAAGTGTTCATTTGAACTGTTGCAATTATGTAGTGGCTTCATGGACAGACTGGAATCCAATTAAAGTCGACATTTTCAATCCAATATAGAAAAAAATGTTTCTATACTTTCTTGCATCCTTCCACTGAAAGAGAATTTATTAGTGATGGAAAGATGTGTAACAGGAAACAATAACACTGTCACTACAATAATGAATAAAACTGCAGTGATTTTGAAGTGCACTGTGGAAAATGGAAATGCCCTTAGACTGTGAGTCCATCAGAGTCCTGTATTAGGAATAAAGTCATTAGCAATAGGAAGGAAGGATGATCATTCTTAAATACATTGATTGGGTGAAAATAAAACATAACAACATAATTTCCCTTTCATATGTGAAACTAATGTTTCTCAAATTCTGTGTAAGGTGACCACTTACTCATTGTCATGAAATGCAATGCCAGAATAAAAGGGTAATATATAATATGTACTAATCTATTGTTGTCAGATGCAAAAGACCAAATTCACATGTGAAGGTTCAATTTAATTGATTTATCGCTAACAACCTATGCACAGGAATCTTCTCAACTAATGGTCAGCAACCAGTTATACTTAGATAAGGGTTAATGGCAATCAAGGGTGGTGGACTAAATTTGTTTGTGGCTACATAAGGATTCTAGACTAATCTCTCTTTTTACTCTGCCAGTCCTTCTCTAATATTGTACAGATAAAATGTAAATTTAAAGTTAATTACCATAGGAATCCATCATATCTAACTATGGAGGGAAAGACTGCAATTATAAAGCATATGAGCTAGGGATATAGAAAATATTTTGTTCTGAATTAGAGTGCTGACCTACAAAATGTTCTGTTTTGTGTGAAAAATTACCATTTCAAATACAGAATAGTTGTTTTGAGCATCTGGGAATTTTTCAAAATGTGTAGTTTCTCATTTGAGATAGCTGTCTTGCTCTAGCAACAGAATTTTACAATTTCACTCTCAAAACAAAATGGTTTATATACCAATAGCATGTACTTCTCTGCTCAATTTACTGATTTAGAAGCTACAAATGTATTTGTACATTTGTTTATGATACATTGATGGGCCTTGTCTATCTACTTACTGGAATTGGACTGAACAGCCTCTGATAGATTTCTAAAACTGAGACCTGTTCTCTCTTAAAGTAGAACTTATGGCCACCTTTATATTCTAGTACAGTGTTTTGCAACCTTGGCAGCTTGATAATGAGTGACCTTGAATTCCCAGAATTCCCCAGCCTGCATGGTCTAATACTGGCCTCATACTAAAATGTCTGAGAAAAGGATTCCTTCTGAAGGAAGAGATTCTGAATATCTTTATTGAGAAATTGGGTATTCCTCTTTGCTGTGTTTATTAGGAGATGATAAAGAAATACTGTAAACCAGATGGAGGTAGGGGAGCAAAATGAGGGAGCGTTCACAGCAGATGGCAGTACGAAATTAAGCTAAGAGATCCTGGCTTCAGACTCCATTAGAGTTTTGCTGTCATGCTTAGTGTTAAGTTTGCATGAAGAGTCAGACGCGGAGAGCTTCAGTGAAGAGTTTATTAGTGACTACAGCTTAGAATGGACCCGATTTGGCTGGGCTGCGGCTGCTACTTATAGCCAGCAGCCGCAGTTGCCAGCCAATCAGAGTGCAGGGTTTTCCCGCACTTTTTAAACCAATCATTTCTGACATTTTACAAGAACAGTTCAAACTTAACCAATGACATTCAAACCTACATACATAACACTTAGAAACTAGTAGCTGTACAAGTCAGCCTCTGGCACTACCCAAATATTCTAGCAATACATGATATTCCCCCTCTCAAAATTAACTTATCCATATTTTCTTTATTTAATAGGAAAGGGATTCTGGTATTATTCCAACATCATTGCAGCAACAACAAAAAAGCCACTTTAAATAAATTTATCTCTTGGGCAACCTCTGAAATAAAGCCAACTATGATGCTGCAGCATTTTGATTCTCCATAGCAACATGACAACCCTGTGGTAGGAAGCAAAGGTGTTTCTGTACACATTCTTCTAGTATCTTCTTTGTGTAGCATTCTGCTGAGTTTATATGCATAAACACAGGCATGATTTAACAGGAGAAAGGTAAATCTGGGCTTTGCAAGGAATAAAAAGGATACCCTCTCCCAGGGGTGGGATTCAAATTTTTTAACAATCGGTTCTGTGGGCGTGGCTAGGTGGGCATGGCCATGTGACTGGGTGGGGGTATAATTCAAGCTTATACCAAAATATGCATAGAGAGTAGGATGACAGATCTAATTTTAATAGTGTAACAAGCAAACCCCATTCTTCATCCCTCCAAATTCCAGATTATACATTTGGATTTGAGCAACTATTCCATGTACACTTTTAAACCAGAAGAAAATTCAAACACTCCAATACTGTTGCTTTTACTAAATTCAAATTAATTTTCTTTTGTATATATTTTCCCCCTCTCCCTGAAAATCTTTGGTAGTGGAAGGTAAAAGAGAACAATGTTTTGATGACCCAAATGAACAGTTCAAAAGTAGAATTTCCCACCCAAAAAAGTGTGAATACAAACCAGTGTCCTTTTTGAATTACAGTTTGTTTGTGGTATGTGGTGGTATGGTTTGCTTACAAACAGATCAGCAAAATTCAGATAAACACCGTTGTCATTTTTGTAATCTGAATTACAGTTATGCTTTCAACTTGCTTGATACAGACATTTATTTATCAGGTGCAATATTCCTATCTCAATTCTGAGAAAGGATGCATCTATTGAATTTCTGTCTGATGTGTTAAATGTCCAAAGTACTGGGCTCTTCCAGTTGAACAATCTTTCCATTTCCATCTCATGTTGTGTTTAATGGCAAATCATGATTTAGCTGTTACATTAATTCAGTTCCATGCAGGGGTGGGATTCTACCAGTTCGCACCTATTCGCTAGAACCAATTGTTAACATTCTAAGCAGTTCGGAGAACAGGTTGTTAGAAGAAATTACTGGCCTAATCCTGTAAGGAAGGCAGGAAGGAAACATTCTGGTGTTGCTTACAGAAACTGCCTCTCCGTTAACCCTTATTACATTCTTGACAGGACTAGACTTCCTGGCTCAGGAACATCTCTGGAGTTTTTTCCCCTCCTTTGCTGGTTCTTTGCTTGTGTGGAGTGACCATTTAAAGTTACAATGGCACTGAAAAAAGTGACTTATGACCATTTTTCACACTTACGACTGTTGCAGCATCCCTACAGTCATGAGAGGCCAGGCGAGGAGATGCGTTCCTCGATGTGAGTGATATTGAGTTGGCCACACCCAGCCAATAACATGACCACCAAGCCATGTCCACCCAGTCACATGACCACTAAGCCACACCCACCACCTAAGCCACATTCACAGAACCGGTTGTTAAAAATTTTGAATCCCACCCCTGGTTCCATGTATGTAGAACTTTAGGGCAGGTACTCCTTGACATGAGCACAGTTGGGACCAGAATTTCTGTTGCTAAGCAAGGTGGTACTTTTGTGCCTGATTTTACAAACTTTTTTTTGCCATGGTTGATAAGCAAATCACTGTGGTTGTTAAGTGAATCGCAGAGTTGTTAAGCAAATTCAGCTTCCTCCCTTGAACTTTGCTGGTCCAGCTGAGAAAGTCACAAATGGTGATCACATGACTTGGGATGCTGCAATTGTCATAAATACACAATGGTTGCCAAGCGCCAAATTTTGTTCATGTGACTGTAGGAATACTGCAATGGTTGTAAATGGAGACCAGTGGTTAGTCACATTTTTCAGTGCAGTTGTGACTTCAAATGGTTGCTAAATGATGGTTGTAAGACAAGGACTACCTGTCTAAGTAAATTAGATATTTTGCATCCCCAGAATTATCAGCAGATATCAAGGTATTTTAAGGTTCTGTTTAGTGTGAAGTACATTCTTAAGACTTCAGTTTATAGTTCATTTGATAGTAAAATAAATAAATACTTCAAATATTCATTTATTATTAATTCTAATAATCAAATAAAAAGCAAATAATAATTCAGCGATATGTTTTTCATTGTTGCCTCTTACATGGCAACAAGTGGTGGTATTCTACCAGTTCGGCCCGGTTCTGCCGAGCGGTAGCAGCAATGAGGAGTGGAGACCGAACCGGTTCTCTCTGCTGCTCTGCTGTTGGGCCCACCTGCCCGCCCGGGCTCCCATACTCACCTTTATCTTCTGCTTTTGAAGCATAGCTGCTTTGCACGGCACAGCAAAGTGCCATGCAGCAGCTGCTGAAGTGACCGGGAGAGTGCAGGCTTGCAGGAGGTGAGTTGGAATGCCTCTGTGCCTGTGCAAACGCCTCTGCGCTTGTGCATGGTTCGTGTTTGGCACGTGCATGCACGCAAAGTATGTGCACACATGCAAAGCAAATTCAAATTCAAATTTATTGGACTTGTATGCCGCCCTCTCTCCCTAGGGACTCAGGGCAGCTCACAACATAAAAATTACACAATACAAAATTAACTTAATTAAAACACAATTAAACCCTAAGCCCAATAAAATCTAAAAACCAATAAAACTTAGGATAAAATACAATTAAAAAACCCACCCCACTTCACTTCAGTCCAGGCCGGCTTGCTGAAAAAACCAACTCTTCAGGTCGCGGCGGAAGGAACGGATGTCTGGGGCTAATCGGAGCCCCAAGGGGAGCTGATTCCACAGGGTGGGTGCTCCCATAGAGAAGGCCCTACCCCTGGGCACCACCAGCCGACACTGTCTGGCCGACGGCACCCCAAGGAGGCCCTGCCTGTGGGAGCGTACAGGGTGATGGGAAGTCGATGCTGGCAGGAGACGTTCCCACAAGTACCCCGGACCCAAGCCATGTAGGACTTTGTATGTTAACACCAACATACAAGCCACGCCCACTGACTCGGTGGTAAAACTTTTTGAATCCCACCACTGATGACAACGTATGCTAAGTAGAGAATTTTATGGTATAAGAAAAAATGATTAAGATTTTGAAGAAGCAAAATTCATGGATTTCATGTATGTTCCTCTATGTACTACTCAAGGGGATTTATGATGGGATTAAAGTGTTTAATGTGGGTGCAGGTTTATATGTATACTATTGTTACCATTTGTTCTGATTTGTTTGTTGGAAATTCAGAGGAATTAAAAAATAAAATCACAATGAAATGTATATGGACAAGAAAGAAGAATGATAAATTGCAGCAACAGCAACTCTTTCTATCAAGCTCAGTTCTGAAATGACTATATTAGAGATATTATATTTTGTAACCTGCTTTCAGTTTTATGTATAATCTGAATTTAATGTAGTTTATTTAACAGCCAAGAACAGAAGTGCCAACAGACAATGCTGTAACTGCCTGTGCGTGTGTGTGAGTGTGTGTGTGTGTGTGTGTGTGTGTGTATTAAGCAGGCCAGATTACAAACGCTTAATAATAAATATGTGGGAACCATAATTTCAAAACCTGAGCAAAATCTACATTAAAGGTGCTTCTAAAATTATTAATTAATGGGCACTGTGAATATATTCATTTTTTCATAAAGACAAAAAGACTAAGAAAAGACAAGAAATTTCCAAATACCAGATTGCAATACAGTATTTGGTTCTGTTGGTAAAATCCTGTATTTTGTAATAGGACTATTGTACAACAAAATTATTTGCAATTTTTTTCTATTAACCATCACTTCCAATTCCTTTGGCTTTGCCTCTTGTTTTCTAAAATTTTTAAATCCCTAACACCAAGGGAATACCAACAATTTAATTAAAAATAAGAAGTCAGCATGATTCTGAAGAAAGCATCAACCTGAAAAACCATCTTTATTTTCAACAATTGTACTGCCCCATGTGGGCTCCATATGGCATTCTTAGAAAATACATTAAAATGGCAGGTGCCTACTAGCCCAGGGGACAAAAAAGCCAAGATAAACATAGGGTGACAGGCACCATATGATGGCTGGAAGATCACAATAGCATTTTTGCAATAAGGCAAGGCTGTCCATAGGATGGGAATCCAAAATCAAGATGGGGACCATAACTGTATAGATACACATAAGAAAGGGTAGGGTTTTGATCACACCGTTATGGTTGCCATCCTGACTTTTTGACTCCTTCTGTGAATACCCCTGAGTGCTCCTGATACACTCTCAATAGCAACTAAATGAAGGAGGCCCTTCAGATACTGTATTGCTAAACTGTAAATCCTATCAGCCAGCATGAGCAATAGTAAAGATTTGTTGGAATTTGTAGTTCAACAACTTACGGAGGCCCACAGATTCCCTAGACTGACTATGAGTACAACAACCCAGGACTTCAGAAACTTTCTTTTGCTGTTTCTTTTGTTTCAATAGTGCTTCATCCAAGGTCAGATGAGCACCAATTATGTTGGCATTCCAGAAAGATTGCCAATTCTTGGCTTTTCTAGAAAGTCTTTGGGAATGGTGGCACTTGTTGGTGTTTTCCTTACAGGGAAGGTCAAAAAAGTCACAAACATGTATCACCAGCAAAATTTTAAAAAATGATGAATTTGAACACATGCTTGCAGCTGCCATTTTGACTGATTACTTGAAGTACTGGTATTGGATGTCTAGTTTAATGAAAAGAAAACATGATAGAAGTGTTCTGATATCTCAGGAGTTGCCACAAAGAAGAGGGAGTCAAGCTATTCTCCAAAGCACCTGAGGGCAGGACAAGAAGAATGGGTGGAAACTAATCAAGGACAGAACCAACCTAGAATTTTCCTGAGAGAATAATGAATTAATGAAACAGCTTGTCTCCAGAAGTTGTGAATGCTCCAACACTGGAAGTTTTTAAGAAGAGATTGGACAACCATTAGTCTGAAGTGGCATAGGATCTCCTAAGCAGAGGATTGGACTAGAAAACCTCCAAGGTCCCTTCCAACTCTGTTATTATATTCTATTGCCTTTTCCAATGGTTTCTGCCTGTCCAATAAGATTGGGATAAATGGGGACCCTCCAAGCCCATTCTATTAAGTAATGTCATCTATTGAGACCCTAAAAATGCCAGTCCTGTGAAATAGCATCTCCTCAGATCTTCACAAATTTGATCATTTGGGATCTTTTCAGAAGTCATCTCTGTAACTTTTCACTTACTGTGTACACTTGATTTACAAATAATTTAGGCACATATATCACACTGCCACTTTGGAGCCTGAGAAGTGTAAGTAGGTACTCATGGATGTAAATTATATGTGATGGACACAAATTGTACTTAGGAGGAGAAGGAGATGAAGATGAAGTAATAATGAAATTTAATATAATCACCTGTAGAGATTTTTTTTCAAATTATCTGCCTCTGATGTTCTTTCACATTAAAAAAAATCTGAAAACTCAGCTGCTCATTGTGCTTGCACCAGAGGTGGTATTCAGCAGGTTCTGGCCAGTTCTGGAGAACCGGTAGCAGAAATTTTGAGTAGTTTGGAGAACCGACAAATACCACCTCTGACTGGGGATTGTACAGTATCCTTCCCGTGCCACGCCCACCAAGCCACACCCACAGAACCGATAGTAAAAAATTTGAATCCCACCATTGGCTTGTACCCATTAACATTTAATCTCCCCTCACACTCCTTTTGTGTGAGTACAGGAACAAAAAAAAGTAAAAACAATGTAGTCTTGTCTTGGGTTTAGCAAATAGAGTTAAGGGGCATTGGTGGAAAAAAATGTTCTTTTTGCCTTCTTCTCCATTGAAAAAGGTATTAGGATGTACCACAATCCTGTGTCCCCCCACCCCATTCTGTGTTGTATAAATTGCTTTGTGCTATGACTTGTTTGAAGTCTCCCATAATGCATGAAACATTTGAATTGTGCAGATTGAATGTGTATTTCTCAGGTAAAATCCAGTAATTGATATAAAGGTCTACATCAGCAGTCCCCAACCTTTCTGCCTTGGTGGCCTGGCATGAGGTAGGGGAAGAGGGGAATGTTCTTTGTGAGTGGTAGGTGTGCGTGTGCAAAGCTCCATTTGTGGCACACGCCCTGCTGCTTGCACGCAGCCCGCCTGCCACTCATGCAAGTCAAGCTTTGTGTACAAGTGCCAATGCTCCCTGCTCACACAAGTGGAGCTTCACACACTCACCGCCACTTATGCAATCCATTTCCAAATAGGCCGTGACCAGGTATTGGGCCCAGTGATTGGGGTCCCCTTGTCTACATCATTTATGTGTGTTACCTACATTTCATTGTTGTATTCTTATATGGGTCTGTTCTATGGCCCAGATCTAAATAAGATATAATTCAATCTAACCCTTTTATACAAACACTTGCATGCTTAAAAGATTATTTTTACTGGCCCATTAGGGATGCTGATTAAAGGTAATCATTCTCTCTCTTTCTCTCTGTAATAAGGTTGTTCATTCTTCTATCACTTCTCAACACTGTATTTTTTATTCTATCCAATATATTTTAAAATAATTATTAGACTTCTTTAAATACCTAATTTTTAAACAAATACAGTAGTAAGTCTCCTTGAGCTAACTAATGGTGAGAGGAGGCAAATAAGATGTAAACTGAATTTTTAATTAGTGGAGATAATCATTCTATTGCATATTAAGTTCCCCAATAACATTACTTTTCTGAAAGTGAGTTTCTTGCAAATGTGGTGACTGAAGGTATTTTCACTTGCATAAAACCAAACCGTTATTGTGATGTTTCATGCTACCAAAGCCACAATGAATTGAACTTGTGCAATAACTGCATCACAAATAGCCATTTTCAATATTTACCCCATGCCTTAATCAACTCTTAGCAATATTCCTGGCCCCAAGATAAATGGTTTGCTTTGAAATCCTATCTATAAGGAGGCAGACCCTTGCTGTTCCTGATTCTTCCAGATCAGCAGTGTTTTCATCATCTATTCTCATAGATAGCCAAATGCCCATATTTTTGGCAAATAAAAATGTACATCATTACCTTTTTGCTTATTTAAAAATGGCAGTGGTGGTGAAGACCAGGGACTTCTTGTCAATGAATCCTTGGATGGTGATTTCTTTCCAGTAGCAGTCGCTGCCATTTCAATTGATTTCTTCCGAGCTACTTTGTCCTTTATTTCTTCACTACTGATGGTAGACGACATGGTATCAGCATGGACTTTAGATGAGGCAAAGGAACACTTCAAATAGGAGGCTGAGTCTGCTAGATTTTCCCTGTTCATTCTGCTTTCCTTGGAACCACTTAAATTGTAATCCGAAGCTCTGGTGCCTTCATTCCTAGTGTGATTTTCTTCTTGGATAATGTCCATAATGATTGGCTTCATTAAGGGAGAGTCATGCTCCCGTTTCGGGCTCTCCTCAGAGGCTGATGAGGCATCACATGATTCAATTATGAGCTCACTGTCCAGTTCAGCTTCACGTTCTTCCCTCAGGATGCTATACTGTATTGAAGGCGAGGCTGGGGAAGGTGGAGGACCTCCAGCATGGCTGAAGGTCATGTAGTTGGAATGGAGAACTTCTTCAGCAGCTAGGGGGTCTTCTGATACCAATTCTATTTCAGAATCACCAGATTCAGCACTGCTTGCTTCATTATCCAAGGGAGCACTTCCTGCTGGAAATTCTGTCAACTTGTTTTTCTTATCTTGTTTTTCTGGTACAACAGTTTGTGGTCCTTGGCCTTCAGGATGCTTAAGTGGGAAGCCCTTTGCTTCTTTAATGGCATTAATAAGTTCATCTTCAGAAAGGCTTCCCTTACCTTGAGACTCAAAACCAGATGGTTCTGGAATTTCAAGGAGATTGTTCCAAGTTAGGAAAGAAGAATGCAGTAAAAGAGAAACATAAACATGAGGGGAAGAGAAGAATAAAAATTCTGGTTAGCAAAAATCCAATTTTATCTCTTCAGGAAGCAATCACATAATGCATGTACAGTATCTCCCAACCCTCAATCTCTAGAGCAAACACAATGGGCTTTCTGTATTATTTCTAGATTGGATTGTTTTTTCATGTCTAGTGCTGATGTTTACTCTTCATAAAGAGGCATGACTTCACTCCTAACGGTTTGCAAATAATAAGCAAGTTTCAAAAAATACATGGTTTGTACAAAGTATAAAAGTGGGTGTTTTAATGTGTGAAAGCATATTGCTGAAAACAGAGTACGGGTGGCATGACTCATAAAAGATTTTAAGGTGGGAAAAGGTGGTGTAAAAGTGGACTGTAATTTGTATATGTGATACATAACAAAGCATAACACACATCTTCTTTTCTTGAGTGTAGGCTTTGCTGCTTAGTGTCATATTTCATATAAGTACCAAGGGCCTTGGTGGTGCAGGCTGTTAAATGCCTAGCACTTAATTCCAGCTGCCTGCAATTACTGCAGGCTCGAATCCCACCAGGCTCAAGGTTGACTCAGCCTTCCATCCTCTCGGGGTAGGTAAATTGAGGACCCAAGATTGCTGGGGGCAATAAGCTGACTTTGTAAAAATGCTGCTTAGTAATAAGCAGGCATATACAATGGAATGAAGGCTATTGCTGAGTGCATTGGGTTGTATCCCAAAAATTGTAAGCCGCCCTGAGTCTCCGGAGAAGGGCGGCATATAAATATGAATTTTTTTTAAAAAGTTAATATTTTATATTCCTTGAAATATATATGTCAAGTTTGTGGGCAGTTGCCAATTACGGTACTTCCCCTCTCTTGTTTGCTAAATGAGGATGGCTAACTTTTGTAGGAAAAAATTGTCCATGGATCTAAATGGCCAAAGGAGACAAAACAATTCCACAACCTATCATTAGATGTGCTTGGGATCTTCCCTTGAGATAGATTTTGGTTTTAATTTCACTTCCCCTTTTAGTGATTTCTGGAACTGCAGCATCTTTTCAAACCGGTGGAGAGAAAGATCTCCACTGCTGTTTAATAAACCAGAGTTAAAGATGGCTGGCTGGGGAATTTTGGGAATTAAAGTCCATAAGTCTTAAAGTTGCTAAAGTTGAACACCTCTGGCTTAGAGCTTTTCTACATAACAATGTCCTTAAATTCAGAGGAAAGGATTTAGATACTAAAAGCGCTATTAGTACCACTTATCTTTATTGTACCATGGCAATAAAACTACCCATTGTAGTGGACCTCACAGAATATAATATTGTGTACTTTAATGGAAGGAAATATTTGTGGGTTTCCAGCCATCCTTTCCGCCACACACCCAGGGCATCTGCAGGAGTAACAAAATGGTGAGTGTTGCTGTGGATTGAGGTTTCTCTATATCATAGGAAGCAATATATAATTTATGAATTATTTAGGTAACCCCTGGATGTATGTCTTCAATACCCAGAATTCTCCAACCAGCATGACCATCACTAAGAATTTAGGAGTTCCAATTCCATCCATCTATACTCTTACTAGAAAATTTAATTGCAGATATTAGTGTATGCTATCTGCTGAGAACTCCACGTGACATCAGGAATGGCATCCAGCCAGTAAATGCTCAGTTCCATCCATCTGACTTTATTCCAAATTAAGGGTTGTAAACAGGGCAGGGTTTTTTAGTGTATGTTATCTGCAAATCTTCCTCATCCCCCAAATTATTTTTTTATTGCACTCTGTTATCATTTTTTACCTGTTCCTGAAGAAGGTGGTGTAATTGAGCCTGGGCTGTCATCTTCTGGCTCAGATACTGTCACTGTAGGAACTATTTCATGGCTTGGTTTGAGACCAACTTCTTGTTTTTCAGGAGTTTTCTCCTTTGACACAGGCACCTCCATAGTTTCTATTTCCGTCAGTGTAATCTTGACTTGTGATGTTTCTGAGGGGCTATACTGGTGATCCAGTAGAAAAGATGAGCCCTCTTTAGACACATGTTTTTCCTCCAGTGATATCCCTTTTGCTCCAAACTTGTCCTCTGCTCCTTTATTAATCAAGCTGAGAGGGCTCATGTCTTCCTTGACTGTATCACAGCTCTCTTGGTATTCAATCTCTTCTGATCTACTGATGTCCATGTACTTGTAGGATTCTGATTTCATCTGTTCTGCTGGATCAGCTAAAATCTTGCTGACATCAGTGGGTTCTGCTGGAGTCATCTCTATTCCTGAATCAGAGCTAAACAGCCCACCTTGGGCATGAATTCCCTCGGTGCTCTCTGAAGGGGTAATATGATTGTCCTCCGTGGAAAGATTGCCAGTGAAATAAGAGGAATCTTGAGGTGCTGTATAGAGTTCATCAGAAAACAGAGAGGTGTAAAGGGAGCCATTGCTTCTGTCTGATGTCTTGGAACTACCATAATCATAGAAGCGAGAGGAAGTCATTCCTCCTAAAAAAAAAGATAAAGAAATAAAATTTAATCCAAAGGAAAATTCTATTATATGAAAAAATTCCATATCATCTTATGGCAGTAGGTGAGTGAAACACTTTGTCTACAGGCATTTTCTTTGAGAGCTTGGTGTAGTTACAAAGCTATGTTCAAGTATTAGTGAATGAGTGTGAATGTACACACACACACACACAATATTCAGCCAAAGTATCTAAGGCACTTCCAGACAAACAGCTTTTCTGCTTTCCAACATCTCTAATTTTATCTTAAAACACATCTGAAACTGATCCAGGGTATTCTGACCATTTTGATCAGTAGGATGCAGGGATCCTAGGTTCACGGGCATGTTTGCAAATGTAATGCCTGAAAGCAACTATTAGCCAATCAGAATCTTGCAATCAGATCAGTAACATCTGCCTGCTCAGAACTTTGCCTAAGTATCATAGGGAAAAAGAAAATAAGAAAATAAAATAAATTGCTAGCATTTATTTCAACTCATTTATTCAAACTTTCAAGCCTACTGCTATAGCAAGATTCAAGAGGGCAATGTCTCTTTCAGAAGAGAAAACTCTTGCCCAGAGAAAAATAAGGGAATAAATATAAAATATTTGCAACAGTCATTGTATTATTTGATTACTCAGGGGCTCCTCTTATTCCAGTACCAGGAGAGATCCAATTTTCCCTCAGAGTGGAACTCTTTTTTGAAGAAGTTACTTAAGTCGACTTGTTGCACTCTACCATCTACTTCTGCACCCACTTTTGAAACTTATTTGGAACTGATGGAAACTTCCAGTCCCTAATCAGTATAATCTTTGCTTGCTTATATAGGTTTCCTTGGGAGTTGCATGCAAACCATGGGAGAAAGGGAATAAAGAGGAGCTCTAATACTAATCAACTACTAATAATTACAATAATCAATCCCTAAAACACAACAGATTGAATGCATTACATTAAGAGTAATGTTTGCAAGATATTATCCCAGTAACTCTCATAAAGCTAAAGGTGAAATCTTCATGCATTGCTACATGGTAGTTTTTATGAGTAGCTCTCTTTCCTCCTGTATTCCGTAGAATGTTAATTCTTGCAGATAGTGTTGAACAAAATATGAATTCCCGCCCGGATGCAGCATCACTTGCATGAAACAAAGCTTTGCAAAACATCTGGTAACTAGTTCAATATAGTGATGGGTTGAAGATAAAAATATAACAGAAAGAAAGATTTCTGTATATAAAGCATGGCCCACAGTAACAAAGTTCTGATTATTTGAAGCTGGAAACTAACAGCAATACATAATTGTATACATTCAACTCTGATTATCTGTTATCTGTTATAATCTTCCCAAGAGACTTTTGACTATTTAT
Organism: Naja naja; assembly: GCA_009733165.1. Lineage (NCBI taxonomy): Eukaryota > Metazoa > Chordata > Lepidosauria > Squamata > Elapidae > Naja > Naja naja. The sequence continues at coordinate 344,001,930 of CM019148.1, read as the reverse complement.
GAAAAAGAGTGCTGGGTGGGAGAAGAGAACACACTAGCCTATTTCAACAAGAATGCAAATATTTTAAGCTTCTGGGCTGCAAAATGTTCTGCATTCCTTTGGATAAATAACAATACAGCAGTTAGATTGGTACTTTATGCTATCTTGAATCAACAGGAGTCTGTAATTCCTTGCAACAAACTTCATACAGATCTGAGAGAAAATTCAAAAGTGGTGCCTCTGCTCTCTGAATGAAATTCAACAGCCTATTCCAAGACAATTAAACAAGAAATGTCACCAATCAGCCTAGACTAGAAGATTTTATTCTGTGAAATGTTTCTTTTGAAGAATAATTTGAAGCTGCTCACTGGTGAAAGATGAGGACGATATTATCTATCAGTATTATCTAACGAAGTATGGGTCCATCACTATACAATCCATACCTGTTCAAGGAAGCATGTTGCTTCTTCATGATCTCTATCATTTATCTATTTATTAGAGATATATTATTTATAAGGGTAAGCAAATCATTGTATAGGACCCTTAATTTCACATGATAGCAAAAAGGATAATCCAATGCAGATTAGAGACCTACATAGAAAGGGAGATCCCACATGTTTAAGCTGGCTTTAGAAGAGGTCAAGGAATAAGATACATTGTTGAGATAATTGAGGAACCCAAAGAATATCAAAAAGAACTCACTATGTGCTTCTCTGTTAATAGAAAAGCCTTTGATTGTGTTGATCATGTCAGGTTGTGGTATGTGCTTAGAAAAAGGGGAATACTAATTAGCGCATCTCCTTGTCTTCATACAAAGCCTATACATAAGTCAGAAAGCCATGGTCTAACAGAACATGGCAAACAGACTGGTTCTAGATTGGAAAAAGAGTGAAACAAGACTGTAGACTGTCCCTTTATTTCTTCAACCTTTATGTTGAGTATATATTGAGGAAACTTAGATTGGAAGATGAGCATGGTTTCAAACCTGGAGGAGGAAACACCAACAACGTATGCTGATGACACAACAAAAATAGCTGAAAAGGCAAATGATATGCAAGCTCTAGTAATTGTTCTTTTAATTTATTTTTATTTATTTATTTGTATCTTGCCTTTATTGTTTTTACAAATAACTCAAGATGGCGAGCAACCAACCCATCTTCCTCCTCCTATTTCCCTCACAACAACCATTGTGTGAGGTGAGTTGGGCTGAGAGAGACTGACTGGCTCAACCATCTGGCTTTCATGGTTAAGACAGGACTTACACTCGCAATCTCCCACTTTCCAGCCTGGTGCCTTAATCACTAAACCACACTGGCTCTCAAATCAAGGAGCATAGAGGAAAAAATGGGACAAAGATTAAAAATAAAGATTGCTAAAATAATAACAGGTATAGTAACTAGCTTTAGAACTGACAATTGAAGGTGTTGAAGAGGTGGATAGCTTCCGTCTTTTTTCTGACAACTATCAAAAGTATAAAAGAACAAGAGTCTTAAAATATGACACAGACAAGCACTCAGTAGAGAAGCAATGAAGGTCTTGGAAAAGATATTTAGATAGAGAGATGTGTCTACATCTACAAAGATCAGAATTGTGCAGGCAATGTTTTTTTCCTGTGACACAAAAAAACTGGAATTTGAGGAAGCAGACTATAAAGAGTACTGACACTTCTGAATTTTGATGATGGAGAAGGCTCTTGTGAATACTGTTAAAGAGAGAAAGATTAAAATATAATTATACTTATAACTGCTGTGAAGAATATTAGAAGCCCCTTTTTTGTATTTTTTTCTTTTCTGTTTTCTTAAACTCTTTTCTTTTCTTCCACTATTGGTCTTCTCTTTTTTTTCTCTTTACTTTATATTACCTAGTTTGGATTAGTTTTTAATCTTTTTTTAAAAGTCTGAATAAAAATCATATTAAAAAAGGAGAGAAATCTTTTGAGAATACAATCAAATGGCAAAACATCCACAAACAAGTATATAATCAAACAAATCAACCTAGAGATCTCAGTCAAAGGCACAAAGGAACAGGCTCAAATTATTAGACTTTGAACACATTATGCATTAAGACTCAGCTCTCTGGAGATCTCTATAGTGCTGAGAAAGGTAGAAGGAAAGAGATGAAGAGAAAGGTAAATGGATTCAATTACAATAGCAATGGGTACCTTCCTAATGGAAACCTGAAAAACCAGGTTAAAGACAGATCCTCCTAAAGAAAATCTATGTGGTCATTAACAATCAACCCTGACTTAATAGTAATCAATCAGTCAGTCAGTCAAGGAGTTGTACAGAGCATTTTCTTCTCTAGTGTTATTCCCATGAAGTTACTTGGTCTGATCAGCCTAAAATCCCTCAGTGAAATTCCATGGCTGAAGATACTTGAACATTGGTCTCTTTGGTAGTTTTGTATCTTATCTTCTTTAATCACTAAAATGCATTGGCATAGGTATAACTGCTCCAAGTCAGGTTTCCACTGACAATACCTAAACTACAATGTCTTAGTCTCCTCTTCCTGTTGACTCTCTGTCCAGTTGATCTTCCTTCGCAGCTTCTGCCTTCCACTTCCTCACATCCTTATTCCAACCTCATTTTCCACTATTTTTTAGGCCAAACATTTGTTGATTGATCCAAATATTCTTTATTTCCTGCCCTAATTTTTAGGTTTCTTTCCCCTTGACAGCTTAAGACTAAACATCCACAATCCTTCAGTTCCAGTTCGTTCTGTTTTCACCTATTGTTTCTGTCCTTTCTCCCATATTTTTTTATTGTTTCTGTGCTTTGCTAGTACTTTCAAAATAACTATATGCATAAATGTTGGGATAGGGATAAAATAAAGGAATAGCAGAAAGCCACAGCAAAGATTCCACATATGATTTAAGATCCTACTGCTCTGAATTTCATTTATTTTTGTCTAGGAAAAGATTATGACAAAATCTGATAAGCATTCTGTCCTACTCTTTATCAAAATTATTAATAAAAAATATTAAAGATAGGACCAAGCTTTGTGGCACCAATCTGATACCTCATTCCAATGTGATGAAAAATTACTGATGAGCTCTCTTTAAATTTTATTTAGTTATCACATTGTATAGCTGCCCATCTTACATAGTGATATAGCTAAATAAGATTTCTGAGCTAGCTTCTTATTTGTTATTGTTATTGTTGTTATTTTAACTTGGACGCCACCCAACTCCAATTGACTTTAAGCAGCTCAACAAATAAAAACAAACAATATACAATCAAAATAAAAACAGTGAATAAGATGATGAATCCATCCAAGAGCAATATGCCTACATCTTGTAAGGGCATTCAATCATTCTACCCTTAAACCTGGAAGAAGGCCCTCCAATCACCATCAGGATGGGAACCACTTGGATCTCAGGGGAACCTCATTTCAGAGGACAAGGACCTCAACAGAGAAGACATGTTTCTGATAGATCCTAATAGATGGCCAGTTTGACACCATAGGAGAAAGGCAGCCCTCCAGTAACTGGGCCATATATCATGTAGGGGTTTATAAGTCACCACCAACACCTTGAATCTCACCTAAAAGCAAACTGGCAACCAGTATAACTCATGGAGCAGGTACTTCATGAGCATACCAATTAACATTTGCAAGAAAACAACTGAGCTGAGAGAGCACCAAAGATCCCACATTTCAAACCTGAACTACATATATTATATTCCACTAGATGGTGCTCTTAGTATTGGTTCTTGGCTTGAAGGAAAAGCAGTATGATGTATCTTCTCTGCACCTAACTGAATGCTAAGTGAAATCTTGTAGCCAATTACAATTAAGGAGCCACAATGACATTTTAACTATCTAATGAAATATGTAAATAGAGTAGGTATCACAGCTGGACCTTGATCTGAAGATTTTGAAGAACAGAATGGAGTGTATGAGATATAAATGGGCAAAAATTGCTGCCCTTACAGACCATTTCCAAAGATTTATTTTTAATGTTAATTTTATTTTGTATTTATTTGTATCCAGCCTTTATTATTTAAACAAAATATCAAGGCAGTGAACATATCCAATTCACCTTCCTCCTCCTATTTTCCCTAAAGCAACATCCCTGTGAAATCGGTTGGGCTGAGAGAATGTGATAGGCCCAAAGTCACCCAGCTGGCTTTCATAAAGTCATTTAGGGTACAATCAGATTTTATATGGGAATCCGTAGATCGAGAATCTGCTAATACTCCACAGAATTCAAAACAGATTGAAATACTGCAAAAGATAATACATAAATCTCTACGAATGGCATAAATACAAATAATACCCCAGATTAAAAATCAAGATTAAGGCAATCCTGTCAGCATTACCACCTGTACTGTGTCCCCTACAACTCAGGATGGTCTTAATTGAAAAGATGCCATAAAGATGCCTCCTTATCCAAGAAAAGATGTTGCAAAACATAGAAATGGTCTCAGTCCCTTTTTATCAGTTCCCTGACCTCTTTACTTCATATACTGAACAGGAGGATACCCTCATCATCCTATCCCTGAAAAGGGGATAATGGAAAAGTATCACTTTCCTCCACAACTTTTTTCACAGCTAAAATTGCACAAAGCAACTTTTTTGTGCTGCAGGAAAAAAATACATATGAAGCATTCCTTCTGTTCTGAAATCTCAGAGGATTAGAATATCCAACTTGTTCTTCAAAATAACTTTGGGAAGTTATATTTGTTTTTATTTTATGTTACATATTTTCAATTTGTAACATCTTGGTTTTCAGTGGAGAAAGATGTCTCAAAACAGGTTATAATAAAATGAAGGCACTATATTCAGAGCTATAAAACAGTAGCCACACAGCTTGAAGTGGCACAGCAACAAATGCATCAGCATAAAACAGAATTTTAAAATCTGCAGGTTTTATTTGTCTGCGCATATTTTATCTGCCTGATGCTAAAAATATCATGCTCGGTGCCTTTAGCTCCTGTTTCTAGTACTTACCAGCCTTCAGTGCAGCTTGGGAGAAGAGACAGTAATGATTATAAGATATCTACTTTATTGATGGGGAAATCCCACAAGTCTCCAAAATGCAAACACAAAAAGAGGACAAAAATCCACCCGGCTCTCTGAGTGATATTAGTGTACTGGCCAAAAGTTGGAGACAGGTGGAAAAAAACAACAAATGCAGCTTCTGGCTCCAAAAACATTGCCCATTCTTGATTTTCATTTTTTATATCCTAGAATCCTCATATTCCCCTTTTATGAACCAAGATGCCAAATAGATTCTAGTCAGCAAATGGCACAGTTGTATTCGAAAGTGAAGGAAGCTTTGATAGCATGCCTCCTTTAATGTGAAGAAAAAACAATCTACAAATAATTCTAGATTATTAGTCAAGGTCGTGTATTTGACTTCCTTCCACTTTTGTGATCTCCCATCAATTTAAAATACACAACTATTAAAACATTCCCAGTGAGCCTTAAAGTGATAATAGTCTTAAAAACAGATAAAAAGCCACAATCATCAGGTCTCAGATGGGCTCCAGGAAAGCTTCTTTTTCAGCTATTTCCAGAAGGCACCTGAAGCAAGCCTAGTTTTTAGCCAGAGGCTGTTTAACAAAGCCAATGCTGCCATTCAGAAGCAAAATAATACATTTTAACGTGACAGTTCCTTGGCCCTGAGAAGGTAAAGACTTGCTGGGAGTCTATAGGAAATAATTTTGATTATAGTAGTAAATCAAATGCAAGCTAAAGTTGAAGAAAGAAGCACTCAAGCACTTTTACTCTTGATGAATCAACCCAGACTTGAGGCACAACTGACCAGGGACAAATTATTTTATTTATTTATCAAATTTAAATGGCTTCCCATCTCACAAGAAGTGATTGTGGAAGACATACAAAAGCCAAATAAAGCAGTAACATAAAAGCAATAATTATAAAAGTATAAACTATCTTTATTAAAAATGAAATTTATCCTATTTTGCACACATTATGTGAAGACTTTGAACAGGCTGGGCTGTGCTGACTCCTTGGGGAATGGGTTTTTTTTATTTATTACGGGTTTTTTAGTCTAATTCGGCTTGTTGTAATTTAATTCTATTTTAGTTAATTTAACTTATTGTATTGTTTTTATCTGTGAGCCGCCCCGAGTCCTTTTGGAGAGGGGACGGCATACAAGTCGAATAAATAAATAAATAAATAAATAAATAAATAAATAAATACTTAGTTCTCTGCAGAAGCTCTGATGCTGGGGAAGTTGGAAGGAAAGAGAAGAAAAAGATGACTATCAACAAGGTAGATTGATTTAATTTATAGTAGCCACGAGTACACCATTAGAAAACATGGATAAACCAGATTAGGGAATCTATATTATGATTACTAATAGTTGACACTGATTTGGTGCTACTTAATCGATACACCCCTCCTTCCCCACATATCAACAGATTGCCTATGTCAACTGAAACCAATTCCTTCTTCCAATAAATATATTTTCCATGAGCACATATGTATATAGAGTATATGCATGTTGTAAGAGTGGGTGTGGATCAAACAGTCCATATGTGTTGGCATCTCCATGTATGCAATTGTACCATTGCACACCATTATACTATACCATTTGGAATCCATGTTCTAAAAATAAAGAACAGGACAAAAAAACTGATTAGTAACTATTGTTTAAATTTCCTATAAAATAAGGCCTATTTGCAAAATTAGGCTCATACGTAAAAACAATTTACACACAGAAACACCCAAAGCAACTCTCTTCAACCTTCTAGCAGCAACAGCAAGGAAGAAGACAGGAGAGCAGAAGAGAATTATCCACATGAGAAGGGAAAGAACAAGAAATGAAGAAACAAAACCAGACAGAGAGGTAAATCAAGAGGCAAGGAAGTTTCTCAGTTAATTTTCAGACACTTTCTGCCTACCTGTTTCGGTCCTGTCTACAGCAGTTAAACAAAGCCACATATTCTCCTCTTTTTTCTCTTCTCCTCCCCACTGCCCCCCAATTAAGAGCCGAATATACATTTGGCTGTATCAAGCTGCAAACATTTATTGAGAAATAACCATCATCGACTGTTTCTTAATTTGCTGGTCTTACGAAGCTTCCACATCTTTCGCTTTTCATATAACTTTGTAAAAAAAAATTCACTACATAATTTAACAAGGTTTAAAATAAACATCACTATATTCCATGAGCTTTGAGATCCATTTTGATTCCTAATTCTCTGCTCTACTTACAATAATGCCATACTGTCCCAAGAAGCTTTATCAGCTGTCCAAAACTGCAGTAACAAATTCTCCAGCAGCTAAAATGATTCATCTCAATTGCCCAAGTAAACTCTCCAGATGGCCCAGTTAAACACGACATCCCAAGATAGATTTTCCATCCTCAGTGAAGAGATCAGAATGGGCTAAATACCTTAAAAGCTTGAGGTGGGAAAGGGAAAAAAACTTGACTGCATCAAAAGAACAATGTTTTTGCAAAAGAATAACTCTGCAGGGGATAGAACAGTACCTAATATGCTTCCCAAATTCTAGCAAATCTTACTGTGCCTTCTTCAGGAAATGCTACTCTCAGCTCTTTAATTCTTTTTCCAATCCTAGGAGCTGGAAATATAAACCACAAACTAGCAGAGCATTTGAAAGGTTTTGCAAATAAAGCTCTTTCGCAGCTAACAAGAAAGTCACAGCTGTTGCATAAACCAACCACTGAAAAGCATTACGGCTTGTTGGTGTTTTTTAAATTACAGTCACAATTCCCATGAGCTTTATGCAGACTCAGAAAAAAATATCACAATCATAATGAAGCAGGATTACCAGATAAATATGACTCAAAATATCTGTCAAACAGACATGGGGAGAAGCTGAAGAACTGGGAGTGACTTAGCAATTCTGAAAAATGGAATAATAGTAAGCTATTTGTCATCTCAGCAGCAGAGGCTCTGCATGTCCCAAGGACATTCCATCTCACTAGACGTTCTTTCGTAGAAAACAGTCTGAAAAAACTGTTCACTATTTTTCTTTTATTTGTACGCAATGATGAAAGTAATTTTTTTGCCAGTATTGCCAGAAAAATCCATCAAATCTAGTGATTTGGTTAGAGTTTGTTAACCCGTGGTTGTCTACCTACGTAAGAAAGTGGTTTACAGCTTTCCTCTTGATGAAAATAAATAAAAGATGAATCTATGAAATATAAAACAACCATCATTCTACCCTTCTAGGTCATTCTGGATATTATATTATCTTAAGACTAGAAAATTCTAGGGGGAAACATTCAGTGTCTTCATCAAATTCTAGGTTCAATTATAATTGCTTTGGGAAAGCTATGCCAGGTAAACTAGAATAAAGCTAATTGAAGAATGAGGTGCAGACAAAATCAGTTTCCATGGTTTTCTTTTTAAAAATATTACTAATTTGTTTGTATACAGCTCTTCCCTGAAAGCTAGAATCAACGTTCAGGATTTTCACACCAATTAGGTGGGATCAGAAATGTTACTATCAGAAGCATTGAGCAAGGTCTAAATCTAACTCTGGTGAGAGTGAAATCAATGGTTCCCAAGCTAGAGAGAAGGCTAATGTAAACATAATTCATTTGGCCCACAAGGCCACCAGGATAATGGCCATTTGATTGGAATAGTGCCCTTGTAAGAAAACATTCACTACAAGCTGACTGGCAATAGGGAGAAGAATCAGTCAGGAATCTGTGGCCCAGTAAACTAAATTGTTTATGTTCACTGGCTATATCTCAGAGGTAGTATACCTGACATGCCAACTCAGCAGGAAGAGATAAATAATAAGTTCACCCTGCAGAGAAGAGAGAGAGTAAAAAATATGGATGTCAAGTGAGGGAAACTGTTAAGTTTGCATGAAGAGTCAGACGCGGAGTGCTTCAGTGAAGAGTTTATTAGTGACTACAGCTCATAACAGACCCGATTTGGCTGGGCTGCGGCTGCTACTTATAGCCAGCAGCCGCAGTTGCCAGCCAATCAGAGTGCAGGATTTTCCCGCACTTTTTAAACCAATCATTTCTGACATTTTACAAGAACAGTTCAAACTAAACCAATGACATTCAAACCTGCATACATAACACCCCTCCCCACTAGGTTCAGTCCATACTCAAACCCCAACCTATCTAATGTATTCTTTTAAATAGGTGGGGCTCTTACGTGTACGTTGAGACCTTCGTGGTTCAGAAGTTTTAATGTTCTCACCCAGTGAGAGAGGAAATGTGTCTGTTGACATTTCCCTACTCGGGCTTCCAGTGAAAGAAGACCCTGTTTGATTGTTACAATCTGGTCTCTCCTCCCAACCCATCTCCAACCCAATGTCAGCACCCAAGTCAGGTAGTGATGTGCAATCTTCCACTTGTAAGGATGGATTTTGGCATTGTGACAGGTTTTGGGATGGTTCCTGTCGTAATGGCTCGTTACACATGGGGTTGATTCTTGCTTGCTGATTATCCTCATGCTCCTCCCCTCCCCTAGAAAAGGCATTAGGTATGGGAACTAGAGAGGAACAATTGCGATGTTCCTGAGGTAATCTGGATCTAAGCTGATCAATGTGCCTGCTCCAGAGGACTCCATCCTCTGTTTGTACCCTGTAAGAACGAGGGCCTGTGATTTGAGTTATTTCAGCAGGAATCCATGAAGGTTCACCCATAAGGTTCTTAGCATAAACAGAATCACCCACACTGAACGTGCAAACTTTGCTAGTGGAATCTAGTGGTGCGTTGGGTGCGTAAGTGGGATGAAGGCGGTCAAGGGAGACCTAAGTTTCCTACCCATCAACAACTCTGCTGGGGATAAGTTAGTTGATGGGTTAGGAGTGATGTGCTGAACACTAAGAAGTTTTTCAACTTTCTCAGTGATGTCCCCAGGACCCAATTGCTGAAGCTTTTCCTTGGTAAAACGTACCATCGTTCAGCCCGGCCGTTAGCGAAGGGTGCCCAGGGGCAGTCAGGGCATGTCTGATACCCTGTTGTGCTAGATAGGATTCAAAAGGTTGGATGTAAATTGAGGGCCATTGTCAGAGACAAGAACATCAGGTAACCCGTGGGTTACAAAAGCTTTTAAGCTGCTTGATGACAGCATCAGTTGTGGTGGATGCCATAGGGATGACCTCTAGCCATTTGGAATATGCATCTACTATAATAAGGAAGGTGTGCCCTCTGGTAGGGCCAGCGAAATCAATGTGAATCCTAGACCATGGGCCCCTAGGACATTCCCATTCCTGTGGGGGCAAGAGGTGGGGCAGGCCTGACTACCTGACAGTTGGGACAAGATGCAACCCAGTTTTCAACCATTTTGTCAATACCTGGCCACCATACATAACTCCTGGCCAATCCCTTCATCCTTACAATACCTGGATGACCCTCATGTAACATTTCCAAAACCTCTCTTTGCAGTTTTGCAGGAATAACCACCCTGTTACCCCACAAAATACATCCTCTTAATACAGATAATTCAGTTTGCCTGGATTTAAAAGGTTGGGCAAGGTGAGGTAGATCTTGAAAAGGCCAACCTTTCTTAATCCAGCCTATAACAGGAGCCAATAAAGTGTCTTTGGCAGTCTCTCTGGCAATTTCAGCAGCGTGTACTGGAAGCTTGGCAACAGTTTCTAGGAAAAAGGTGTGCCTCAGGTTCAAAGTCCTCAGTGTGAAAGGAAGTGGGCAGCGACTCAAGGCATCAGCATGGCCAATGTCTTTGCCAGGCTTGTGGATGAGCTTGTATGAATAAGCAGCAAGAAATTCAGTCCACCTCAGCATTCTTGGTGACAGGATAGTGGGTGTAGGTTTGTCTCCTGCCACAATGCCTAACAAAGGTTTGTGATCTGTGACAATGGTAAATGTTCTCCCATATAGATACTCATGGAATTTCTTGACAGCTGCAACAATTGCCAATGCTTCCTTGTCCAATTGGCTGTAATTCCTCTCTGCTTTGGTCAAAGTGCGAGAGTAAAATGCAATAGGGGCTTCCCTCCCGCTGGGAAGCCTGTGGCTCAAACCCCCCACTCCAAAGGGGATGCATCACAAGTCAGTACAACAGGCAAATTCTCAGAGAACTGTATCAGTACAGCATCAGACGTGATTAGTCTTTTAATATTGTTAAATGCTGATTGTTCCTTCCTGCCCCAGACCCAAACAGATTTTTGTCCAGTAATCTGTGTAATGGTTCTGCAATGGTTGCCTTCTGAGGTAGGAACATGTGATAAAAGTTAATAAGTCCAAGGAAGGCTTGCAAATCTGTTTTGCATTTTGGTCTAGGGGCTTCTTTGATTGCTTGAACCTTGGCATCTGTAGGGTGGATGCCATGCTTGTCAATCATGTAGCCCAAGAACTCAACCTTGTCAGTTCTAAGAGTGCATTTTTCTTCCTTGACTTTTAACCCGCTTTCTTGAATCTGGTAAGGACTTCTCTGAGTCTCTCTTGTAATTGAGTGTCATTTTCAGCAGAGATTAACACATCATCAAAGTAAGGCACTACCCTGGCAGTCCTTGGAGCATCCTTTCCATAAGGCTTTGGAAGATGCCTGGTGCCACGCTTACTCCAAACTGTAACCTTTTACATTTGAAGGCACCTCTATGAGTCACAATGGTTTGGGCCTCTGCAGTGGCATCATCAACTGTTAGTTGTTGATATGCCTGGGCCAGATCCAATTTGGCAAAGACTGTACCCCTGCCAAGTGAATGTAATAAATGATGCACCACTGGAACTGGATATGCGCTCTGTTGAAGCGCATGGTTCAATGTCCCCTTATAGTCTCCACAGATTCTTACTGACCCATCAGTCTTGACTGGTGTGACTATGGGTGTCTCCCATCTGGAGTGGTCAGTGGGCTCTAAAACTCCTTGAGCTATTAGTTTATCTAATTGTGCATCAATTTTTCCTTTAAGGCAAATGGGACCCTTCTGGGCTTTAAACGAATTGGGGGCACCTTGGGATCTAGGTTGAAAGTGATAGGGGTCCCCATATACTTGCCCAATCCGTCGCTGAAGACCTCTGGAAACTCAGACTTCAAGGCCTCCTCCCATTCAGTGTTGCTCACGTGATTGATGCCAGTCACCTCGATGCCTAGTGGATTGAACCACTCAAGTCCCAGCAAGCTTGGGCGATCCTTGTCCACGATGGTCAGGGGCAAACGTTTGGTGTGGCCTTTGAACTTCACGTTGAATTCTCTTGTTCCAACTACTGGAATCTTGTTCCCTTGGTAGTCTTTAAGAGTCAGTGCTTGCTTCTGGAAATGTTTCTTCTGAATGTTTGGGAGTAGTCTGTGAATAGTGTCCCATGACACCATAGATAAATAGGAGCCTGAGTCCACTTCCATTTGGCAAGGCCTTCCTTCAATTAGTACCTTCACATGTACTTTTCTGCTTCTTAAGGGTGAAGAATGACCAATGGTGACTGTTTGATGAGTTTCATTCTTCCCATTTGCTTCTGTGTTGCCCCATTTTCTCACTGAAGTTGTTAGGCTTGAATTCTTTGTCAGGAAACTTTCTTCTGTGGGGTGGAGTTCTGGATGATTTGCAGACTCTTGCTAGGTGACCTCTTTTTTCACAACGGAGGCAGATGGTATCAAGAAACTTGCATTCAGTGCGGGGTGGCTCCCCACAACCTCTGCAGTAAAAATCTTGCCTCTTTCTTCCCAGGTCTTTCTTTTTCCTCTCCATTCTGAGTCTATAAATTCCTTCCTCCACCTCACTACAGTCTGACTCAGAATCTATTTGCTGCAATGAGTTGTTGTGGACTTTTCCACATCAGGATGGCTTGAGGCCTTGTTAATTTTCTTCATGGCTGCTGCTGAGGACTTGGTGGCTTCTGCTGAGGAGGCCTCTTCTATGGCTTCCTTCAACGTGATCTTAGGTTTTAATAATAATTTGCTCTGAAGCACCTTGTCTTTGAGGCCTAGAACAAATCGATCGCGCATGGCCTCTTCCAAGTTGTTAAACTCGCATGCACCCCAATGTCTCTTAAACTTGCCACGAAGTCGTTAACGTTTTGCTTTCCCCTTGATCCCGACGGTAAAACTCGTGTCTCTTAATGAGGCACGATACTTGTGGGGCGTAATGGGCTCTTAAAAGCTTTTCTAAATCAGGCCATTCCATTACCTTCACATCTGCAGCTCCCGCCAATGCCTTCGCCATCTTGAAAACCGCAGTGCGTGAGAAAGACCGCCCTCTTCCGCTTCTCGGAAATGTCGGAGATCGTTTCCCTCCAAATACATTTGGAAACGATCTGCACGAGTCCCAGTCTTCTGCCGTCGGATCGAACGGGGCTGGGGGTGTTCAGCGCAGCCATCTCTCTCAGCTTGTTTTCCGCGTCGTCTTCTCTTCAGGAAGGATCCCACCTTCGTCGCCAGTGTTAAGTTTGCATGAAGAGTCAGGCGGAGTGCTTCAGTGAAGAGTTTATTAGTGACTACAGCTCATAACAGACCCGATTTGGCTGGGCTGCGGCTGCTACTTATAGCCAGCAGCCGCAGTTGCCAGCCAATCAGAGTGCAGGATTTTCCCGCACTTTTTAAACCAATCATTTCTGACATTTTACAAGAACAGTTCAAACTAAACCAATGACATTCAAACCTGCATACATAACAGAAACAAACACTTTCCAATAAATTTAAATGTGTCTATGTCTCATTGATTTCACTGTGATCTAATCCCTTGAGATCAGCAATTGGAAGCCTAAAACGCTAAGTAGTATTGGTATGATTTGATTAGTTACTAATTAGAGGAAAAGGAGTTAGACAGAACTAGAGATCTGAAGTTAACAAGAGAATCTGGCTCATTGACTCTTGCCTACAAAAATGGTTCTTGTAAAAGTGGAAAGTCAACATGCAACAATATAAACCAGTGTTTTTCAACCTCAGCATCTTTAGCGTGTGTGGACTTCTCCCAGAACTATCTTGGGAGTTGAATTCCTTGCAATTTAAAGCTGCTGAGGTTGAGAAATGCTGCCATAAATCAAAACCAAGTGCTGTTTAATGCCTGCTTGTCACTAGCTTTCTACACACTGGCTAGATCATTATTTCATAGAACATTTATTGAAACTCCTACATTTCCCAGGGACAAAAATGCCCTTTAAATGTTCTTCAGAGAACTCTGCATAGAATATGTATTCATGAGTGGCTTCTGCTTGACTGGGCCAGCATTTAAATTAAGGGTAAGTGAGCAGGAACTTGAAGCTCCACTAGAAGATGCTTGAATTCTGGCAACACTCCAGCATCATACATTTTATTATGAGCAGTGAATAAGTTTAATAGCTAATGATGGTGGGAACTGTGCAGTGGTGGGATTCTAATTTATTTACTACTGGTTCTGTGGGTGTGGCTTGGTGGATGTGGCAGGGGAAGAATACTGCAAAATCTCCATTCCCTCCCCACTCCTGGGGGAAGGTTACTACCGGTTCTCCTAACTCCGTGGTGATGAACCTATGGCATGGATGCCGGAAGTGGCATGCAGAGCCATTACTGCCAGCACGCGATCCCTCAGCCAGAAAAGGTCTACTGCGCATGTGCACGCACCGCCCGCCTGACAGCTTATTGTCGGGTATCTGGCGTGCATGTATGGGGGCACAGCGGCACACAGGAGACACATGTGCATGTGCAGGGGGCATGGGAGGTGCACTGCCTTCTGGGTGATGGCATGTGAGCGCACAAGCGCATGCACAATTATCGGCATGGGAACCCAAAAAGGTTAGCCACCACTGTCCTAACTACTCAAAATTTCTGCTACTGGTTCTCCAGAACTGGTCAGAACCTGCTGAATACCACCTCTGGAATTGTGGCCAGACAACATCTGGAAAGTCACAATTAAAATAAAATTTATATTGCTGCCTACTCGCTCTTGGTGACTCAAGACAGCTTACAGGAAATAAAAACACAATACAAAAGAAATAAAAATAATAAAAAATAAGAATAATAACCCCCACCCCCATCCAGGCAACAGCACACACTCATGCCACCCATTTAATAAGATCCAGCCTGCTCTGGGTTCCCCAGGTTCAGGTCCAAAAGATGTCAGAGTTGGGGCCAGTCTACTTTCTGGAAGGATGATGTTTCAGAGGGATGGAGCAACCATGGAGAAATCATTTCTTCTGAGTCCCGCCAGATGTATCTCCTTAGGGGACAGGACATGCAACATTCCTTGCCTTCCTGCTCTAGTGGGTCAGGTGGATGTGACCAGGAAGAAATAGCTCCTTAGATAACCTAGTCCCAAACCATGAAGGGCTTTAAAGATGAAAAACCAGCACCTTGAATTGCACCCGGAAGCAAATTGGCAACCAATGAAGCTCCTGCAGGAAAGGTGACACATGTGCACACCAAGATCTGCACAAAACCATGCAGGCTGCTGCATTTTACACCAACTGGAGCTACCAGATGTTGTCAAGGGCAGCCCCATGTAGAGGACATTGCAATAGTTAAGAGTCACATTGTCAAAAGCCTCAGCAGGGCTACATAGCAAAGATAATATATTACAAAAACAAAACAAACCAGAAAACATCAACATCTGAGAAACTCTGGATCATCCTTCCTCAACTTGCTGCTATGCTAACCAGGGAATTATGGAGTTAGCTAAATACAGATAAGGGCATCAGACTATAAGAAGCTCTTCTGGATCTTGTGAGGGAATTGATAAGACTTTTAGAAAGGAAGAAAGCATTTACATGCAGCTGAAGAACACGGGAATTACTATTCTATTGGTGCTGGAGAAGAATAGGAAGATGTCATCTTTTTCTGTACTAATAAAGGAGGAACAGAGAAGATTGACAGGCAGAATTCCATGCAGCACATTACTAATGACTTCACTATCTATAAGAGATGATAGCCTCATGGATGATATGCCATCTGTCAGTCTTTTCTGGCACTGGATGAATACTTGAAAGTGGCTATAGCTGCTGCCATTCTCTCACCCATGTCCCCAATCCTTCCCACATGAAAGGATGGGTCATCACGAGGTTCAAAAAGAGATAATCAGAAGGCTGAGGATCTAAGAGCATATATCCCAGGGTTCATGTAAGCAGGACAACAGACAATCAGCTAGAAATCACTAATTTTAGGAAGGGAGAGAAATGAAAAATGAAACCATTAAGAAAAAACTGGAGTAGGAAAGCAATTTGGAAGTCTATATAGAAAGACACAAGATGTGTCTGAAGGAGCCTCAAGGGGAAAGAATTGTATAGCTAAAGGAGGTGCTGAGTTTCCTACATTAATTTAAATATTAGCCAGCTAAAGTGCTGCAGAATTTCATTTTTGAGGACTTTGGTTTCTATAGCTCAATATTTGTTTTCTGTATAGAAAAATGAAAAATGAAATTCTGCAGCACTTTAGCTGGTATTTAGTATAAGACAATGAAATGGTAGAATACACTGTGCCATTGCAAGTAAGTATTCTTCTTATTTTGCTACTTTACCAATCAATTTATAAATGCCTTCAGGACTTGCAGACATCATAAAATATGTTGCACTGGGTACGTCATTGGCTTCTTTAAGACATTGTGAGTATGTAACAGGACACCACTGAGAATGTCTTTACATGCCCTATGTGTGGGTGCCAACTCTACCCTTGGGGTGCATGAGATTCTGTTCTACCTGATGCTTTAAAATATCATTTTACTGAATATCAATGATGATGAAGCTAGCATAATGGAAAAGTACCCCATCTCTAGAACTTGATTTACAACACTGTCTGTTAACCCCACAAAGGTTGCATCAGAGCATCCTAATTGTTAATTAGTCTTCAATAAATGGGTATTTTATAACAGTTAATGGCAGTCTCACCAGGATTAGGAAAATCTCCCACATCAGGTATTTGATGAGTGCACCCAATAAACCATCTCTCAAATTTCAAAATGTGCCCCTGCCCAAAATTCTAATCTGTTTCAGCGTTTTTCTCTTACTTAAAAGGGAAAATATGTAAGTAATACGCATAAGAGGAAGAATAGGGTCAGCATATCTGGGCTGCCTGAAGATGAATGACTACTGGTGGCTAATAAAGATAATGGCTAAAATTTGCATTAGAAAAAGAAGAAATAATTTTTCTGAGTGCAAAACAAACTCTGTGGAAGAGCATCAGGCACAAAACTGATTTGCAACACAGAAACCAAGTGGCCCACAACAAGACGCGAGAAGACAATTAAAACTTGAACCGTTTCTGGCCTAAGTACTAAATTCCCCATGGCCTCTTGGGATTCCTATTTTCATCTTGTCAGCACTACACTGCATCAGAGCTATCTAATCAACTGTATAGTTAAAATATAGGCCAGCAGAGAAATTCTCCTGCATTTTTTATCCTATCAGGACTCCTCATTCATTTTTGATGAATGATAATTTACTTTAGAAAAATATTCAGAGAAGAAAGTTTCAGTTAACCTTTCATGGATGGTGCATTTTTGTGCTTGCTTATAAAATGGCCAAAATATAAATGCCCTTTTATTCCTAGAAAATTCCATTTCTTCAATTGTTTATAGCTTTCAAGCTTTAATTAAATACAAGGAAGGAAACAACATGGAAAACCTCCCTTTATTGGGCTTTTTCAATAGTGAAGATGTTGTCACCTCTAAGACAGCCTATCGTTCAGAAAATGCTGTTTCTTCTTGCCTTGGAAATATTCACAGAAATCACCCACTCAAATTTTTGAAAGATCACTTGTGTCCAACCTCACTTAAATGCAACTTACCAGATGGCCACTAATAACATTCCGAAAGAAGCTCGCAATTCACAACTATTTTTTTAAAAATGAATTGGGTACAGCAGTAATACTATCAGGCCACATAACAAAGATCTCCAGGTAAAGCTGTAGCAATTGCTCAAAAGCCCTTTCAGTGCATCATGATGCAGCAAGGCTCAACCAAGCCTGGAACTCAGGACAGCCTACAGAGTTGCCCCCACAGGGCCCCATGGGAGTCTGACAACCAATTAGAAACAATTCAAATCCCAACAGAGGGTATAAAACCCAGGCACTCTCAGCATATCAGCCTTTTCTTGATCTCCTCCTTCAGCTTGAAGCATGTGATCATCCTTCCTTTTCACTCTGGAGCTCCAGGCCATGTGGTCCTGTCGACCATTAAACCTTCCAAACAGCCTCCATGTTTCCAGTGTCTTTTCCTCCATTTGGAACTGAACCCAGAAGGATATTTCTTCCAACAGGGGGAAGGGATGGTTTTGCACAAATGGCAGGCAAACATGCACACACGCACTCAGCTCCATTTGGGTGAGCGGTGGGCATGCACACATCCGCACTAACCTACTGCTCGCACAAGTGGGGATAGGCATGCACGTACGTTCTCCCAACACTTCCACAGCCCGGTTCCAAAGGGCTCAAGACCTGGCAGTGGGCTAGAGCCTGGGGGTTGGGGACCCCTGCTGTATGTGGAAAAAAATTCAAGAGAATACAAAATGAATACAAGGAAAGAGGGTGTGGCAGCTGCTTGGAACAAATGGGAAAGAATTATGTTGCAAAGTGACATAGAAAAGAGAGGTGTTACAGTTATCAGAAGCATGAAAAAATATGCTTGGAGGAATGATAAATTGAAAGGGGCTGGGAATAAGAAAAACTGCCTATAAGAAATTATCAAAAAATACTGTATAATATACAGTATGTAGAGTTGTATATAGGTGTAAAGAAATAATCAGTAAGTCCAAAGAATGGTTAAGATTAAATAAAAGCAAAGTAACTTTAAAAAGGAAGTAGAAATACTATACATTTTGGATATGAAGAGAGAAAACAAGAACCACCAAATATATTAATGGGATTAAAATAATAAAGAAAGGATTTAAAGTAAAACTGAAGTGAGAGGATGCTTGAACAAGTATTTTAGAGAGGGACACAGGGTTGAAGAGTGCTATAAAATGTCAATCTCCAACAAAAATGATGAAAAGGAAATCATAATGGATATTAAAATGCAACATCTGCAGATGTGGGTGGCATAATAGTTAAAATATGGATATAATCTGCTTATGGAGCAGCTGTGCAATTTGTTTAATGTGTGTGAGGTTTGCAACAATGATTTGCAAGGATAGGAAGAAGATATGCCAGAAATACAGTGAATTGAGCTAGTTAAATTAGATTTTCTTAGATATCCTTTCCTTTTGTTCTGTTGTTATAAGCCTCTCTGAGATTCTTTTTCACGACAATTGTCCTTCCTCAGTCAGGCCAGAAATCTCATGTAATAGATCAGTGGTTTTTTAACCTTGGCAACTTTAAGATGTGTGTACTTCAATACTCTGAATACCCAAGCCCTCATAGTGGCTGGAGAATTCTGGAATTTTAAGTCCACACATCTTAAAGTTGCCATGGTTGAAAACCACTGCAATATATTATCTTTGCCTGTTCTCCCACCAGATGGCAAGGAGATGATGATATACACTGAAGACATGCCAGGAGCTTTCTCATCTACTCTACAACTTCCAAGGGAAGGAGAAATCTGTCTTGTTCAAAACCACCATCAGTGACCTAGAAAACAAAGCCCAGCTCCCTGTGGGGAGAAAAATATAATTTCCTGCCTCTCTAACATGAATTTAGATTCTCTGCATGTGCCTCCTACTCCCTCCCCCCCCAAAATAAAACCCAGCAAGAGGGGAGAAGAGTTCCATAATGAAATATGAAATACTGCTTCTTTGTATTAAATAATAATATAGAAGATAGATGCCGCATTAGATGACTTTCACCTATAGGTCTGTTTCAATGGCTTTGAGCTAATGTAGTTTAATATTATTATTTGCTTCCCTGTCCCCAACCCTCCCCACAACCTCCCTCCTGCTTTTCTTTCTTGGTGCAAAACAATTTCTAGAGAGAAGCAGAATTCTGAAACATAATTGAAAGATTGGTGTATTAAAACATTATAATTCTACTAGGATTAAAAATATATAGAAATAGAAATCATGGTGAATGTGTGTGGGGGCTTTTAAATAATACTTCGTTACTGCAGATTGAGAATTCTATTTCTTTTACAATATTAGCATGCTGCTGGGGTTTACCCATACTTATATACGGATGGGAGCAGCTTGAGTAGAATTCAGAAAAGATGCAGGAGGCATAGCCCTTAACTCTTAACAAATATTCCCCAATAATTTTTTTTTCTCTGCCATGTCTTCATGATACCATGTTTGCCATGTAGGAAGTTAGCACCCACCCCTCTGCTAAAAAATTAAAATATCCTAGGAAATATTAAAAAGGCAGAATATTTCCCCTGAAAAGAGTAGAAACTCAGAAGCAGAAACTCACCTCAGAAGCAGAAGCTCACCCCAACCTTTGTTAATGGGTGGGCCATTAAGGCCTGGGCCAGAATACTTTATATAACAAAGATCTCCAGATAAAACTATAGCAATTGCCAAAAGCCCTTTTCAATGCATTATCATCCAGCAAGGCTCAACCAAGCCTGGAACTCAGGACAGCCTACAGAGTTGCCCCTGCATGGTGCCATCGGAGTCTGACAACCAATCAGAATACAAGCTCCAATTCAAATCCCAACAAAGCTTATAAAACCCAGGCACTCTCAGCATATCAGCCCTTCTTGATCTTCTCTTTTCACCTTGGAGCATGTGATTATCCTTTTCACTTTGGAGCTCTAAGCCATGTGGTCCTGTCCACCATTAAACCATCTTCCCAAACAGCCTCCATGTTTCCAGTGTCTTTTTCCCCACTTGGAACTGAAGCCAGAAGGATAATTCTTCCAACAGTCATACATAGCTGAAGTTGCATATAGAACAGAACAGGATAGGATAGAACAGAATAGAATAACAGAGTTGGAAGGGACCTTGGAGGTCTTCTAGTCCAACCCCCTGTTCAGGCAGGAAGCCCTATACCATTTCAAGCCAAGATCTTTATGGAATAAAAGAATGAAAACTTAGTAACTTATGATTTAGACCTTTTTTGAGGGACTAAAATGGTGTCTCTTGTGTCAGATTAAGTCAATATGGGTTTCCGGTTAGCTGTCAGAGAGAAGGGATGTGCGGGCAGAGGACTCTGCGGAGCACGAACCTTCACTTACCGCTCGTGGGGGCTTAACAGAGCCCAAAGGGAGCTTGGAGAGCTCCTGAAGGAGAGGGGTCCCTGGAAAGAAACCCCAGGCGGCGGTCTGCGGTGGAATCGGGGTAACCAGAGCGAACAAACGAACGAGCGGAAGATCGGGAGGCTAGCAATGGCCACCCTCAAATGCTGACAGCCGACCACACTAGCGGTGACCAAGCAGAATCTAAGGTACGGCTTTGCGAGATCAAGCAATATCCAATAAGCAAAAACAAACAAGATAATTTAGATGCCAATAGACAATCTTGAAAATATTTGAAGAAAAGATTAATAGCTCTAATCTAAAAAGCTGACCAAACGGCGAGATTCATGACGAGCGGAAGAAGAGAATAGAAACGGAAATTTAAACTGTTAGAAGGAGAACAAGAGCAATATATATAAAACTGAACAAGTACATATTATTAAAATATATATACAACTTCGGGTCGGACTTTAACTTAGACCTTAATTTGAACCGAAACAAGACATAAAGATTTCAACTTAAAGATAGCAGCAGAGTTGATTGAAAACGGATGCTGTGGATTCTTTACAAATTAATCCACTTGTCAACTGCGGAAGATTGAGACCGAAAAGAGATACTTAATACTTGGATTGGGATTTTACAGATTTTACCGAATTTTTTCTTTTGACCTACCTAAGAAAGACAGTTGAGATACAGATCTTTTCAAAAAAAAAAGAAAACTTTTCGAAGATCGCAGCTAACAACAAAGAAGGAAGCAGCAGAAGAGAAAAGAAACCTCCTGAGTCACGCTGCAACAAGAAAGAGCGGAAGTGAAAGTGATACTTTAGATACATTAGACTTTCGAATTACTTTCCCTTTCTAAACTTTAAACTTGTAACTCTTACATAGATACTTTCTCTGATTCTGTTTCTTTTCTTTCCTTTCCCTTTCTCCTTTTTTATACTTGAAAATTTTTCTATAATTATACTCTTACCTCTTGTCTTCCTATTTTCTTTCTAATCACTACTGTATATTAAGAAACAACTGTTAATATTTTGCTAATACTTTTTTAATATCTTAATATTTAAATAACTATTTACCTAAAACTACTGAATCACATAATTATATAATTGATAAGCGTCTCACTAGAATTGTTGACTTAGGAAAGAATTATTTTTTATGTTCTAAATATTAGAAGAGATATTGGATAAGTATAAATAAGTATTGAATAAGTATATCTATGTTATATGTATTAAGATAATTAAGATAATTTTGTCTACACTAAAACAAAAGAGGGAGGAGATTGGGATATAAACTTGACTTAGGTGGAAAGAAACAAGGGGAAAAAGTGAATTTCAATTGATATTGTGGGAAAACTCCAAGCGAAATTTGAAAAATGACGAGTACTACCAATATTTCTAAGACTGGCACAGTTAGGAAAGCTCCTAACCAATTATCAACTACCATGACAGTGCAGAGTCCCTCTGCACAAAAGACAATTGAGGAAACACTCCCTAAAGAACGTGCAAATTCCTCTAAGGACCTACAAAGTTTATTGTTAAGCATGCAGGAAATGATGGTCAAAAATCACGAGGAGATGAAAGAGGAAATTGGGTCGGTTAAAGTAGATTTGAAAGACAAGATACAAAAGATAGACGAAAAATTTGAAATATTTCAGCAGGAGATGAGGAAAAATCAGGAAAAAATATTAGAAATAGAAACAAAGGTGACCAAAGAGGAAAAGAGAGTAGATGAGCTGACAGAAAAGTTAGTAAGAGAGAATAAAGAATTAGAAACTGCAATCATCCATCTCGAGTCAGAAAAAGCTGCATATTATTTAAGATTTCAAAATGTGAAGGAAGAAAGGGAAGAAAATCTATGGGAGGTTATGACAGATATTTTAGCTGGCACACTAGAGATGGAAAAAGAAGATTTAATGAAGGAAATTGACGAACTGTACAGAGTCCAAACCAACTACGCTAGGAGATTTAACCTACCAAGAGAGATACATGTTAAATTTGTCAAGAAATCTTAGAGATGAAATTCTACATAGATCCAGAGATAATATTTACAGTATGCCGATAAAACAATAATAATTCTTAAACAAACCCCCCAAAAAATAAGAGATTTGAGAAGACCATATCAATTTTTAACGACCAAACTGATAAAACAAAATGTTAATTTTAGATGGTTAGTCCCAGAAGGTATAATGGTTACCTGGCACACAAGAAATATAAAATTGAGACTATAGAGAAAGCAGAGATGTTTTTTGACCAACACTTAAACAGGGAGGGAGTAGATGAAGACAGGGAAGAAGCTAGGAGAGCTGAAAGGAAAAGATTAGAGACATATAAAAAGGTAAATATAACTGACAGTAAAGATGATAGCAATGGGAAACCAGAAGTTCCAGAAGAACCCATGGACATTAGAATTACAAGGAGCGCTAAATATAGGATCCAATAAAAACGCAAATCTATCCGATCTTATATCTTGGAACATAAATGGATTAAACTCACCGGTAAAAGGAAAAAGGTTTTTAAGCACCTACAAATTCAAAAAGCAGACATTATAGCACTACAAGAAGTCCATATCACCCAAAAACAGAAACATCTATTAGAGAATAAAAATTAGGCAATATGTTTGCGGCTTTAGACCAAAAGAAAAAAAGAGGAGTAGTACTTTATATAAAAGATAGGATCCCTGCTTCATTAATATACTCTGACAAAGATGGTAGGACACTTATGGTAGAAGTTGAACTGGGACAAATTAAATGTTTATTAGTGGTAATTTATGCACCAAATGGCCCCTAAGAATTCTTTTTTCAGAAATTATATGATAAACTTAAAGAATTGCAATATCAACAGTTATTTATCATAGGAGACTTCAATGCAGTTGTAAATAAACTATTAGACTATAAAGGAAATAACACCAATCTGGAAAAAAAATTACCAAAAATATTTTTGATCTCATGAAGGAATTTAATATTAGTGACGTCTGGAGAGAGAGGAACACGAAGAAAAACAGTTTACTTATTATTCTAACCGCCACATGTCCTGGTCAAGACTTGACATGGTTTGGGCGACCAAAAATTAAACTCAGGAATTCTAGATATAACAATGGAACCAACTACACTAGCAGACCATAATATGATTAGGCTTAGATGGGAAGGACAACAACCACAATTAAACAATTGGATGCTCCAGAGGTCGATTTTAAAAGATGAAGTTTTTAATAATATACTGACAAAAGAATTAGAATTTTTTTTTCAAGAAAATAACCCTCAAGACACCTCCCTTCAAAACAATTGGGATACTGCCAAAGCAGTGATGAGAGGAGTGTCTATTAAATACATGGCCAGGAAAAATAGAGAAAAAAGACAAAAGAAAATAAAATTACAGCAGGAATATGATGAATGGCATGAAAGACTGCAACCACCCCACAAGATGAGCAAGTCAAATTTCAATTGGATAAGATCAAACATAAAATAAATTTAACTGAGAAGGAGGAACTAGCTCAGAAACTAAAGAGGACAAAGCAATACCAATTTGAAAATGCAAATAAACCAGGACGTTGGTTAGCCTCTAAACTTAAAAAAACAAAATGAAAAAAGATGGATTACTAAATTAAGAAATGAACAAGGGGATATATGTTATAAAGAGGAGGATAAAAGGCAGATTATTCAAAAATACTATAAAGATCTATACACAGAGACAAGTCATGTTACAGAAGACCAAATTTTAAAATACTTAAAAAATACAGATCTCACACAAATTTCAGAAGAAGATGAAAAGCGTTAAACCATTTTATAACCCTTCAAGAAGTCTATGAGGCTATCAACAAAAAAAAATAGATAAAGTCCCAGGTCCAGATGGCTTACCAGCAGAGATTTATAAAGCACAACAAGAAATTTTAGGAAAGGAAATGGTAAAAATTTTCAATGAAGTTTTAGACAAAGCGAATTGTCCTCAATCATGGCAAGAAGCTAAAATATCCATCATTCCCAAATCAGGCTCGATCTAACAGAACCAGGGAACTATCGGCCAATCTCTCTCCTTAATGTAGATTATAAAATCTTTATGACGATCTTGGCAGAGAGATTAAAAAAATACTTAATAAACTCATATCCCCTGACCAAAATGGCTTTCTCCTCAGAGACATCTTAGAAACAATATCAGAGTAGCGTTGGACATATTAGAGTATTATGAGGATCGGAGTGCAGAACAAGCTGCATTGCTATTCTTAGATGCCCAAAAGGCATTTGATAATGTGAAATGGGACTTTATTCTACAACAAAGTGAATATTTGAAGTTAGGACCTAAATTCTCTAATGTAATTAAGGCTATCTATCAAAAACAATATGCTACAATTTTAATTAACGGGGACTTACAGAAAAGTTTCAAATACAAAAGGAACGAGACAAGGCTGTCCATTGTCACCACTGCTGTTCATTATGACATTAGAGGCTTTAATTAGGACAATTAAAAAGACAATGATATAAAAGGACTAAAAGTAAAAAGGGAAGAATTTAAATTACAGGCATTTGCAGATGACCTTCTTTTCATTCTGGAAGAACCTCAATCTTCAGGACCTAAACTTTTACAAAAATTGGATGAATTTGGTTTAGTAGCAGGATTAAAAATAAATAAAAAGAAAACAAAATGATTACTAAAAATATGACAAGTAAACAGAAAGAATTACTGACCTCAACAATGGGCATTGAAATTGTTGAAAAATTAAATATTTAGGAATCATTATATCCCCCAGATATAGCACACTGAAGAAAGACAACTATGACCCACTTATTAAACAAATAAGGGAAGACCTAATAAGATGGAACAATTTAAAATTATCCTTTATGGGCAGGATAGCCACGATTAAAATGAATATCTTACCAAAATTCTATTTCTCTTTCAAAACGCCCCCATAAAATTAAAAAAATCCTTCTTTGATGAATTAAATAGATTAACATCAAATTTTATTTGGCAAAAAAAAGACCAAGGATAAAACTAAAATTACTGCAAGATGCAACTGAAAGGGGGGATTTGGCCTACCAGATTGGGAGCTGTATTATAGTGCTGCAATTATGACTTGGATAAAAGACTGGATAAATCACACAAATACAAGGATACTAACATTAGAAGGCTATAATCTCCAGACAGGATGGCACTTTTTTCTTAGACAAGATAGTTTAAAGGGACACAGCTACGTTTTGAAACACAAAGTAAGACAGACACTTCTACACACCTGGTTCAAAATTAAGAAACAAATGTATATTCAAATACCAATCTGGATATCAACATTAGAAGCTTTGATGCATCCACACCTGCTAAGATACGATAAAATTATTACTTATGAAGAACTGTTAGATGAAAAGGAGATTTACAAACTAGACAGCGGTTGAAGGAACAGGGAATAGAATTGGAATGGTGGGCCTATCTACAACTCCAAGCTAAACATGCAGAAGACAAAAAGGAATTGGGTATTAGTAAAACTAGGACGAATTAGATGAAATCTTGTTAGGACCAGATGTAAAAATGATTAAAAAAACATACCAAGTATTATTACAAACCAAATTGGAAGAAGAAACAGTCAAAGAAACAATGATACACTGGATGAGAGATTTTGGTCACAGCATAGCTTTGAATGATTGGCAAAATATTTGGACTAGAAATAAAAAAATAACCCTTGCAATTCCATTTAAAGAAAATCTGTATAAATTATTTTATAGATGGCATATAACACCAACAAGACTATCTAAAATGAATAATAAATTTTCCTCTCTTTGTTGGAAGTGTATTAAGGAAAGAGGTACATATTATAATATATGGTGGAGTTGTGGAAAGGCCCAGGAATATTGGAAAGAAATACATCAATGCTTACGAGAAATTTGTGATGTAGAGATTAATTTCAAACCAGAATTTTTTTTACTGGGAATCACCAATAAGACCTATCCGAAGGAAATCTTTTATTTAATGATCCATATTATTACAGCGGCAAGGATGGCCTTTGCACAGAAGTGGAAAAACACTGAAACTCCAACAGAAGCGGAACTTACGAAGAAAATAATTGAGTCGCAGAAATGGACAAATTGACAATGGAAATTAAAAATAAGGAAGAAACGGACTATTACAAAACCTGGAACAACTTCTATGGATGGTTAGATAAGAAAAAGACTTAACAGACTTTCTGAATTGGACTTAACAAATGATGGAAAATGAATGATATGAGCCTAGCCGTACTAGGTTTGACTGTAACATATGTTTTGTGTTTGATTACGTTTTGTTTATGTCAGTGTTTGTTTGTTTGTTATGTTTAATTACTAAATAAAACTAATTAAAAATTAAAAAAAAATGTCAATATCATAAAGCAAAAAAGGGATGGAGGTTGCAGAATCTTTTTCTGTTTCTGGAATATTGTTATTTTTTTCACTAAATCTAAGAATATAATTTTAAAAAGATATTTGATGTAATTTGAAACAGGTGATCTACTGCATCTACCACAAGGCTAAGTCTGACTTAGACTTAAAGAAACAGTTAGTGGCCTGTAACTGGTAAGACTGGCAATCATTTAACACAGTCAGCTTTCAATGGCCTCTTAGTGACTTGGGGTTTGGAATAGTGGTGGGATTCAATTTTTTTTACTACCAGTTCTGTGGGCGTGGCTTGGTGGGCGTGGCAGGGGAAGGGTACTGTAAAATCTTCAGTCAGAGGTGGTATTTGCCGGTTCTCTCAACTACTCAAAATTCCCTCTACTGGTTCTCCAGAACTGGTCAGAACCTGCTGAATACCCCCTCTGGTTTGGAGTCATGAGTGTGCTAAGCAAAAACTGGAATTAGCACATCCTCTCAATATATATTCCCCATTATGTGCCTGCTTACTCTCTTGTAATCCCTTCCTTCTAATGAATGTAAATACATTCCCTTCTTGCGAATTATCCCAGCACCAGGAAAAGCATTCCAAAGGGTGGGGGATTGGGGGGAAAAGAGAGGTGAAGTAAAATTATAAGTACAGTCATGGTCCTGTGATTCTCTATTTAGGCATCACATAGCTAGCTGCCAAGTTGCCAGTCCTAATTGCGGTTATTAAACAAGGACTACCTATACTTTAAAATAATAGTGTGTAATTCTCAGGAGCACATGGACGAAAAAATCCTAGGATACTAGATTTTCCAAAGAAGAACAGAGCTGCTGGAAACAAGAATTTGCATTTTGCATAGATGGTTCCATCATGCCTGATGAATAAAAAATCAGGAGAGGAAAACTTTTATTTTTCTAAGAAGCTGGATACAAAGATTTGTATTAGCCTAAAGCTCACATCACCTCTCCATTGTATTTCCTGCAGGCAGTATTGGAGCCCTATTTTTCAATAAAGCACAGTGAGATTCTGTGGTGTAGAGTTCTAAATTCTTTACAATAATTATCCCCCCCAAAAAAAGAATTGAATTGCTCTGTCACCCAGTTAAGAACAAGCAAACACAGATATTTTTGGAGTACTTGCAGATTTATTGATTAGATAATTGATAATTATTTGTGAAGTATTGGAATTCCAGCTGTAACGATACCTGCTCTCAGACAATGAGCTATCTCAGCCAAATTATAATATCGCCAGCAGAAACACACCTTCCTATTGCTGTCTAAATTGCAAAATGGGGGAATAGTCTGGTGAAGACAACTGCAGCATCCAATTTCAGGCCAATTTCAGGCCAATTTCTCCTACATTTCAGCCAGCTGTGTACAATTTACCTTTTTCCCTCTGTGGGAAGCCATCCCCCCCCCCGCTAGAAGAATGAAATATTTTGAGGAACATTAAAAAGGCAGAATATAAGGGGAGAAATGGAGAAACATGTTTTTAGAGGCAGAAAGATGCCCCAACTTTTCTTAATAGCCCACAGCAGATGTCAACACTTAAGAGATAAAGAGCTTATTGAAAGAGGAATGTAAGTATCTAAATAACTCTATTCATAAGCAAAGCAAATACTGCAGGCAGAAATCCATTCAAGACAGGATATTTTGAAACTCCCTGCAGCAAAGTCTGAACAAAGGCAGAGTGGTAGGATTAGAAGCAGCCCCTCATCCAAGATCCAAAACAGGACAAAAGCCATTAAGTCACAATAGGAATTGCTCAACACTCTTTCAGAACACAAGCCCCTTCATTGCATCATCCCAGAGCAGTACAAACTTCACCTGGGAGCGCAGATAAACAATAACCCAGAGGTTGACCAAATTAGCTCAGACAAGCACCTAGGATTTGCATTTCCTCTTTTGCCTATATAGCCAGTTATGACCACTACATAACCCCTACACGACCCAATAGGAATCTGACAACAGCCAATAGAATATTAAAGGACATGTTCTTGCACAGGAACAGGAAGCTCAAATACAAAGCCCAAAGAAGGTATAAACCCCCCACCGCCCCCATTCTCAACTCCATTTTGTCAGTTGCACCAGAACCATAAACACTGGTGGTTCCGTTCATCATTAAACCATCTTTCCAATCAGCCTCCATGTTTCCAGTGTTTTTCTCCCAGCTTGGAACTGAATCAGATGGATATTTCTTCCAACACTTCCTTTAACAGAAAAATCTATCACCCTTCTACACAACTGCTTTGTGCTGCTTTTGAACTGGATCTGATGTTCTCACAGAATCCTGTTTTGAACTGATTTACCTCTGACTCTGCTCCTATTTATTTGAAACAGCAATAAATCCAGAATTTCTCTTTGGATTTCCATTTCTCCTGGGGTTTCCATTCATTCTGGCTTTCATCTCACAACTCAAAGAGTTCTCAAATAGGCAACTTTTGGAAGATTTTTGGGTTTTGTTTACATAGATCATTGTGTGGTTCTTAAAAATTGATACCAACTTGACTGCCTGTAGGATCAATTTGTAAGCAGAAGAACAGAAGAAGCTGTTGTTGTTGCATGGGGAAAATATCATTCTACCAAAAATCTGTTCATTCAGATGTGGTACAGCAGCTTTCTCAAACTTGATGCCCTCAAAGATGGAACATCCTGTAACTTTTGTCCCTCCCAATACTACAGAGTAATTCTCAATACAGTATGTACATGCATGGTGGGATTTCAGATCCAATACATTAAGAAGACAAGAAAAACTTCTGTACAGCACCAGTAAGGAACTCTACTTTCATATACTCTCTACACACCCATTAATATACATGATCTGTGTGGGATTAAGCATTCATTCTCAGATTTCAATCTCTTTAGAAATTGAAAACTGCCACTTTAGCTTTCCACTGGATCCATAATTTTTAAAATTAACCACTACCTAAGAAGGAAGGGGGGAAGAGATTTACAATGCTTCTGGAATTGCAAATTAATCCTTCCCTTTAGTAAAATAGAAGGAAATGTGGATATTTAAGTTTCCAGCAAGTCAATTTCTCCTTTTGGAGAGATATTTTATTCCCTTGATTTCTTGGTTTTCAATTTTTCTTCTCCAACACTTCATCAGCATTTTGTGCTCACTGAACACTGTATTCTTGGTTTGTTTTCCTTCCTTCAATTGTTATTTCCCCCCCTAAAGTTTAAGCTATTTCCCCAAGTAAGCTGACATTGTCCTCTTAGAAGTGTCAACTGGGAGGTGCTATAAACAATAGCCCTCAAAATATGAATACTGGAAATGGAAGGTTATCAGATTTATCATACCAAAAACAATTCCACCATATTTGTTAAAATCATCCCCTTAAAGGTAGCTTTTTGCTTCAGACTTTCCTACTTTCCTTCCATTCAATTCTACTTTAACAATTCAGACAAAATTGTTTTTAACTGCAAATAGGCATGAGATCAAAACTAATGTTCCATTTCAAAATAACTTTTGATCTCTCACTTTTTTTTTCATTTTCTCATTTATTGATTAAACAACATGTTCTTTGACTTTCAAAGCAGAGAGAAGTAAACATGGCCACAAATCAAGTGCTTTTACAAGCTTGTTGCCAAGGATAAATCAACAATTGAGTACTCAAACAGGAAAAGTAACGCCTACCATTTACAGAAAGACTCCAAATCCATTTTCTTATTAATAAAACAAGAAGTTATGGGAGGTTCCTTTTAAAAAAACCAGATCTTTCCACACTACTGTACTAACAGTATTAACTCTAAACTTGCTTTCTTATTTTCTCATAATACAAATGAAATATACTTTTATAAAAACACTGTCCTATTAATAAATTCTCTAATTAGTTAACAATCTGCTTGGAGCAGGTGTTGGGAGAACTGCAGAGTTGGGATCATTATCCATCATACACAGATAAATGTGGAGACTGTAAATTGCTACAGTCTGCCTTAAATTTAGCTTTTATTTGAATTTCCTACAATATTGTCTGGTACTCAAATTTTTATAGTGACTTCAAAATGATGAAGAAGACAACTTGAAGTGACCCCGGATGGTAGAAATCAACCCCATCACTTTATTTAAAATACTTTAAAATGTTTAGAAACAAAAGTTTAAAAAATGCTGTTCTAATTTTTCTATTTCCTGTGGACCTGATTTTGCCCTCTCCACCAGCATTTATAAAATCTGTAATGACTTCTCTCTTTTACTAGGTTTTTAACTATTGGTAGGATTTTTAGTGAGTCCTCCTCATAACAGATAAATTAGAACAGTGTTTCTTAAACTTTTGTTTCATCTGGTGCTAGTCAACTTGAGGGCTTAGTCTTTTGTTAGCCAACTTCATCAAGTTACCCAACGTGATGTTCAACTGCGCAGGAAATGCACAGAGAATAAATCAATTAAATCATTAATACAGGGCAGATGGCAGAGCACATTCTAGATCTACCTTCATTGACATCTCATTACCTGCCTTAGTATCATTTTGCTTAATAATGTGGCCAGTCTGGATTCATTCCTCTTAAAGTCTGTACTGAGAGCCCCTGAGGATCCCATGAGACCCTCCCTGAGGTCTGCTAAATCAAAAATATTTCCCAAATACTGGTTATTATTGGTATTTTATTGGTTGGGGTTATTTTCATGAAAAACTATTTTATTTACAATATGTTAATACCTTACTCTTGATTTTTAACTTTTTTATTTAATTGTTGTTAATTCAGTGCTTTCAATGCTTTTATATTTATGCTTTTATGCCACTGTAAGCTGCCCAATGTGTCTCTGGATTGTGAGACAGGTGGCATATAAATTTAATAAAGAAATAAATCTCCAATGGGTTTAATATTGTTATTTTTACATGGTTCAATAAATAGTATCGATTTTACACTGAGTACAGTAAGAAACTCTAAGGAAACTTAAGAAAACCTCTTGCTGTTTTAAAGAACATTCACTTTTTTTTTGTAATATATTGTATGCTAATCTGCAGAAGGAATGTACCATCAGGAAAGCTTCCCTGCCAAATTAGCATATTCTTACAATGCAAAAGTACATCCCACCCAGAAGCATTCCAATTCAGTTCTGGCCTTGGATGATGTTCTTCAGTCCTCCCAGTATAATGGCAGTGACAGCTTCCCACACAGATGCCTCCAAATAGCATCCACAGTCTGGTCGCTCCAGAGGAGAAAGCTGCATAGTGAATATCGACTCAGCAATTTTCTGCACTGCAGCATGCCAGCTTGTGAGCTGCAATTCATCTTTGCACAATGGATCCTGGGGTTCTGAAGAAAGCTTTCCCTTGTGTCAACTGGCTACTCAAAGCAGGCAGCGGCTTTCCAAACACAGGGCCCTTTCTTACAGGCAGCAGACAAAGCAAATCACTGCTTAGATTTCAATTGTCTCTATGATGCTTAGCATAGTTCTAGTTAATGTTTGTTATTGTTGATTGCCTGTGAAAGGGGAGTGAGGGAGTAACAGACCAGAGCTCCCACACATAACGCCATCTGCTCTTAAAAACTTATTTCCATGGATGTTACTCACTCATTTCCATCTTTTGCCTCGTGAGTGATAACTACATTAGCAAAAATGAAGTTGAAACATACCTTATAGTTCTGAAACTGGCCCAGGGACTATTACTTTCTTATCTTATCTTATCATTTTACCTGAACATTTTATGTTCCTCCTAGAATCCAAGAGGATGAAGCAAATCATGAAACTTAAGTAGAAACAAGTCTCTGCTCTAAATGCCTTTTCCGTACAGCAATTGTTGCAGTTAAACCAGGAACGAAGTCAAAGCAATGGTCTCCACTGTTTAATTTTTTTTTTCATTTAAAAAGGTAAAGGTTCCCCTCATACATATGTGCTAGTTGTTCCTGGCTCTAGGGGTCGGTGCTCATCTCTGTTACAAAGCCAAAGAGCCAGCGCTGTCTGAAGATGTCTCCATGGTCATGTGGCCAGCATGACTAAAAGCCAAAGGTGCACGGAACACTGCTACCTTTCCACCAAAGTGGTCCCTATTTTTCTACTTGCATTTTTACATCCTTTCAAACTGCTAGGTTGGCAGAAGCTGGGACAAGTAACAGAAGCTCACTCCGTTACGCGGTGCTACGGATTTGAACCGCCAAACTACCGACCTTTCTGATCGACAAGCTCAGCGTCTTAACCACTGAGCCACCGCGCCCCTATTTTTTTCATTCAGCTATTTTCTATGTAATTAAATGTCATTTGTTTAGTCTTGGCTTCACATACATTTGGACCCATTGCAAAGTTTGGATTTAATTGCTAAGAGTCAGGAGCACACAGATCTAATAATATTTTGTTTTATTTTAAAACCTGACTGTCAAGTAGAGATGTAGTTTTTAACTCAGTTCCCTGAACGAGGCTTGGAATAACTTCAACTTTAAGAGTGCTGAAAAGAAGGCCTAATTCTTTAGCAACAATACGCATATCTCTCCAGATGGTCTCATAGAATGGATTGGATACAGCGCTACATAAAAGAAGATCAATGTTTTGTATTTCATTAAGAAATGTGACATACTAATTACAGTCTGTTCCAAAATCCAACCTGGCTACTTAGCCCTGTACTAACTGAAATTTCCGAACCAGGCACAAAGGCAGCCCACTTAGAGCATGCAACAGTAGTCAAGCATGGAAGATAATATGAGCATAGTTTGAAAATGTCCAGCAAAAATTTAATCAGAAGCACAAATTAATTATCATTAATTAATTAACTAGCACTAATTAACTAATATTAATCAGAAACACATTCTGTTGGGTTTATGTACCAATTAATTCAGTTATCCATTGAATGTTTCATCATACTTTACCCATTCTAATATTTTCCAAAAGTGTTGGATCAGCCTTCATAGTCCCCAGCCTTTGGCCACAATAGTTCAGAATTTTAGAAGTTAGAATCCAATGGATTTGGTAGTCATAAGGTCAGATAAGGCTAGTATATTTTACAATAGTCTACCCCAGTTGGAAGCACTAGGGACTGAAGATGGATTTTATACTTTCAGAAATATTGAAGGGATTTCTTGTTCAGATAAACATTATTTCTTCTTCTCAAAATTTGAAGGGAAACTGTTTGGGTACAATTTAACTAACATCGCTTCTGCAGTAGTTTGAGCCCAATTTCTAGATCTGTAATTCAGTCTTCATAGAAGATTCTGTGTGCACTCATGATTTTGAACACCAATCTCATTTACTTATTTATGAAGAATTATGAAATTTGGAGGCTTGCATATTATTTTGTAACCTAGGGTTTACTTAACAAATCAACTGACCCAGGTTAACATTTTTGCTCATAGTCAGCATACTTGTTCTTGCTTATTCGGATACTGAAGATGTTTCTTTCTGTCTACAAAATACATATTCCCCAAGTGAAATCACCCTGGATATTTAATTAAAAGAAAAAGTACTTCCTTCAAAATCGGACATGTTCACAAATATTATTTGAAAATATTAAATTGAAATATCTATGTATTTTTATTCAGGATTAAAATAAATGCATTAGATCACATTTATCCCAGATTATATACCATATAGTCTGATATATAGTTTCACTGATGAAACTATTGATTTTATTTGGAAAAAATCAATATGCAAGGTTATAAATACAAGAAAGAAGGTTTTTGCATTAAAACATGAAGATGGATCTGTATGTAGAACAAGAGCAGAATTGTTACAAATAATTGGAAAATTTTATCCTATACAAAACATCAAGATTACTCAAGAGTAACAATACCACAAAAGAGGAAATGCTATTGGAGAAAGTATCAAATAATCATAAAATCAATAAAAAATGGCAAAGCTTCAGGAAATGACTGCTACAATTGAAATACTGAAAGATGGTGGTCACAGTTTACACAAATACTAGCAAAAGTTTACTCAAGATGCCTCAGAGAAGAAAAAATACTTACTACATGGAAAAATGCTGAAGTGATTCTTACAGACAAGAAAGAGGCCCAGGATGATTTAAAAAACTATTGCCCAATTAGCCTTCTTTCAGTCATCTACCAAGATAATAGCAAAAAGAATATTGACAACATTAAATGATGCACAGCCAAAGGAGCAGGCAGGGTTCACAAGTGGCTACAGCACAATGGATTACATCCAGGTTGTTCAGTAAGTCACTGAAAGGCACAACGAGTGCACCATGCCTCTGTTCATGGCTTTAATTGACTACGAAAAGGCGTTGACTCAGTATTCCAGCAATCAATAATTAATGTATTGCTCAACCAAGGTGTAGACCAGCTGTGGGCAAACTACGGCCCGGGGGCCGGATCTGGCCTGTTCGGCTGTTCTATCCAGCCCACGGAGCTGAAAGAGCGGAGGGTTCTCTTGCTCTCCCAGAAGGCTACGTGAAGTAATCTAACTTTGAATTTATATTAGTTCACACAAATACTCCATCCATGCTTTTGTTCCAGCCCTCCGGTCCAGTTTAAGAACCCATTGTGGCCCTCGAGTCAAAAAGTTTGCCCACCCCTGGTATAGACACTGCTGATGTAAACTTACTACAATCGATATATGAAAAAACAATGGAGACAATTTGCCTTAATGATCTTAAAGTGGAAATCAACATAGAACAAGGTGTATGACAAGGCGATACAATATCAGCTATTCTTTTCTCAATCCTGCCTTGAAGTTTTCGCAAACTAGAGTGGGCAAAATATGGAATAAAAACAATGGCAGCTATTTAAATCACTTAAGATACACAGGTTATATTTTTTCTCTTCTCATAAGACCCAGAAGAGCTACAAAGACACATATAAGAGCTGCACAAAGCCTGAAAACCTTAAAAATAAACCTGAAAAAGTGCCAGGTTATGTTTAATAAATTCACCAAAGAAAGAAGAAAAATTATATCTGGAGAAGAACTAGAGATAGTAGACCACTACATATACCTTGGCCAACAGATCTCAATGGAAGGTCATACAATAAAGGAAATTGAATGGCGTGTTAAATGTGGTTGACAGTCATTCGCAAGTAAGCATAATTTTCAAGAACCCCCTATGCCTGAAGAGAAAAGTTTTCAGTGTGTGCTACCTGCTCTAAGATATGCATGTGAAACATGGATACTAACCTCACAAGCTACAAGTGGCAAAGAGCCATGGAAAGATACATGCTCAGCATTTGAAGACAAGATAGAAAGACCAGTGCATGGATTGCAGAACAAACGAAAGTATACAATATCATCAAGAGAGTAAAAGAATTGAAATGGAAATGGGCTGGTCACATAGCATGGCAGGTAGACCAAGGCAGTCCTAGAATGGATCCCACTTGATAAAAAGCATCCATGAAAGAGACCTTAAAACAAAACAGATCAATGACATCAGCAATATTATGGGCACAATTGGCAAAAGAAAGCTCAGGACCATATTGATTGGAAACATACAGAAGAGGCCTTCATCCTGCAGTGGATAGACAATGATGATGTCTATCATCATCAGTGATGATGATGGTATACCATATTACAAAACTATTTATAAATTAGTAAAATGTGAGTTCTCTTCTTTGTTCCTACTGAAATAAATGTTCAAAATGCAGAGCATGCCCATAGCCTATTTATTCAATATAAAAACTACTGTATGCCTAATTAAACTTTTTTATCAATTATGTAACTAGGAACTCAACTTTCACCTCTTAAAAAAGAAATTACACAGCTTAACACAAATAATAATAATAATTTATTAGGCTTGTATGCCGCCCTCTTTCCCTAAGGACTCAGGGCGGCTAACAATATAAAAACCCATTACAGATTTACAATAAAAAGAAATTAAACCAAATACAAGCCTAACAATTAAAATCCAATTAAAATTTAAAAACCCTCTAAAAACAACCCCCCCTTGGTAAGCCCAGACCGGCCTGCTGAAAGAGCCAGGTCTTAAGGTCATGGCAGAAGGAATGGAGATCGGGGGCCAAACGAAGGCTCAAGGGGAGTTGGTTCCACAAGGTGGGTGCTCCCACAGAGAAGGCCCTGCCCTGGGCACCACCAACCGACAATGTCTGGCCGACAGTATCCCAAGGAGGCCCTGTCTGTGGGAGCGTACCGGGCGATCAGAGCATGATGCCGGCAGGAGCGCTCCCAAGTACCGGACCCAAGCCATGTAGGACTTTATAAGTTGTTATCAACACCTTGAATCTCACCCAGAAGGCAACCGGCAACCAATGCAGGTCGCAGGAGGGGTGTAATATGGGAGTATCGGGACACCCCCATCACAGCCCGCGTGGCCGCCTTCTGCACCAGCTGCAACCTCTGGGTGGTCCGCAAGGGAAGTCCCATGTAGAGGGCATTGCAGTAGTCGAGTTGGGAGGTGACGAGTGCATGAGTGACTGCCCGTAAGGCATCTCGGCTCAGGTTAGGGTGCAGCTGGCGAACCAGTCACACCTGGGCAAATGCCGCCCTGGACACAGCTCCCACCTGCTCCTCCAAACTGAGCTGTGTATCCAGGAGGACACCCAGATTGCGCGCCCTGTCCAGGGGGGCAACACCTCTCCCCCCATGACCAAAGATGGTATATCCTGAGTAATCCGAGATGCTTGTACGTACAGCCACTCAGTCTTTGCCGGGTTGAGTTGGAGCCTGTTCCTCCCCATCCAGATCCGCACTGCATCCAGACAACGGGACATCACGGAGAGGGGATCACTGATGTGGTCCGGGGTAGAGATGTAAAGCTGGGTATCATCCGCATATTGGTGATATGTTTAATTTCTTTTTAATTATTTATTGTGTTGCTGTTTTAGTTGTGAGCTGAGTCTTGGAGATGGGGCAGCATATAAGTCCCAATAATAAATAAATAAATAAATAAATAAATAAATAAATAAATAAATAAATAAATCAATCAATCAATCAATCAATCAATAAATACCTCAACCCGAAACCACGGATGATCTCACCCAGCAGCTTCATATAGATGTTGAACAGGAGAGGCGAGAGGACCGACCTCTGGGGCACCCCACAAGTGAGGGGCCTCGGGCTCAACCTCTGCCCCCCTGCCAACACCGATTGCAAGCGGCCCAAGAGGTAGGAGGAGAACCACCGTAAAACAGTGCCTGTCCCGAGCCCTCCAGAGATCATCTATCAGCATGACCAATGCCATCTCTGTGCTGTGCCTGGGTCAGAAGCCCAATTGGTACAGATCCAGGTAATCAGCTTCCTCCAGGAACGTCAAATAAGTAGGACATTCAAGTAGTTCTCGACTATTCATGCCATTTATTTAGTGACCATTCAAAATTAAAAGAGCACTGAAAAAAGTAATTTATGACCATTTTTCACACTTATGACCACTGCAGCATCCCCATAATCACGTGATCAAAATTTGGACACTCGGCAACTGGCATGTATTTATAATGATTGCAATGGCCCAGATCAAGTGATCACCTTTGGCGATCTTTTGATAAGCAAAGTCAAGTTTCACTTAACAAACGTGTTAATAACTTAACCACTGCTGTGATTCATTTAACAACTGTGGCAAGAAAGGTCATAAAATGGGGCAACAGTCCCTTAACAATTGCTTTTGCTTAGCAATGGAAATGTTGGGCTCAATCAGGGCCATAAATTGAACACTTTTTGTTCAAACAAGATGGAGAAAGTGAGTTTCCAGAGGCTTAGTGTATGTTAAATTCTGTATTAGAGTTAGTAAGAATGCACACTGCATTGATTAAAGAGGTTTTTAAAGTTTTAGCTCTTTTAAAATCAATATAATTGATCACTATATGATCAATTTTCATAGATTGAGTTCAATTAGATTTCTCATTAATTAAATGAAGTGTAGAATTGTAGCATTTAAATTGTAAAGCCTTACTTACATTAGGACTATGTCTAATATTTCAAGGATCTTTCTATTTTATATAATTCTAGCAACAAATGTTAGCAGATAAATATATAAATAATCCCAACATCTACCTTTTGCAACAGCACAGAGGTTTGTGGAAATTGTCTAGCTA
Source organism: Naja naja (assembly GCA_009733165.1). Taxonomy (NCBI): domain Eukaryota; kingdom Metazoa; phylum Chordata; class Lepidosauria; order Squamata; family Elapidae; genus Naja; species Naja naja. The sequence continues at coordinate 343,962,764 of CM019148.1, read as the reverse complement.
AATGGATACCCTGCTGGATGTTTAGCAAACTTCACCATACCTAAGTATTAGATCTGATTTCAAAGCTTAGTACTCAATGTTTATTTTGCAAATCGACATTGTTAACTATCAGCTAGTAATGCTTGCTGACTCAACTTCATACTGTTTTAATGAACTCCTTTGCAAGCACTGGGGGCTATTGCTGTGCTATCAAAAACGGGCTTGCTGTAATGAGCGCCTGCTGCTCGCTCAGCACTTGCCAGGCTAACTCAGAAGAAAGAAAGAGGAAAAAGTGGGCAGACACCCCGCAAGCTTTCAGCTGCTTCCCTTCATAAATTCTTGATAAGCAGTGCCTCAGATTAAACTCTACTTCAGATTAACAGAGTTGGAAGGAACCTTGTAGGTCTAGTCCAACCCCCGCCCAAGCAGGAGGCCCTACACCATTTCTGACAAATGGCAGTCCAGTCTCTTCTTGAAAGCTTCCAGTGATGAAGCTCCCACAACTTCTGAAGGCAAGCTGTCCCATTGGTTGATTGGTTGATTCATTGTCAGAAAATTTCTTCTTATTTCTATGTTGAATTTCTCCTTGATCAGTTTCCATTATTCCTTGGCCTTTGGGTGCCTTGGAAAATAGTTTGACCCCTTCCTCTCTGTGGCAGCCCCTCAAATATTGGAACACTGCTATCATGTCTCTCCTAGTCCTTCTCTTCAATAGACTAGCCAAGCCCAATTCCTCTCTCCCCTCCTGTTCAACATCTATATGAAGCCGCTGGGGGAGATCATTCATGGTTTTGGTGTGAGGTATCATCAGTATGCTGATGATACCCAGCTTTTTATCTCCACCCCAAACCAACTCAGTGATGCCCTTGACGTGATGTCCCGATGTCTGGAAGCAGTACGGATCTGGATGGAAAGGAACAGGCTTCGACTCAACCCGGCCAAGACCGAGTGGCTGTACGTACCGGCATCTCGGGTGGTCCAGGATGTTTCATCGTTAGTTATGGGAGGAGAGGTGTTGTCCCCCATAGATAGGGTGCACAATTTGGGTGTCCTCCTGGATGCACGGCTCAGTTTAGAGGAGCAGGTGGGAGCTGTGACCAGGGGGGCATTTGGCAAGGTTCGCCTGGTGCGCCAGTTGTGCCCCTATCTGGACCGAGATGCCTTGCATACGGTTACTCATGAGCTCGTTACCTCCCGTATCGATTACTGCAATGCTCTCTACATGGGGCTGCCCTTGCAGACCACTTGGAGGCTTCAACTGGTGCAGAATGCAGCCGCAGGTTGTGATGGGAGTATCCCAATACTCCCATATTACACCCCTCCTGTGTGAACTGCATTGGTTGCCGGTTGCCCTCTGGGTGAGATTCAAGGTGCTGGTAATTACCTATAAAGCTCTACATGGCTTAGGGCCGGGGTATCTGTGGGAGCGTCTCCTGCCAGCAATGACTGCCCATCGTCCTGTGCGCTCCCACAGACAGAGCCTCCTTGGGGTGCCGTCGGCCAGACAGTGTTGTCTGGCGACCTCCAGGGGGAGGGCCTTCTCGGTGGGAGCACCCACCCTGTGGAATCAGTTGCCCTTGGAGCTGCGGTTGGCCCCTGACCTTCGTTCCTTCCGTCGCGACCTGAAGACATGGTTTTTCCAACAGGCCGGCCTGGACTGAGGGGGGTGGGTTTTTATTGGTTTTATGTATATTGTCGTTATGGGTCTTAGAGATTGTTTGGGTTCATGATTTAATAACTTTTTATTAATTTTAAATTTTGTATTGTATATTTTTTAATGTTGTGAACCGCCCTGAGTCCTTCGGGAGATAGGGCAGCATATAAATCCAATCAATCAATCAATCAATCAATCAATCAATAAATAAATAAATAAATATGTTTTAGTCTCCAGTTCCCTAATAATGCTGGTTGCTCTTCTCTACACTTTTTCTAGAGTCTCAACATCTTTTTTATAGTGTGGTAACCAAAACTGGATGCAGTAGTCTAGGTGTGGTCTTATTAAGGCTTTATAGAGTGGTATTGGTACCTTGATTGTATCCCTCTGTTAATGCATTTTAGCATTGCATTGGCTTTTTTGCACACTGCTGGCTCATATTTAGCTGGTTGTCCACTAAGACTCCAAGATCCCTCTCACAGTTACTGCTATTAAGCCTGGTTTCACCCAGTCTATATATGTACTTTTGGTTTTTCTTGCCTAAGTGTAAGACTTTATTTTTCTCTACATTGAATTTCATTTTGTTAGATACCTTCACAAACAAAATCTCACAATGCAACTTTTCAGACATAACTCAGAAGTATTAGGGATGGCTGTATATCAAAGAATATTCAAAGAATATTGAGGATGGCAGTTTCACACAACCTGCCCTCTCTCAATATACTTTTAAGTCAATGTATGCTCCCAGGTAAGTGTGTATAAGGTTGTGAACATGACCATGTAGTTTTCTTGGTAGCAATATAGAAAGGGTTTGCTAATGCTTTTATCAACTTCTTAATCCAGCCTACAATGAATTCTCTCTTCCAAATATTAATTAGGTATATATCTGCTTAACTTTTATGCTTGGATAAGGTCAGTCATCTCCTGTCACAATACTTTTTTCATCTGAGCCTGTTGTGCTCCCAGTTGCTAGAAAGAGCAGTTGAGTAAAGATTATATTGTGCCGCTATCCCCCATAAGTCCTCCATGTAGCTTTGAACGCATTAATGAGAAAACTGAGCATGAAACACGTCCCAAAGGTGCTTTTTCTAAACAACAATTTGGATTTTCTTGGTTTTTCTTTGAAAACATTTTGCTTCTCATTCAAGAAGTTTCTTCAGTTCTTCAGCTTCTTGGATGACTATCCTGACTTGGATGGTTGAGAATCTCCATAGACACTGAGCATGTAACAGTTAATGTAGCTGTCTGGTTGGTTTATTGTATTCATTTGTGATGACTTAGAGACTTAGAATAACTTTATTGTCACTTTGAATGGACTCTAATTGGCATACATTAAAATGAAATTTCATTGCATACAGCTCTCAAAAGGGTCACCACCTTCAATATACACTACATAAACATGAATAAATACATAAATAAATATGCATATACCCACAAACATTATATGACACAGAGAAACAACATAGTTAGTCTGGACTATGTTGGCGAGAAAAACAAATCTTGCGAGTTTACCAGACAAATGGCATAGCGAACCGGTTTGCACACTTTACTAAGGATGACATGTTGAGAGACCAATCCAGATTGTTGGTTATCTGCACCTCCAGATACTTAATACTGTTGACCACCTCTACAGCTGCATCCTTGATACTGAGTGGAGTATGACTATGCCGGCTCTTTCTAAAATCTACAATGATCTCCTTTGTTTTATTAACATTTAGAACCAGGTTACTTTTATTGCACCAGTCCACCAGAGCCTTCACTTCTTCCCTATAAGCATCTTCATGGTCATTCTGGATAAGACCCACCACTATTGTGTCATCCGCATACTTCAAAATTTGATTCGTAGCAGATCTGGCACAGCAGTCTGGGTCATCAAGGTGAACAGTAGTGGACTCGAAACACAGCCCTGTAGGAAACCCATACTCAAGGATGTGGAGTTGGAAACTTTTCTTGCAAACTAGGACCTATCAATAAGGAAATCAAGAATCCAATTACACAAAGGAGTATTAAAACCTAATAGGCCCAGTTTGTTTCCCAAATGCTGAGGAATGATTGTGGTGAATGCCAATCTAAAATCAACAAACAGCATTCGCATATGAGTATTCTTCTCCAGGTGCGCCAAGCTAAGATGAAGCACACAGGAATGGCTAAACACCTGCAGATGTTGACTTAGATTCTGCACTTTCTATCTCAATTTCCAACTCCATGTGTGTGATAAAATTGAGCTCAAAGTCATACAGGGTGATCAGATGGGTCAGATTTTTTGACAGACTGTATTTGTCTTCTTCCTGTGTGCCCTTCAAATGTCTTGGATGCATGGCTTTTTGCTGGAGAGGAAACGGATGTTCAGATTTTGGTGGCTCTGCTTTTTGATAATTCACCAATGGTCTTAGCAATGGTCTCAAATCCCTGAGCTAAAATTTCACCATTTATTTTCATTGATTTACAGACTGCAACCTTTTGGGACTCAGCCTTCTAAGTGGAAATGATGCATATCATAATACCAAATATTCCCTCACCAGCTCTAATGGAGACAAATAGATTAGATGTTGTGTTCAGTGGTTCCATGCTGATCATGTCAGGGTTTCTGTTTATGCATTTCTGTGTGTGAGAATGCATGAGCATGTGGCAGCCTTCCTACCTAATTCAGTTCTTTCTTAGAATCCTGAGGATCTGAATCTTTTTTTTTTCTTAAAAAAACTCAACTTCTCATTAATGTAACTTTAATGTTCCGTTAAGTTATGAAGATAAGATTCTCTCTATTATCTGATGAATTCAGTGATAACTTCATAAGCAGCTGCCATCTACTTCAACTTTACCATTTTCAACATTCTCACATCATTTATTATTTCTTTTTACATTTTTAAACTTGCACACAGATGTTAATAAAGCTGAAAATTACTTTACCATGAAAGCTTAAAGTATAGATAGACCCCTAGTCAAAATATTTTATTAGCCAGAAGCCCACTAATTGGATTCCCATGTTAGATACAGATATAGATTAACAGAGTTGGAAGGGAACTTGTAGGTCATCTAGTCCAACCTCCCACCCAAGCAGAAGACCCTGCACCATTTCTGACAGATGGCAGTCTAATCTCTTCTTGAAAGCCTTCAGTGATGAAGCTCCCACAACTTCTAAAGGCAACTTCTGTTCCATTGGTTGATTGCTCTCAATGTCAGAAAATTTCTCCTTTTTTCTAGGTTGAATCTCTCCTTGATCCATTTCCATCCATTATTCCTTGTCTGGCCTTCAGGTGCTTTGGAAAATAGCTTACCTGCTATTCAATGTTATTTATTATTTTATTATTTATTTGATTTGTCAATCACTTACAAGATAACAGGTATAAATATATACATAGTTATGAATACATGAAATGGATACATATAAGAAAAATAGAAACAATAGGACAGGGGCGGTAGGCATGTTGGTGCGCTTATGCACACCCCTACAGACCTCTTAGGAAAGGGGTGAGGTCAACAGTAGACAGTCTAAGGTTAAAGTTTTTGGGGTTTGGGGAAGAAACCACAGAGTCAGGTAGAGTATTCCAGACATTGACTACTCTGTTGCTGAAGTCGTATTTCCTGCAATCAAGTTTGGTGTGGTTTACCTTGAGTTTGTATCTATTGTGTGCTCTTGTATTGTTATGGTTGAAGCTGAAGTATTCATTGACAGGTAGGACATTGCAATGTATGATTTTATATACTATACTTAGATCGGACCAAAGGCAGCGTAGTTCTAGGTTGTTCTGCTAAGCCATAACACAATTTATTGCTTGAATGTATTGAGGCATTTTACTTAAAAAACAATAGACAAATAAACCCTGGCTTAGCACTAGCTGCAAACCAGGGCACTGGTTGGCATTTATCACAACACCATTTCTCAAGTGCATTTTTCCTTATCATCCAGGATAGTATAAGGCCTCCTGCCTTGAGCAGGGCTTGGATGAGAAAGCCTCTGAAATCCCTAACAGTTCTATGTTCTATTTTATGTTCTATGTTCTAATTGAGAACTTTATAATGGTGACTCAAGCATTTTAGAAATATACTCTGTTAATCTGCACAAAAAACTAATTATTATTTGAATAATCATTAAAATCATTATAATCATTAATCATTATTTTAAGTTATTTGTTCATTGGACTAAGTCAAGGGTTAACGCATATTAATTGTGTATCCCTTTTCCTCATTTGACTCCCTGCCATGTTTGAGAAAAATATTTTTACAGACTGCATATTTTCTATCCAGCAGTTCAATGCCAGAAACTCCTACCTTTTCTTTCATGATGATCTTAGACTTGCAGCAATTATAGGAATATTTTAAACATCCTACGGTAGCTGGCTTTCAAATGACTCAGTTTTATATTCTGAAAAGAATACATGAATTTCCAAGCCCTGGGAACTATTTATAGAACACCTGCCATGAAATTCTACAGAGGTACCATCTAGTGAAAAGCTCATCCTTGTCCTGCAGAGCTGGAATTATAGAGTATGCAATGTTCTCTGACCTAGAAACACTTCTTTCCAATTGCATGCTTCTTTTTCCCACAGATGCTCATCACCAGCTGTATATGATAGCTGCTCCAGTAGTAGAAAAGGCAGATCAATTATTAGAAGTGTCTACCTTTGCTTAGAATGGCTCTCCCCATTAAAAAGGGGAGGGGATAAAGGAGACAGAAGCCAAATCTCTAGGGAAGAGAAAATGCTACAAATGCTCACTTAGAAAGGGATGGGGAAAGCTGCAGGGGGAGTACCAAAAGCATTGCTTTCCGGCTCCCAAGTCATCTTCCTGTTATACAAAGGTGAGAAACAGATCACGCATACAACTGGCTTGCCTGTGTCTACAGGAATGAATTGATGATAAAAAAGCAGGATATGAAAAATGACTTTCTTTGAAGTCATCACAGAGTTCAGGATATTGTATGGTGCTATTTGTTGGCCATGCTTCTTCCCCTCTTGGTGCCCCTTGAGATTAGGGAAGGAGCTGGAAATGACAGTAGAATCTTTATATTTTAAGAAGGGGATCAAAACTCTTACATGTTGAAAAGCACCAGATTAAGAAAAGAATGCTTTTTAGGCCATTGTTCATTGGAGCACTTTAGTGGAATCATGGCTCCAATATCTTTAAATGGTACCCACAAAACTCCAAAAGCTAATTAAAAGTTGTTTGCATTTTTTTAAATAGCTGAAACATTGATAGATACCAAATCCTATTACTAGTCCTTGACTTTTGACCACAGTTGAGCCCAAAATTTCTGTTGTTAAGTGAGACATTTATGAGTTTTCCCCATTTTGCAACCTTTTTTTGCCATAGTTGTTAAGTGAATCATTGTAGTTGTTAAATTAGTAACATGGGTATTAAATGATGTGGCTTGTCAGAGGTCAGAAAAGGTGATCACATGACCCAGGGATACTGCAATGGTCATAAACATGAGTCAGTTTCCAAGCACCTGAATTTTGATAATGTAGCGATGGATATGCCACAATGGTCATAAGAGTGAAAAATGGTCAAAAGTCAGTTTTTTCAGTACCGTTGTAACTTCGAATGGTCAGTAAATGAACTGTTGTAAGTCGGAAACTACCTGTTGTCAACTCTGAAGCTGATCTGGCTGATGCCATTTTTCTCCTGCCTCATAGTTGCCAGGAACTTTGAAAGGGGGAAGGGAAGGGGAAAGAAGATAGACCGGCTATCAGCCAAAATGAAAAGTTTTCTTGTGAGAATCAAGGTCATCCTAACAGATGGCAGAGGAGTGGCCAACCTGCCTCCCAGCTACCTTCATTGACAATGTGATCAGTGACACCTGGAGAGAGAATGTTTGCTCTTTTAATTAGGGGGAAAAACACGGAAACTTTTAGAGTTGATTTTCACTAGATGTGCCTATATGATGTGTCCAATAAACATGTTCTTTGAGGAATCTACCCACCTTGGAGTTCTGCTTATGGTGGATGCACTACTCAGAACCAGAGGTGGTATTCAGCAGGTTCTGACCAGTTCTGGAGAACTAGGAGCAGAAATTTTGAGTAGTTTGGAGAACTAACCTCTGACTGGAGATTTTATAGTATCCTTCCCCTGCCACGCCCACCAAGCCACGCCCACAGGACCACTAGTAAAAAATGTTGAATCCCATCACTGCTCGGAACCCTAACACCTGTATTATAATTGGCATTAGATCTTGTAAAATCACATGGACACCATGATCTTGTGTAAGATTTGGGAATTAGTTTTAAAATAATTCTTTAAGGGGTTTTTTGTTTCTGTTTTTTGCTCTTATGTCATGTGAGATCATATAGAAGCATCCATCACTCCAAAAGTTATTTTGTTCTATCAAACTAAAAGAACCCAATTTCTATATTGGATTAGGAGTAATCTGTTTAGTAAATCCATTATCACTTGCTTTGATGTGGACACTATACTTCATGGGCAGTTCGGTCTGACCTTCAGACTACTTGTGATTTCCATAAAGGTAACGAGCAAAGCTTGATTGCCTACCTTAGAAATAGATCCATCTAACTTTTTTTATTTATTTATTCACTTGATTTCTGTAACTGTCCATCTAATTTAGGCACTTTACAATAAAGCTGATTAGGATTGCTGTCTAGCAGTCCTAACGCATATCCTGGAATGTGGGAATAATTTACGACATCGTTACAGTCATTCCATGACCATTTAAATTAGTCATTTTTTAAAAATGACAACACAACTTAAATATCTTATTCAGGCAATTATTTGACTAACCATATTTCATTATTTTCCCACTTCTCCTTTCTACTATAGGACATACATGCATCTAGCCAGCTGTTTTTCAGGTCTCGTTTGTTCTCTTACAGGTCCCCAAGCAATTAAACTCCTTTAATAGTAAAAGCTGAGATTATTCTATGAAGTCAGTCAGTTTGAGGGCACAGACTGCAATTATGGCTGTGCAGATTTTTTTTATCTCTTTCCCAGCAATTTTTCCTAATTCTACTGTATTAAAAATTAATATAATCTGCAATGATGCGGCAGCTGTTTTAGAGCCTTGGTGGTGCAGGCTGTTAATAGCCTAGCACTTAGCTCCAGCTGCCTGTAATTATTGCAAGCTCGAATCCCACCAGGCTCAAGGTTGACTCAGCCTTCCATCCTCTCGGGGTAGGTAAATTGAGGACCCAAGATTGTTGCGGGCAATAAGCTGACTTTGTAAAAATGCCACTTAGTAATAAGCAGGCATATACAATGGAAGGAAGGCTATTGCTGAGCGCATTGGGTTGTATCCCAAAAACTTTAAGCCGCCCTGAGTCTCTGGAAAAGGGCGGCATATAAATATGAATTTAAAAAAAATAAAATAAAATAAAATAAAAATTTAGGAAATAATACAAAAATATGTAAAAGAACAGACTGGGAGCTTTTGAGAGTGGAATGTATTTATTCCCTTCGACAAAAAAAAGTAATAATACTAAGCTCCATCCTTTATAGGAAAAAGGACATAAATATTACATACGCTCTAAAGATAACTGACTGGCAAGATGTCGTTCCTCCAATTATTCTGGAGTCCATTGTTCTGTCAACATGATCCTCTTTGACAGGTAAATGGAACGCTTCACTGCACCTCCACCTACTGAAAAATGTTATCTTGGAAACTTTGGGGGGAGGGAAGAAGACTAATGCATTTAAATTTCTCTCTTGCTGCTGAAACTCATTCAAAATCTATTGCTTTCTTTTCTTTCTCTAGTATTCCTGATTTCTCTAATATTCTAGCATTTTGCATTTCTTCAATGTTCCAAAGAAACAGCATGTTTTCTTCTGAAACTGACAGAGATGCTGGTATTATTAACCAATTCATTCTGCCTTCATGGAATAATGAAGTGGTACTAGACATGATAGACCAGTGGTGGATAACCTTTTTGGGCTCCTGTGCTGAAAATTGTGCGCTCACTCCCATGCACATATTTGTGTTCCAGCACACAGAAGGCAATGCACGTGGGGGGGCCCATGACCCTGAGCATGAACGCGAGACCCTCTGCATGTGCCGCATGTCTCTGCACATGCATGCACATCTTCCATGCACCCCCACCCCCTGTGCATGCACACCAAATACTCGACAATCAGCATTTGGGCATGCGGTGCATGCGCAATGGGGCTCTTCCGTGCGACCTCTCGCGTGCCAGCAGAAATGGCTCTGCATGCCACTTCCGGCACACGTGCCATAGGTTTGCCATCACGGTGATAGACCTAAGTACTAGCTGTCCTTGACTTACAACAATTCGCTTAGTGACCGTTCAAAGTTGCAACAGCACTGAAAAAAGTGACCCATGATCATTTTTCACACTTGTGATCATCGCAGGATCTTCATGATCGTATGATCAAAATTCAGAGGCTTGGCAAGTGGCTCATATTTATGACAATTGCGGTGTTCCAGGTTCAGGTGATCCCCTTTTGTGACCTTCTGACAAGCAAAGTCAATGGGGAAGCCAGATTCACTTAACAACTGTGTTACTAACTTAACAACTGAAATGATTCACTTAACAACTGTGACAAGGAAGGTCATAAAATGGGGCAAAACTCACTTAACAAATGTTTCACTTAACAGAAATTTTGAGCTCAGTTGTGGTCATAAGTCAAGGACTACCTGTACTATTTAAAGCACAGGGACCACTGAATGCACTCTCTGTTTCCATGCTTCCTTCTCTTTTTGTAATAAATTTCACAATTAAAACATGCAATAGGAATTCGTATCATTCTTTTAACCATAGTCATAACAAAGTTGAAAAACACAATTGACATTGAAGATTAAATGTAAAAGCTCTCTTAAGCCAATCTCTAGGATGTGTTTGCTTTCTAGCACACCTGAGAACTCTCAGTGATTGCTCATCCCAGTCCTGATCAGGTCAGACCCTTGCTTAACTTTTCTCAAATTACTCAAGGTCAGCTGGGAACAGCTACATGCTGCGACATGAGGAAGAAAAGAGTATATTTGCAACTCTCATTTTTCTAATCACATGACTATATTTTGGCTTGTAATATTATTATTATTATTATTTATTTAGACTTGTATGCCGCCCTACTCCCAAAGGACTCAGGGCGGCGAACATACAAAAGAATATACAATAAAATAACTAAAAACAAGTCCAAATTACCAAAAGTTAATACAATAAAATCACAAATAAACAAACAAATTAAAACTACCCACCCCAGGGTCAATCCAGGCCGCCTGCTGAAACAGCCAGGTCTTCAAGTCTGAAACAGATCTGGAACAAGGTCTCTCCGAAATGGAGCGGAGAAAGGGGCCAATGCAGGCAGCGATGGTTGCACAGGGCGCAGCTCCACAGAAAAGGCCCTAGCTCTGGGAGCCGCCAGCCGACAATGCCTGACCGACGGTATTCCCAGAAGGCCCCTCCTATGGGAGCGCACGGGGTGATTGGACTGCGATGCAGGCAGGAGGCGATCCCGCAAGTACCCTGCACCCAGAAAGTGCATCTGGAGAAGGAAGGTGATCTCGGCAAGAGCATCACAGTTTTCCAAGGAGAAGGCAGTACATTCCAGAGAGAAGCCCAAAGGAAAAGATAGCATAGTCCTGAACTGGATGGGAAAGGGAGGAGGAAGTTAGGGTAGCCACAGGATATATCTAGAAGCTGAGGATGTTATACCTTAAGTCTGGCAAGATTCTGTCTATAAGGTATAAGCAAATAAAGAATTGGACTCGACTGGATTTCATGGTGTCATCTTTGGGCTTGGTCCTGACAGCATTCTTCTGTACTGAAGAATTACTCTTGTGATGCATATTTAAGAGAAACAGGGTAGTGGAATCTGTTTCTTCTGTATGTAGGGGACTGACTTGTACAGTTACCTGAAAAAACTTGCTTTTATTTGCAGCTGACTTTCCAAATTTACTAAGGGGAGAAGATGGAATTCTTTCTTAATCCTTCTTTAGAAAATGATATTGCATTTAAATCAATACTCTCATGGTTGCCAGATGAAGACCATTAAAAAGAAAACAATTGCTTGACATTATTATTTATTTATAACTAACCAAATCGTCTGTGTCCCCTATTCTGATAGATATAATAAAGCAATGTTCGCCTTTTGTTAAATTATAGCCAAAGAAAGCCACAGGAAAGCGTAATTCATTTTATTATAATCCAAGCAGTAGAATATCCCAATAAAACTATTACAACATCCCAATATAACTATTAGAATCCAGCTATGGTATCTGAATTGGTTCTGGATGTTGGAAGTGGGTAACACTATGATTAACTGGCTCTTTTCCTTCCTCCAGGGCCAGTTCCAGTCAGTATGGATGAAAGGGCAAAGGCTCTGCCTTCAGTTCGATGAGGTACAGCAAGGTTTGGTACTTTATGTGCTCCTTAACGTCTATATGGAGCCACCGGGGGACATCATCTGGCAGCACAGGGAGAGATGCCATAAGTATACTTATGGTGCTTAGCTTTACATCTTCACCCTAGCCCACGGGTCTGCAACCTTAAAAAGAGCCACTTGGACCCATTTCCCACAGAAAAGAAAACACTGGGAGCCACAAAACCTGGGTGGGCATGGCCAACTCGACATCACTTACTCCCACCCAGTCACATGACTGTCTCTCTCTGTCCTTCTCTCTGTATGTCTCTGAGTCTCTTGTTTCTCTTTCTCTCTTTTCCTCCCTCCATCCCTCTCTTTCTCTTTACCTCCCTCTCTTTCTCTCTCTTTACCTCTCTCTCTTTCTCTTTGTCTTTCCCTCTCTCTCTCTCTCTCTTTCCCTCCCCCTCTCTCTCCCCCACTCTCTTTTTCTCTCTCTCATTCTCTCTTTCTGTCTGTCTCTCTTTTTCCTTCCCTCTCTCTCTCTCTCTGTCTACCTGTGTGTGTCTGTGTCTGTGTCTGTGTCTGTGTCTGTGTGTGTCTGTGTCTCTCCCCTGGGGGGGGAACGAACCTCTGAACTGGTGCTGCGTGGTAGGAATCTGACATCCAGAGGCCGACAAGTCCAGAAGCAGCTCGCTGACAATAAGCTGGTTAGCTGAGAGCTGAAGACCAGCTGGCTGGTGGGGCGGCAGGGCATCACAACACTGGTGGCTCTGCAGGAAAAGCAACTGACATGTGGGAAGCAAGAGTGAGCTGCCGAGGATGCTCCATGTCGTAATGGGTTCCAGAAGGAGGGGACCCTGTCTCCCCCATTGTGAAGCGCACTAAATTTCACTGTGCTGCGCAAGGAGCTGTGAGAGTAGTGGGCAGGCCATGGAGGCAGCAACAGCAAATGCACCACGATGAAGGCGAAATGCTGTTTTGACAAGTGCAGAAGCGTTTTGCTCCCACACTAAGGCTCCGGCCATTGCCACCACCACAGCAGGGTGACAGCTCTTTCATCCCTCTGCCACAACAGGGTGACGGGTAGAGGTGGTATTCAGCAGTTTCTGACCAGTTCTGGAGAACCGGTAGCGGAAATTTTGAGTAGTTCGGAGAACCGGCAAATACCACCTCTGACTGGCCCCGCCAACCCCATCTATTCTCTGCCTTCTCAATCCCAGCTGATCAGCTGGGTCTTCTTTTGTTGCCCTGCACAAACAGAGCTGGAAAGCAGGTTAGTGGGGTGGGGAGGGAATGGGATTTTGCAGTAACCTTCCCCCAGGAGTGGGATGGGAATGGAGATTTTACAGTATTCTTCCCCTGCCACGCCCACCAAGCCACACTATGCCCACCAAGCCATGCCCATAGAACCCGCAGTAAAAAAATTTGAATCCCACCACTGGTGACAGGGAGCCACAGAAGAGGAATGAAAGAGCCACATGTGGCTCTGGAGCCATGGATTGCCAACACCCGCCCTAGCCAAATAAAGGATGTTGGAGGCCCTGTTTTGATGTTTGGAGGTTATAGAGGTTTGGATCAAAAGCAACAGGGTACAGCTCAACATTACAAAAGTGAGTGGCCTTAGTTTTAGGCCCCCCTAGTTCTGGGGACTTTCCATCTCTTGCTCTGGGTGGGCTACACCAGGCCATACAAATTTGGTGGCAATTTGAACTCCTGGATTCACATTTTCTGTCTGAGGAACTGATAGAAGCTGTGGCTAGGAGTGCTTTTGTGAAACTCTGTGTTGGGTAACAGTTACTTATACCCATTCCTTGACCAAGAAACTCTGCTTATAGTCATTTTAATTATAGAGAGCTTCATTGATTGGAGCAACATACTTTAGGATCACTAAAAACAACGCATCCACAAAATGAGTCAGATCTCTGTAAGTACCATTATTTATTACACCACTTTAAATACAACACTGGCAGAATATTTTAAAACTTGATGCTACTTATATATGTGTCTTAGAAAATACCTCCTCTTTTAAGTTATATAACTTTGCCACAATAACATCTGAGGGAAAAGAGATAATTATATGGGCTGTACTATAATTATAGAAAACACGTTCTACTTTAAGAAATTCTTCTGGCATAATCACTAGAGAAATCCAGAGTTTTATAAGGCTTAAAAATATAATTTGACTTTGAATGCCTCTAGTTTTAGAGGACAAATTTTGATACAATAACTGTAGCCACCAAGCTATGTCTTACTAACTAGGTTTGCCAATGACTAGAAAAGCAGGCACTAATATATGGAGCCTTCTTAATTCAGAAATAGAATTTTGATTAATCATTCATTGTAAACACTTCCTGGCTAGATCAAAGGGAAATCATAACTTCTGGAGTGTTGGATTAGTCTCTTTGTTTCTAGTTTTTTCATTTTTGGAAATATTACTGGGGTTTTCTTTTCAGGTTTAAGGGTTCTGAATAAATTAACTGTGGTTGAGAAAAAAAATCAACAGTTTTTATCGCTGCTATGGTCAGTTGGTTTTCAATTTAAATAGATTTTATATTGCAGCTGATGCTTGTTAGCGAATATTGGTAATCAAGAATTTGGTTAACACTAAAATTGTTGACATTGCTCTCTTGGGAAGGCATGAAGGAGCAATATACTTTCTGCAAAAGCAAGTATCTGGAAAGTGTAATGGTATGTTTTTCAATAGCTGGTTCTAAATGTCTTGTATTTAATATCTTAATTTAAGATCTTAGGTATATTCCTCTCCAGAAAAAAAGAATACAGGGATAGTAAACATTTTCCCTCTGGATTAATTCACACATGCATGTTCATCTCAATGAAATTAGAATTACATTAAATTTGTGAATGGTCATCATAGTGGAAAAAAATCATATCGCCTTGGATACAATAATTTTAATGTTTGGTCATGTGGGAAGCTTTATATCAAAATATACTTCATTCCTTATACTGTCTCCATCTTCCCTTAAACTTTAATAGTATCCACAACAGATTGAGAATCAGCATCTCCACTAGATAATTGACAGTCAAGCTGAAACTAAGTTAATCAAGTAAAAATAGCAAATGGGGAAAAATATTTTTTCTCAAACTTCCTTAAACCCCAAAATAAGTTACCCAGACTTAATCCACACAGTAAAGAAGGTTTGTAAACATAATGGAATTTATTAGAACTGTCTTCCAGCAAAACTGCATGTTCACCAGAATAAACATCACAGATATGTACCTACACACAACCATGTGCTTCAAGTGTCACCTTAAAATCAGCACATACACACATACACACCCCTCAAGACCCACGCCAAGGACAAGCTCCCATATAAAACAGCCTCATTGTACATCATTTTCTCTAGCTTACCCTAACCTGTAAAACTCTTCACTTTGGGGAATAAATAAATCTCCTTTCCTGACAGCTGTCTGGATTTCATTTTGATTTGTTCTTGTGCAACCCCAACTCATGTTGGAATCCCAAATTATTCTTCTAACAGTCAGTAAGATTCTGAATTGTAACATAAAGGAAAATAATGGTAGATACAGACTGATACAGCCCAAACATATTAGAGACTTCATGTTACATCTGAGCTGAGCATTCAGGTGCCCCAGTTCACAGCATCTCTTCTTAAGTGAAACCTAGAATTAGGTATTCTTACACAGACCCTAATTTTTATTATGTAATTCATCTTCTACATTTTGTCTACAGGAAGCATTTTAAGAAAATTTAATGGTCTGTTCTTAACAGAAAGTTCTATCCAATACTGTAGAATTACATTTCAATTTCAAGATCTCCGTATGTTGACCACATCCTTGCTTTTACCTTAATGTGCCTGTCATTATGTATAAGTTTCTGCCTACTGTCCAAGTATAAATATTTACAGGCTGTTTCACTGCTAGTCCCTCTTCTAATAATTTTTTTAATTTTAACATGGATTGAACAGAGGACTGCATTGTCTAAAGCAGCAGGACACATCAATCATAACTGTGCATAGAAACCTTCTATGGCAGGTCAGGCATCAAAGTATGTGTCAAGCACCAGAGAAATCAGGAGATCCAGGCAATTTAAATGGGTATAAAGATTTATTGCAAGCATCAGCTTTCTACAAGAATATGAACCACTAACAGTCAAAGCAATTTGGCAGTAGATAAGGAATTCAAGGTGGGCTGGACCTCTCTTGTGGGTACGAAAGGACTCGTGACTGGTGATGTGTTTAACTCCTCCATCAAGCTCAGTCTGATCATCTCCTGCAATTTGTTTGTAATGGTAGTTGGAGCATAGAGTGGTTTATATGTTAAATATTTATATCTAGGGATCCATAGAAAGAAGAAATTAAAGAGGCAGCAGAAAAAATATGAAAGTATGCCCAAACTGTAAAGGAATTCCTGGGCTTTACACAAAGGCTACAATATATAAAAACAGTAAAATTGTGTGTATCTACAAAGAGAGACTCTTAGTGTCAAAATTCATCCCACTAGTTTCAGCTTTCAGTCTCTCTCAGCCAAACTTTTCTAACTCCTCCCCAAGTTTTACTGAGAGAGACAGAAATAAAGCTAACTTTGCGGGCATTGTTGCATAATAATGGCACAATATTGTAGCCAAAACATTAGAAAATAAAAAAGTTAGTATGAGGAGCAAAAATTCTCTGGTACCTTATATAGC
Organism: Naja naja; assembly: GCA_009733165.1. Lineage (NCBI taxonomy): Eukaryota > Metazoa > Chordata > Lepidosauria > Squamata > Elapidae > Naja > Naja naja. The sequence continues at coordinate 343,946,199 of CM019148.1, read as the reverse complement.
AGCCCTTCCAGGTCAATTATTTCCTGCATAAATTTTAAGCAAAATTTAAAAAAACTGGCGTGTGATTTTCTTTTAAAAAATATTCTTATCTATAGGCTTTTTTTCTTGTTCCCTAAATAACTTCAAGGAAAGGGAAAGTTCTCTAATGCTGTGCATCCAGGAGAACAGCAATTGTACATCTTATTGATCAAGTGGCTGCCCAAGACCACATGTCACATTAGAGATTCATCACAGGTTTCCAAAGAGAGAGAGGAACTTCTACCAGGCTCAGAACCCCTGGCAAATCCCAGAAACACTCTGGAATTAAGCATTACAGATATAATTGGGAGAAGTCTGGAAACCAAACAAGAATTAGAGGCCAATAGATAGATTGCTAGGAAGTGCAGTTCCGGAAAGTAATCCTTAGGCATCAGCTGCCATCGATCAAACCATTTAGAAAGATGCTTCTTGTGAAGAGTGATCTGTTCTGAATAGGAGGAAAGAAAAAAGGCCTAGGGCTCAGGCAAAAAGCACTCTCTTTTTTTGCCCTGCTGCCTGCTGCTTCTCTCAGCTCAGAATCCCACTAAAAGCCTTGGCTCGTGGATATTTATTTATTTATATTTCACATTTCATGAAGAAAGCACAGTTTTATGCCATCTTATTTTTCTGGATTGAAGGAAAGCACTTTATTTGTTGGGCTATGCCCTTATTATTATTACACCTAGGTATATTCACCTATCTGTTTAATATAAATGTGTACTTCAACAGTAAAAATTGAGGTAGTTACTGCCAATGAACAAAATATGCCTTATCTCCTTTAAATCTGATAGATTATGTAATCTTTATCTTTACAATCCTCAGCATTATGTTTGTTTTATTTATGACTAAAATGGACTTTATCCTCTCTCTGGTTTCCTCAAGGGGAAATGTTGTTCAGAACAATTCTATTTTGGGCAAATAAGCAAGGCAAGAGATTATATTTAGTAAAGAGTAAATCAATAATGTTACAAGGCGGAAGTGGTTTAAAAGATCTACTCAGCTTCTGCAGTACTCCTGGATTAAAGATTTTAACAGACAAATTCTTGATAAGTATATCTTGTCACCAAATACTAATGTATAATTTTATTAATACTGTAATCTATGGAACATGTCTTTCTCCAAAACCATACCTACTATTCTAAAACAAATATTTGCCACTGAAGGCTAATTAGCATTAAGCAACTGCTTACATATGCCAAAGTTTTTTTAAAACCAATGTCTTAAAAGATTTGCTTGGTGAATGGATTGTTCATTCCACCTTACCATACAATTTATACATATTTTCTCCTTTTTGTACTTGATTTGTAATTGCCCATTTATGACTGCAACCTGAAGAAAGAACACATACATTAAGAGATTGAATGTTTTAAATATTGGTATGTTGACTACATTCTGTGACTCTATCCGTTGTAGTTTGCAAACCATGGTTTATGGCTCAGTGCAGAGGTTTTCAAATTATATTCTGCAGAACCCACCTGAACTTGATAGGATTCTGTAAGAGATCCAGGATTTTTTTAAAAATCATGAACTTAAACAATTTTCTATCACTAGAGCAGTGTGTCTCAGCCTTGGCAACTTTAAGATGTGTAGACTTCACCTCTAAGAAATCCCCCGCCAGCGATGGGATTCACGTCACTGGGAGTTGAAGTCCACACACAGCTTAAAGTTGCCAAGGTTAAAAAACACTGGCCTAGCTCAAAAACTCACACAATATAAATATTACAATAGAACCTCCCAACTGCATAAAAAACAACAACACAACTGCAACCCGTCTGCCTTCCACTGAGGACCTGTATACTGCACAAACCAGAAAGAGGGCTAAGAAAATATCTACAAATCCCTCAGATCTTCGACATAAACTGTTTCAACTCCTCTCCTCAGAATGCTGCTATAGGACATCGCATGCCAAAACAACTGGACAGAGATTTTTTCCCCTCATGTCCTCACTCTCATAAACATCTAACTTCCACAGCACTATCTTATGCCTAAAGACATTTACTCATATAGTAAGAAGGATGCTCACATGCTACAAAGCAAAACCCTATTTTGTATCACCAAAAAATAGTTATCACCTTTTGCTGGATAGATGCAAACTCATTAATAAAATAGTACTAGGTGGAATGGTTAAATAGACTGGTTTTATGTTTCGTAGCTTTCAATATTCCCATTAAGAGACTTGAGTATTAAGAGAATGATTTAAAACCATTAAATCCACTGTTTCTAATTATTTCCTCCTGATTTCTCTTGCTGTTGATAGATGTTAAGTGCATTGATAATACAGCACTGTTGCATACACCTGTCCATTAGCACTAGCAGGACCATGCTGCTGGGTAAATATATCTGATCATATCAACCAGTTATTTAATGGAATAGAAACGGAAAATAACTCCTTTGTCGGCATTTGTGCAACTATGATGGAAACAGGAAGTACTCTACTATTTCTCTACTATTTTACATTTTCATAATCCATTTAGTTTTACAAGCTTAGTAAAAAGCATAAAGACAACATTAAGTCTCCATTAAAACTCTTCCGAGTAAGTGGAGAAGACTGTTGAGTTCACTCAGTCAAATACCACTCTCAAGGATATTTTGCTCATTGAAATGTAGGCAAATGCTTTAGTTTGAACTTGCTTTCTGAATTATTATGATCACATATACTAGCATATAAGCAATGCTTGAATAGAGTCCACAGGTGTCAGGGTTCCAGCGATTGCCCAAATTAAATGATGAGCCTTGAGTCAAGCTTCAAAAGAATCCAAAAGATTTATTAGGAGCAACATGTCGGCATTAACCTAAATGAAGCCAACTCTGGCATACGTAATTTACAGTCACCTGTGACCCTGTTTCCCCCCTCCCCCCTGGGTGTTTAATAAATCAGATTCTCCAATGAAGCACATTCATGGGTTGGGTGTCATCAATCACATTCTCCAATGAAGAGTTTTCATGGGCAGAAGATCTGGTAGTCTAGCTACAATTTTTGTACATAAGTGTGGGATGTACTTCTGGTTTTAAACTGCCATACTCCTGCTTCAGATTCCCCCTTCCCTTGTTTATGGCAACTCGAAAACAGGCATAGGAAGGCATGTTTTACGAGTTGACAGCAGGATTGTTTGGGATACTATACATCCTCTTCAACATTGGTTTTCCTTGTTACCTTCTGGGAGGAGGCTTCAAGGTATCTGAAGCAGAACATTTAGATTCAGTCACAGTTTTGTTCCATATAGCATCAATCTTGTGAACTTTCAAGTTTCCTCTTTCCTGGTAGATATATACTTTCTCTTCAGAGCAGGCAATAGAATTTCATTTTTAATGTGGGCCAGTGTGCTCACAGTAAAAAAAAGACAATAAAAATTATATTACCCTACCCTATCTTACCTACCTTTTCTTACCTTATCTTCTTCAGTTTTTTTTGTATCAATTGAACATCCAACACAGTCTGAATCACAAAGTAACAATATCCATAAATTCCAAAGCAACATTAACAAAAAGTATAGGAGGAGACAAGGAAGAATAGAAAATGTGACCCATATCACTTCTTCACACAGAGTAACAACTGCGTTGTTATTTTCACTTTGTTACTATGGTCAGGATGGCCAGTAGATTTAAAGTAGCACAACTAAGTTTTACCCAAGAATGAATCCTGCATTATCCGTAACATGTTTCCAGTGAGGATGGACAAAGCTATCAAAAATAATCAAAAATATGTTTGCATACATTTCTGTAACCATGTTCTAGGTTTACTATCATAATTTGTTCATTGTTATTATAGGAAATGGTAAAATTTTAGAATTTTAGAATTATTTTGTAATTCTATACATAATTCCGCTGTTTCAAAGAAAAATGTTCCCTTTCTTTTCTCTTTTCCTATGTAAATGTTAAACATCCAAGAGACACAACTTCCCTTATGCCTGGTTACCATTCTGGGAAGCTCCAGCTCATAATTTTGATAATCACTGCCAGACTGTAATTCAGACTAAGAGCACAATTATTTCTCTGGGTTCCATTTGGTTCCATTGGGTGCCTGCTTCAAAGGAATTGTGCACAAATTATCCAGGTAGATAATCTTGGTTGATAGAAGGAATTTCATTAATCTGGCTAATGTTAAATGATTAATTCTGCTTCTTTATGGCATCTAATTTAAATTGCCTAAGGCAATGCATTCCTATATAATCAAATGCTAGAAATTCTTACAATTATATGAAAGGCCTATTTCGTCATGGTGTTTTCCATAAGCAGAACAAAAAAGTGATGAGTAAGCTTTTAGCTGCCAGCCTTGGGAATCAGCAACTGAGTCAATATTAAAATGTTAGAAACCCTAGTGCCTTATACATATACATGAGTCTAATATACACGAGTCAAATGGGAAGCCCAGCAGTGAATGTCAAATCTATGCCTTCAAGCCAACAACCTGCTGCCCTTCTGTTTTAGATTTTGACCTCCATCAGCCTTGCCAACATTGCCAATGGCAAAGGGAGTGGAGTCGGTAAGGAATCTATAAAAAAAATTCAAGATGGCAGCTGCAGCAGCTTTGCCCATTCACACATAAAAATGAGTGAAGCTTCAATCATGCCAACATCTTGAGTTTTTTTACTATACCTGTGGATATCCTGGGAAACGGATTTTAGAAATTGTAGTCCAGATCAAGCTTATCTTTCTTCTCCTTTGTTTGGTTCTTGTGTACAAAGTAAGGAAGATGAATTTGACAGAGATAAAGTATGCAAATTTCCATTGCAAGGTTTTGTTGTTATAACCAATCTCAATCAAAGTAGCTTTAGCTGTCTTGTGGAGTTGATTTCTTGGTCTGGTCTACTTAGTACTGTGTTGTACTTCCTCCTCCTTATAATTCAATAAATTAGAGAATCGTTTGTCTGAGCCACTTCCTAACTTCATCTGCAGTTTAAAAATGGAGTTTAAAAATGTGTCAAAGAAGCTTGCATAACTCCATTAACTTCATCTTCCTTACTATCTACAATCTGTGATATATACTTTGATTGGCAGTTGTTCAAACTAAACATTATTTATGAGTAGTAACACCATTTGAACTTTATGATTTAACATAAGTCATCTGGCCAGTGGTAGGATTCAAAATTTTTACTACCGGTTCTGTGGGCGTGGCTTGGTGGGTGTGGCAGGGGAAGGATACTGTAAAATCTCCAGTCAGAGGTGGTATTTGCCGGTTCTCTCAACTACTCAATATTCCCTCTACTGGTTCTCCAGAACTGGTCAGAACCTGCTGAATACCACCTCTGCACCTGTCTAACTGTCTACCTATATTGGTTGTAATCCTATGGATTTATCGCTTGAGTAACATTGCTTGTTGGGAGATAGAATTGTAAGGCCAAATGACTGCTCTTTTTCAAATTTCACTTCTTTTTTACATGATGTTATGTTACTGGATTCTGTTTTATCTTTCTTTTTGTTTCTTTCCCTTAAAAAAAACAACTTACATATTTACTTATGTAAAATACAAAACAAAGACATCTACTTTAATTTTTATAGTTTCAACAATTATTTTGAAGATACAACCAACTAGTAAACAGTTGCCCTTCTTGCTCCCCCAGCAATCTTTATGCATTTCTCAATAAGAAACAAAGGAATTAAAATATTTTGTATTAAGCACAGGCTTACTGAATTATAGAAAATGACTTTTTTACATTAAAAAATTGCAAGCACCATGTGTAACAAGTATAATATTTGATCAACTGTACCCTGACTCTAAAGTATTTTTTAAAATGAGAGGAAAGGATCATGCAACTTTATGATGGGTCCTGAAATTGCTATTCTTGCTCAAATCTGGCCTATTTGCTGCTGTCCCACCCTCTCTGACTCTCAAGATAGCATTGGAGGCATATAAGACATACTTAGATTTTTAATCTAACATCCAAGTTTACACTATTGCATTGTGCATATTTTTGACTGGTAGAAATAAACTGAAAATTGGAAAGGATTACACGGTTTGATAACTTTGAGTATTATAGCTTGCTCGCTCTCGTTCTCACTCAGTGTGTGAGTGTGTGTGTATGTATATGTGTGCGCACATGCATATACAAACACATATGCAACCTACTCTTTCTTCATCTGGACATGAGCATTTGTCTAGTTCAAGTCTTTTCCTGCCATCATGATAAATTTATTGAACTTTTTTTCCCTATAAAAGAGAAAAATGGTGACTCCTAAGATTCCGGTTTCTCTCCCATTTTTTATAATAAAACCCCTTTGTTTCTTTGTTAACTTCTCTGCCAAATCTAAATGAGGATAATAAAACATGTTGAAGCAATAAGTACAATGGGGAACAACTAAAGATCCTAGCTACATATAGTATTGTAAGGAGTGGCAGGATAGATTTTGTTTCCAGACATCTAAAAGATGAGACAGTTACTCCAGTAAATGCATCATGTCTTCCCTGGTAAATACAATCTCAGATGCATCTCAAACGTCCCCACCCCAACATACCCCCCAACCCCCTCCACCCAAATTACCCTTGCATTTGTCAATATTTTCTTTTTCTCCTGGTTGCTATACATTCATTTATCTTCTTTTAAACATAGTTGAACAAATCCTTCTAGGAGTATCTATAATCATTTTCTCCATAAGCCACACAGATCTTATTTGTTACAATTAAATTCAACTACTACAAAGAAGAACACACATTAATGCCTGAGAATCACAAAGCAAAAATAGTACATTGTCTCTTGGCCTAATAGTATTGAATTTCAGATAGAGATGGCCATCCTCATAATGTTGCAGTTTGCTATTGAATCTGAATTATAGGATTGTTTGGAGCTTCAGTGAACAATAATGATTTTGTTGTTAGTGGTAAATGAAACTCTCTTCAAAAGGAGGAATGGCAAATGGCCAAAGACGGTATGATTTAAGCCCTGCACCAGTATTTTTACTTCAACAACTCAGTGTTGTAGTAATTACATGATAGAGAAGGTTATGCATAAAAGATGAAAACAAAAGTTAAAATTATACTCCGGTACCCAGTATTAATCAGGCAAGTATGATTTCTTAACATCATTAGACCTGGCTATTCCATTGAGAAGAATGAAGGGAGCGGTTGTTTGGTTTCGCCCCTCACCAGCCTCACCATTTAGGAGCCATAAAGCAAAACCAAGGATTATCTGTTTAACTCACTAGGAGTGATATTTTTTACTGCCACAAAAGCAATTTGAAGCACTTTGCTACTTGGCATCTCTGCCAGATAGAAGACAGGAAAGGTATTTGCTGTTCTCGCTCAGACAGCAAAATATTTTGTGCCAGGCCTTGCTTGTGCCTGAATCTGAGAAGCTACTGTTTCTAACTCTCATTTCTGAAGAGAATTTGAAAATGCATTTAGGACAGAAAGTCGGTGCTAATGAACATCACATACACAGATTGAAAGTCAGTAATCATCTCATGTGATGGGTGCCATTTTATGGCCATTGGGAATGGCACAGAACAAAACACTAAATAGATGAAGATGAAACCTATGTGGCCACTGTAGAAATAACTCTAATTATTCAGAGTCTTGGGGGAAGTTACTCTACTGAACCTGTTTTAAAGCAATTTAAATGTATATATTTAAAATTGATGAGCCTTTACACTCAAGAGAATTCTAATGTAGTGTAGTCCTGACTGTTCCACTTCTTCACCAAAGCTTTTGAATCTCCCACCCCAGGGAAATAAGACTGGCCTCTTTATTACTGGTTTCAAGAGAAGACATGTTGATTCTAGACTGCTCAGGGGATTATGCTGAGCTCTAAAATACTTTATTGCTTGATGTTCATTAAGCTTGTAACTTTTATTTCACACTTTTTACCTTATTGGGTGTTTATTAGAGCTATCAGACCACACAAGCAAAAATTAAGACCCCACCACTAAAGAACCAGAGAACTGGGTTTTTTAAATAAGAAATAAAGTTTTCTTTATATCTTTGCTGCCATCTAGGGGTCATCAGGACTCCTGCGAACACTCCCTGGGTCGGTAGCCCTTTGCAAGGCAGCGCTGAAGCCTTGACGCTGCAGGAGAACAGAGCCAGAGCTCTACCGGAGCCCTGGGAGCTGGATCTTTCAATTATTTGCTATCTCCTGAGTTCGAGCTTTCTTTTAGCTGTATTAAAAGCAATCCTTTCAGAGACTAGCTCTCAGGCAAGAAGCTGAGCCAAAAGATGGGCTAGCCAGGGGCTGGCTTTTTATAGTGGCAGACTCAGCTCTATGACATCAGAAGGAGGAGCTTAACTCATTCCTGGACTCTCGTGGCAGCTGAGAGTCGATGAGAAGAAAGTATTTTAGAAATGATCTAGTGTAATCCCCTAATTGTGCACAGGATCACTACAGTCTTGAACAGATTATCATCCAACCTTTGCTTGAAGACCTTCAGTGGAAGAAAACATATTCTACTTTGTTTAGTACCTTATTCCACTTCCTGACAATTTGTGCAATGAGTTCTTCCTTTGGAGAAATAATAGGTAAGACAAGACTGCTATGTGAGAACCTTTCAAAGTGATTCACTGTATTCGAAGGCTGCTTTCATGACGATGATGATGATGATGATGATGATGATGATGATGATATCCATTCTGTCATGTCTGACATTTGGCAACTGGGCCTCAGTTATAAATGTTCTTCATTGTGTTTGCTTTTACCATCTTGACAGATTTCCTCTAAACTCATTCAAATTTGTCACTGCCTTTTTTTTCTTGCTTTAGTACCCAGAACTGGACACAATCCTCAGGACTGGCCAGATCAGAGTAGAGCACAGAGTAGAGTACTTCATGGGATCTGTGTTTCTGTTTCTTTGCCTTTTTAGCAGGTGCATCACATTGTTAACATGCTCCAATATTTAAATAAGGTATCCAACTCCCTTTCACAAGTACTCCTGCCAACCCAACCTTTCCCTACCCTATAAATGTGCTTTAAATTTCTCTATCCTAATGAAGAATTTACATTTCTTCCCATTAAATTCCATCCTATTTCTTTCAGTCACTGCTGACTTGTCTAAATCTTTTCAAATCTTTTTTTATCTACAGTATTAGTCATGCCTCCTACCTTGGTATCATGTGCAAACTTTGCAAGTGTCTCTTCCTCTCCCTCATTCAAGAATTGAGAAAAATGTTGAGCCACACAGCACCAATACAGAGCCTGTGGCATTCCACTCAATACTTCTATTCAAGTTGAAGTGAAGCCATTCAGAGCAATCTGTAGGTGGAATCCATCAGCTAACTGTGGAGGCCATTTAAAATGACATCATCTAACATATATTTAATCATTTTATGAATATCATGAGGCTCTCTATTGAAGGCTTTTCTGAGATCCAGGTACATTATGTTTATTGCATTCCCTGGTCTACTAAGCTAATAATATTGTGAAAGTGGGAATGTTAGGCTGCTATCTTTTGTCTGCAACAAACTCAAGCTGATTCCTGCTAATTGCAGAATGCCTATCCAAGTTCCCACAAACATGTTGTTTAGGCTGACAAACAAATGCCTACAGTTTAATTGGTGCTGCAGTATACACCCAATCCCTTGGTCAAAAGGAATGATATTTACATTTTCAACGCACAATCGCTGAGTTCATAGAATAAATTAAGCTACCAAAGCAAAGCGTATTTTGATTCAGTATCATATAAGAATTCACTAGCAGAATTTACAGTATAGAAGCTAGCAGCTCATATAAATGTACTTTGAAAATCAGTTTCCAAAGAATGAAAGCATCTATATACAAGTATTGTGTTTCTTTAAAAATAATCATCCCTGAATAAAATAAATAAATAAGAATGTTGAAGTGCAAATGGTATAATGGGTAGCATGACACAGAGAAAATTATCTAGCATCTCTGTGCTGCTGGCAGAGAATCTCTGGAAATTGCATGACCAGTCTGACACTGCTTTTTATTATTTTTGTCTCTCATTTCGAATAAACAAATGTTCACTCTGATGGAGGAGGGAAGAAGGGGAGAGAAGATGAATCTATGCTTGAAATTGCCATTTTCTAAAAAAAAAGATCAGATATCTTTTAGGAGCAGGGATGAGCCATTGTCTACAAAAAAAATATGTTTTATTAGGCAAATGAATTTTTTATTAATTCTGTAACAGCTGCAGCATATGGAAGGAATAGATGTCTACTCCACAATGTTTCATAGAATTTTGATTACAGTTTAAAAACAGTGCACAATCCCATAAATCAAGTCACACATTAATTACATTTGTGTGGTGATGCCTGCTCTGCAAGAGCTCCTGATAGAGAATTACAGTATATTAAGGGGTACATTAATACACATAGCATGGGAACATGCTCCCATATACATAGCATGGGACATACAAGCAAATAGGCTGTCACTAACTTTCAATTCTTTTACTATTAATGATGAAGACCTACAAAAGGCTTCTCCACAGGAGAGATCAGAAAATTATTTCATTTAAAAGATCTGTATGGCAGCCCATTTTAGAAAACAACACACCCAAGTGTTGTCAAGAACATCAAACTACTGTATTACATATACCTGCAAAAAAGCAGTTGAAATTCACAAACATCCCAGCTTCAACAAGAAAGAAGAAAGTCTGAAGGTTAACAAAGTCTTTCACCACACCAAGATCCTGCCCCACAACAGAAGCAATAGGAATCACTCCCCAAAATGGGCAAATGAGAAACATGCCTGGACACAAGGACTCGTCTGGTCAGCTAGAACTCCACACAACAAACTAATCAGGAATCAGCATTCCAAGAATGACCAATCAGAAGTTGGCATGGACCAATCAGGAACCAACATGATCTGAACAAGCTTTTAAGATTGGGCACAAACAAAGAACCAATCAATTACCAACCTACACCAATTGGAAACCATCTCAGAAATCAGGACACCAGGCTACAAAGGCAGGAACCGAATCAGTTCCTGCTCAGTTGCCAGTGATCTACTATATAGCAGACCACCTTGCCTCTGAAAATGTGTTGCAGGTGCTGCAGAAATGTTGCGAAATATGTTGTCCAGACCATAATCACTAGCCCTGAAGCCCAACACTGCCCAAATTTATCATAGTCTTTACTTTTATACCAAGGATCTTTTTTTCTCAAATGAACATGCACAAGAGAGAGCTGTTTGGGTGGTTTCTCATTCCAAAGTTATTTAGCATATAGCTCTAGATTTTAAATATAAAATTGCAACACAGAGAAATCCTATATAAATCTCAGATAGTTCCTGTTTCATGGCCAAAATTATCAAAACATAGGGATTGGGATTTTTTTTAAGATCTAATTTTAAAAATTAAATATGATTTAAAATCTCATGAATTAGCCAGGTCATGCACATTTTTGGGTGAGATTGCATTTTTGATCATTTTAAATTCTTTTAAATTAATATTTTTAAAAAATGTGGAGGTAGATTCCTGCAACACTGAATAAAATCATGAAATTCTGGCTAGTGTCAAAGGGTTTGCCTATTTTCGAGCAATGAGATCTGCTCTTGAAATAAATGCACAGTTGAAACAGTATTAAACAGAATGAATACATGCTGTTTTAACTGGAATACATATTTAATCCATTCCAATCAAATCTTCCTGCAATGTTCAATTATGGACTTATGTAATTCCAGAGATGTAATATCAGCCACACACCTCTAAATTTTCAGTTGTAGACAGAGGAAAATGTCTGGAAAATATTAAAATATTTTCTAGTGTTTCAAATCTGTTCATTAATACTGTCATACTTAGGAACTACCAAGACATGTAATACTAAAAATCATATAGTATGAGACCTTGGACCTGCTAAGCCAGTACTCTAAAAACAAGCAGTGGCACTACATTAAGCTGACAACAAACTCCCTGCTTACTGACTGGAGCAAATATATTTGTTATAACTTTACAACTTATTTTTGTGATTCAGTACTTTTAAATGTCCTTTCCAAATGCATGCTTCTTGAGGAAGTTATTTTAAAAATAAATATATTTTTCTTCATAATTCTGGGTATGATCTGTGACAAAAAAGATTAAATTTCTCAGTTAAGAAAAAGGGCAGCTGATGGGGGAAATCTCTTATCAAAATACTGAGAATATTATGTATGGGCTGTATTTCACTGTTCTTTATTAATCTTGAAAAGGTAAACAGAATTAGATTTAATAAATGTTTGGATAAGTAGGGTAAAATCTCATGGGACTTTAAAATCCAGGACTTGAATTATTAACTTTTCACCTGTCTTTGACTGTGAATCTAATTATGGATTGCCCATATAATAGTAATAATATTTCCATTTGTCACTGCTTGGATCCTTGATACATTATAACATCCTAGGTTCTTGGGAAGAACTCAGTGTGTATGAAGGCTATTTGAAGTAATGCAACCAATTTGAACTAATGCAATCAAGGCGCAACACCAGCTAAACAACTGGCAGCTGTAATGGAAGGAGGGGGAGGAGGAGGGGGAGGAGGAGGAGGAGGAGGAGGAGGAGGAGGAAGAAGAAGAAGAAGAAGAAGAAGAAGAAGAAGAAGAAGACCAGTCTCAATGTGGCTGACCATCCAACACTGTCTTATCACTAATCATCTCAACTTCAAGACTAGGGATTGAAATGGAGCTCTACAGAGACACCCCCCCCAAAGATTAATTGATCCCAATCAATCTTCTTATTAGCTTTTAAACATCTATTGATACCCAGCCACTTACTGAACTCCTTTTGACACCTAGGCATTTATCACCCCCTTGGATAATTCCACCAACCCATGGGGGATTGATACTGACCACTGTGGGGAAAACAGTTTAAGCAGGGCTTTTAAACTAGAAAATTCTGTATGTAATCTAGGTGCTCTGGCCTTGGGATACAGCTCTGCATGGAATATTTATGAAGAAAGGATATTTTTTGTCATAAATATTTATGAAAAAGGATAAGTCCTCCATAATGGAGGCTCTGCAACTTCCCAGGGGCAAGGGGCAGAGCAAGGGACATCATAAAGCTGGAACTGATGGTGAGGGCTCTCAAATATTGTGACAGACTTTGCCTTGATCCCATCCTCTGATAACCACATTGAAGCCAGACTCTTCAACAGTGAGCTTATTATTATAAAACTTATTATAATGCTAAAGTCAACTTAAAAGTCAAAGCAAAAGAGTGAAAGTATATTGGCAATTTGGTTTTGCATGTTTACTGAATTTGCTCTATAAAAGTTTCTCAGTACACATTATTTATTTTGCAAAGTTATATTCTGCTTTAAATGGGAACCATATCAAAATCCTTACAGTGTCTTAACCAGTATAAATGTGAAGGAATAATAATAATTAAACACTGACTTGTAAAAGCTGTACAACTCTGATCCTAAAATACTAACCAGCAATTGCTAAATTATTGTAATCATCATCAGCTCTGTAATAGAAAAATTACTTTACTAGAGCTGCAGTATGAACTTTTAAACACTACTAAATTTACTGAGGCATAATTCCAAGCTATTATGCTCAGAGCAACATCTGTTACTTTAAAAAATGTATATATGCAATATGTGTAAGTACATGATTTTATATAATGGTAGAAACTACCTTTCTAGCATTTGATAATACCAAACATCAGTAAATGGTTCATGTCATGAGATAGCTCGCATATGAAATGTTTTGAAAAAGCAGTTTTAAAAAAAGGTTTGTTTACAAAGATGAACATTCCTCCAGAGACAAAAAATATTTACCGGTATTTGCATTTATTGTCTGTGCAACTCCAATGGGTTCTTGACTGGTAATAGAAATAGTTTTATTACTATGCATTAATATTACATCTGGGTATGGAACAAATTGGTTTATTCTGCTCTTCCAAATACAAGCAAGTATTGATACATTCTGGTGGTCTTAGAGAATTGGAATGCATGCTTTAAATGCTATAGACCTAGACATCACAGCAATAAAATAACATCCCAACTTTTTGATCCTATAAACATATAACCCTAGGGCTAAGTAAGAAAGAAATACAACCAACAAACTATGATGCTGTGGTAGACTTTTTAAAAAGACACTGATTTAAACTGAAGCAATGAAAATGAAATGATTACTCCTGTATCTCCAGTTTTCAGGTTTAGTTCATATATAATAAAGTATTTTCTAAACAAATTGCTTTGAAGAAGCAATGTCTAAAAGAACTGAAAGATAAGTCTCTTTTAAGTGCTTTCCTTAGAATCCATTTAGAAAGTTTTAATCAGAGGGATGAAAGCAATCATTTTGGGATGAAAGGTAGTTGTGTTAATCTGTTGCAGCACAAATAGCAAAGAGCCTTGTGCCAAAAACACATTTATTAGTCTTTAAGGTACTGCAAGACCTTGTAACATTTTAATGCATTAACAAAATTAAAAAAAGATTGTAGAGATTGAGGCTGAGATTACAAAACCACTCCTTTGGTTTCTATGAGCTTGTAGGCTTTGTTAGTGTCAGATTTCCGGATGCAAGAGAATATTAATTAGATATTTGGAGCTTTTTTTCTCTGACCTTTCCATCTCCAACCCTCTAGCAATTAGCCTTCCATGAAATCCATCTAAAGATCTTTTTTCTCTTTAATATACTTGTCACCTTCCCTTCCTCTTCATTGCGGAATTTCATTTCTGATTAGATGCTTCCAAACATTTAAAAAAAAGAAATCTGTACTCAAAACAAATTAATTTGGCCTCTTTCATGGCCATTTATCTCATCCAACAGTTGAACACCTCTCCACATCAGTGCATAGGTTTTACTTCACTATTATATTCAGAATAAGCACAAGGAGATGGATGAAAAGAAAACATCATTTTTTATAAAACTATGCTATGGGCTTCTTCCCCAATGTGTAGATGCTCAGCACAACATAGCTAGTTGTGCATTTCCATCACGATTAAGCATCCTTTGCAGAATGAGGTCAGGGAGAGGAAAAGTCAGCCCATCAATATAGTTCCTAAGGTAGTGAATGGATATTGCACTGCCCGACTGGATCCCATCATTTCTCCCAGCCACTCCCACTCCTCAACTTGCTTCACACAAGTTCAGTAATGCAAGGTTGCATAAGGGACATAAATCCATTTCTTGGCAGGCACAAAAGGCACACAAAAATATTTTGGTTAAAGACAACTCTGTTACTATGAAAAATGTACAGGAAATCTTTAAATTTTAAATTTGGACGAGGGCTACCTGCAAGGTCCAGAACAGACCAACTGTCTATTTGCAATCTATAGAAATCTAGCACACACAGTCAACCATGTCTAAGAGGAAAGAAATTCATTTAAAATTCATTTGAGCAAAGGGAAAGTAGCCATATCTCAAGGGAACAAAAAGTACCCCAATCTCAGTGCAAGCCAGTTCTCGCAAATAAAGCTCATTAAATAAAACGTAAATTACACATTGATATCTCAGAAATTACTTCTATCCATTCACAGAACCCACAACAGCAGGCAACTGAGAGAACGTTAATGTTTCCAACTAAAACATTACACCACATAAATACTGAAAATCCGTATTAAAGGCTAAAATGCATGGTTATGAATTCGAAGTAGCGCTTTGGAACTTTGGAAGGAAACCAAATTTCCTCTCCATCTCTTTCCGAGGCTCCTGTACTGCGCCGCCCTTAGCGTTGCAAATAGGCGCAGGATACGCGCAGCCCTTTGTTTAGCATCTTTCGGTACCTCGCCTTTTACCTGTGGATGCAGTTGCCATGGCAACGGGCGGAGGTTGCTCGACGGTGCTGAATGCCGCTGCCGGTGCCTGCGCGCCTTCGCCTTCCCAGCGCCTTGGAGACGCTCCGGCTGTACTCTCATCTTCCGCCCCGTCCCCAGCCCGATGCTCCTCAGAGCTCCGGAGATCCGGCGGCGGCGACGACATTCTTGCTAGGACGCAGGGCGGATTAGCTCAGCAGTCAAAACCGGAGGATGCGGGGCGGGGAGGGAAAAGAAGAGAGGAAAGGCGGCGGCGGCGGCAAGGGCAGCCGCCGGGGCGTGCGTTCGTGTGACTGCTGGCAGCTACCGCAGGAGCCGCTCTGGGAGGACTGGGCGGCTGCCTCGAGAAGAGACGGCTGCTTGGGTAGTACTCTTACGGCTGTGCCTCCGCCGCTAGCGCCTTTTACGCAGGTGCACCTTGGGCGTTGAGTTGGAGTCTCCAGCCCTTGCGTCACCCGCTGGCTGGCATATCACAGAGCAGGGAAAGAGCTGCTTGTCCCTTTAAACTCTGCCCCGTTTAACCGCTTCGTCTCAGTGGCAGGAGGCCTAGACCGGCTCCTTTTTGAGTGCTGAAACAAAAACGAAAACAAACACTGGATGGAGAATCTGGCTTTGTGAAAGGTTCCCTCATGCATTACCACAACCCTCAATGCACTAGGCTGACAGAGGTACTTCAAGCTTGTTTTTTTTATACTAGTTCATGCCTGCATATTTATCTACCCATACAACTAAACTCCTGAGTATTGGATGTTTAAAACCAGTTTTTTAAAATGGGCTTTAACTTATTCTATTGTACAGGGACTGGATTTTAAGACAGAAAGTTGCAAAGCAAAATAGGAAAGGTAATGATCAACCGACTAATTACATTTTAGAATCTATCTAGTGTAGTGTACAAATGAAAAAAAAAATTATGGCTACCAAGTCCTTCACATAGCCCCACCCCTTCACATTTTACTGAGCAGTTGAGCTCAAACATCCAGCCACTCCCAATTTTCAGGTTTTCTTTAAAAGGTCTCTAGTTTAATTAAATACAGCATCAAACATTTACAGTTACATTTATTATTACTATTTACATTTACAAGTAAGTTGCCTGTTGATTGAGCTGTCTCTCAAAGCAATTTGCATAAACTTACAACTTTAATTTTTATAATAATTTCAAACCAGATAGGAAATAATGCATTAAAAAAAAAAAAGAAAACTTAGGGATTTGCAAACCATTCCTCATAGGATACAGAATGATGCCTTGGAGATCTATCTAGCCGAAGAGAATCTGTTCTGCTAAAAAGCAGCTCTGCAAGGTTTCAGACAGTCCCTTCCAGGTCTTCCTGGATGATGCTAGAGAACAAAGGAATGTTCTGCTACTGAGCCATGATATCATGCCACTGCTAGAATTCTGACTACTGGTTTTTTTGTACCACACACTGTATGACTACTAAAAGGTGACAAAAGTATCCGAGTTTTTTCATGACAAGGCCCATGAAATTGTTTCAAGTCAAAATTTATCTTCATACCTGGAGATAATTGTATACTTTGCCCCAGATTTCCATCAATACCAAAATAAAGTGAGCACATTTAAAAAGTGAACAAAGAGGCACTGAATTCTTTCCACAGAATTGGGAGAAATGGGAAAAGGGAAGTCTTTTTTGCTCTCTGAGCTTCGTTGGTTGTTTCATTACCGGACTAAATAATATAACCTCGTCAGGTAATGAAATGTCTGCAAGCAAACAGCCAAACTCAGGAAGCATCAAGGATTCTACACTTCAATCCAAAAATGCATATATTCTCTTCTAAAATTGAAAACGCTTGGAATTCAGGAGCTTGGATAATACCACCACCAGCAGTAGACAGGTGTTGTTGTTCTGAACCCAACTAAAGCAGAAAGACCAAGCTGCTGGTATTTTTAGCTGGCCTGGCCACCACAGTGACTTTGTGCTGCCTGCTAAGCAGCAATTATTGTTACAAAGCATTGTTCCATTCCATGCAGGGTGAGCTGCCTCAAAAAGGACAGCCCCCTGTTGGAAACCCTCTTGCCAGATGCTGATGCTGCTTTGTTCATTTATTAACTGTCTATTTAGACTTTTTGTATTGTTGCTGTTTTTCTGGTTTTAACCTAGCAATTACATCTTACTAATAATTCAGTTTGATTATTCCCTTTTGAATAGGAAATGAAAAATTAGTGAGGTTTTAGGACTTCTCTCAGAAAAGCAGGACCAGGAGTACTCTAGGCTTCACCACTCTGAGAAATCTTGCAGAAAGCATGGAATAAAAACAAACTAAATTAAACAGCAGTGGATGAGGGAAAAGATTTATTAAATAGATTCTGCTTATGTTTTTTTATCAGCTACAACAGAAATGCGGCTTCAGGCTACCTATGGACCCTAAGGGCTCTTTTTGCAACTACCAGAGTTGCCTCAGGCCATTATCTCTGAGAGTTTGTGGCATAATCTGTCATCATTTCAACACAGGAAACCTATTACAACTATAGTGCAAGTCCTACAATAGACTTGATGGCACATAATCATCATTCATCCAGTTTGTATAATTACATTAACCATGGCTTTCAGGCTAACATAAAATGTTAAACACAGCCTCTGGCCACCAAAGATTTCTACCTTTGTCCTGGCTCAAATCTCTCTAAATACTACCTGCCATTTCTGGTTTTTATGGTGAGTGCCATTTTCTAACAAAATATTCAAAAACAATCGTTTGACTTGTAAGAATAGAGAAAATGTTGAAACTGTGCTTATAATCATACTTTTATTTGTGGGTGTGCAGATCTGCCTGAAGGAGAATCTTTGCTTATAATAATGTATAATGTTGCCCCAGTGTCAGAAAGGATTTTATCAAGGCATGTCACTTTGCTTCAGCTTGGTTTGATCCACTTTGTGTCAAAGATAACACCACCACAACATTTTGGGTGACACAGCATTCACTATCAACTGACAACAACTATTCTTGAAAGCACACCCCATTCTTGTGCAAATTGCAGAGGGTCAGAGGCCTGCTGTCATGCGGCCTGTGGAAGTCACATGAGAAAGATGTGTTCTCGTGCAACCTCTGAAATTTCTATAACAATATGGTGTGCTTTCAGGAATTTTTCAGAAGCTGCAGAGAGTATTCCCTGAGCCAATTCAAGAACAAAGGGTTCATGCAACTTGAAGCAGACTTGGGTAGGCTTCAGGGGCCTGTCAAAAGAAAGACAAAAACACCTTGTTAGCCTTAAAACATTGGCAGGTCCTTGTAGTCAAGTGTGCCTTGCCCAAACAAACTCCAAGCTGGAAAGGTGCCTCATGGGCCACTCCATCAAAAGAGAAGCAGCTTTAAAAGGTGGATAATTCCTCTTTATACAGTTCAAACATATTGGGTTTCAAATGAGTTATTTCATTGGTTAAAATCATTTGACACATCTCTGACATAGTGTATACATCAGGGGTGGGCTTCAATTTTTTTAGCACGGGGCTTTCTGCCCTAATGATTTCCTGGGTGGGCGTAGCTGGGTGGGTATGGCCAACTCAATGCCACTCCCACCCAATCACATGACACCCCTCAGCCATGCCTACCCAGAGTTTTATTGCTCCTGGTATTTTCTTGGGAAATGGGTGTCTCTCTCTCTCTCTCTCTTTCTCTCTCTCTCTGTCCCGCTCCCTCCCTCCCTCTCATTTCTATTTTTCTCTCTTTTTCCACCCTCTTTCTTCTTTCTTTTTCTTTCTTCCTTTCTTCCCCCCTTCTCTCTCATTTATTTCCCTCTCTCTTTTTCTCCTTCCAGCTCTCTCATTTCTCTCCCCCTCCCCCTTCTCTCTCTTATTTGTTTCTCTTTTTCCTCTCTCTCATTCTCTCCCTCCATCATTTTCTCATTTCTCTCTCTTGCCTGAGACAACAAGGGGACCGTGGCTGGTGCTGAGCTGCCCGCAAAGGACGCAGAATCGCAAAAAGCCAGTTGTGGGCAGTGCTTCGTGTCAACTCAGGAAAGAGGAACAGCTGCTGCCGCTGCCAAATGCAATGAGGGAAGAGCTCTGACTCTATTCACGTGATGCACAGTGGCGGCTGCAGGAGTCCCCGTCCCCGTCGCCACTGTGGTCCTGGCCCAGGAGAGTATCCTGCTTGTGTGTTTGTGCATGCCCATGAAAGAGAGAGAGATGAGAGAGAGAAAAGGGGAGAATTCTCTTGTGCAGCGGGAAGCAAGGGCTGCCTTGAATGCAAACGTGGCATGAAGGCAAGTACAGGGCCACTTCACTCCTGCCCGAAGGCTCCAGCGACCGAGGCACACGGGGTGGCGTGGCCAGCCAGGAGTGGGATTCGGAGGCTCGCTGAGCCCTGCAGAATCTTAGCTAGGGGACTGCCTGAGCCCCTGCAAGCCCCCAGCAGCCCACTCCAGTATACATGCAGTAGCTCTAGTATGTAACGTGTAACATCCCATAGTTTCTTAGTATGGTCTCATTAATGACTATTTAAAATTTGTTTCAAATGACACTTTGATTCAATTTAATGAGCAACTATGACTTCCTGTATCTTCCATTCCCCCACCCCATTTAGATTCTGTAGCCCAGCCACATAAAATCAATTGTTAAGATTGCTTTGCAACAAACTTGTAGAAACTTTTTTTTACTGTAAATGGTGTTCCCAGATCTCGTTTGCAGGAAGTCAGTCCTCAGATGAGTCTGCTTATGGTTGAAACGTCTTCTCTGTGCAGACAGTTCAATTGAGATGTTTGATCTAGAAAAGCTGACTGACGTATTTTCATCCAACCACCGTGAAAGTAGCTATCTCTACCCCCTCAAAACAAAACAGACCTGCCAATAGAGTAAAATCTGAAATGACAGAAAAGAGAGAAAGATCCTTTGAAAATCCACATACTCTTTAAAAGATTATCCGTGATCCGGACTTCTTTCCTCTGTATAAAATATACTGAAAGACAGAAATTTTAGGTATAATACACTAAATTCCATTGTAATTTATTTCTCATCAGAACGGTTGTAACAAGAATATTTGGAGTATGTCACATTCATTTTTTTGTTGGGCAAATAGGAGGAAATTGGATATGTCCAAAACTGCAAGATAGAGTGTAGTATTTGTTCTTCTCCTTTATTTTTTTTTATTTTATTTTTATTCGTATTTATATCCCGCCCTTCTCCGGAGACTCAGGGCGGCTTACAATTTTTGGGATACAATCCAATGCACTCAGCAATAGCCTTCCTTCCATTGTATATGCCTGCTTATTGCTAAGCGGCATTTTTACAAAGTCAGCTTATTGCCCCCAACAATCTTGGGTCCTCAGTTTACCTACCCCGAGAGGATGGAAGGCTGAGTCAACCTTGAGCCTGGTGGGATTCGAGCCTGCAATAATTACAGGCAGCTGGAACTAAGTGCTAGGCTATTAACAGCCTGCACCACCAAGGTCCTTTGGCTTCCTTTCTTTCCTCCATAGTCTCCTGAGTTCATATCAAAAAGTTCAGTGATGTTGAATCCCTTTCACAAAGCAGCTGGCACCTCATTCTTTGTAATGCACCATCTATAAACAATACACAGGGAAGTAACTGTCCCTGTGATTTCAGTGCTGCTTCTAAGAGACCACAGAATATTTTAGTTGGTGTTAGACTTTACTTCAGATTTAATTCATTTAACAGAGATAGTCAGAAGCCATTTTTTCAAACTTTAGCAGAACAATCAAGCAGTTTAATTTTCCTGGCTTACCTGATGGTTTTACATTCTCCCCTTCTTTCATTGTGCCTGCTGTAGCAATATTTCAGTTATTTCCTCTTTGTTCAAAGCCTCTTACAATATCAATCTCATAGCAAGCCATGGCAATGTATATGTATGCCTCGCATGTTTGTACCTGTCCATATTGTTAAATATTAAAACTATTGAACTGAGTTAAGAAAGGGCTTATGGTTATATTGGCCATCATCAATCATATTGACAGCTTAATATTTGCTGACTTTTCACTCTGCCAGGTATACCTTTTATCTTCCATAGTCTTCAGCTCCACCAAGAGATTTCTGCCCTATGAAGGTCCTGTGATGTCTCCTCCTCTTCACCAGACTTCTTAGGGTAGTGCCCAAACAATTATTTTTGGCAATCTTCCATCTGTTTCCTTACTAATGCAACTCAGGTTTACCAGCCCATTATGGGGTTTTACTAAAACAAATTCAACTTCAGTAATCAATTGCTGTCTGTTCACTTCAGCCATTTTAGCTGCAAACTTTCAGCTCCATTTCTAATCCTCTCATTTTTTCCAATCTTTTTCTTCCCAGACTCCTCTCTGACAGTTTAAAACTCTACTTCCAATGTCAACATAGCATTTTATATGACCCAGCCCTTGTACAGTCCATTATCCTCCTGTGACAGCCAGGTTTTTTTGAGCGGGTGCCTGCATGGTTATATAAAGAGCCAACAAAAAGCTATAGCAGAGACTGGACTTATCGTAATATCTATTACATGGAGCTGAAAATCATATATATGTCTACAAGTTCACACTGTGGAACAATAGTGTATCCACTGTGGATAGCTTTTAGTTGGTGTTCTTTACCTCCATTCTGATGGTCTCCTATAGAAGAGATGCTTTCCTTGAAATAAATGAAAAGGGAAGAATATATTGGAGGCATCTGTTTTAGACAGAAAAAAAAACAAGAGAGGACCTGCTATAGGTTATATTTGTCTGAGACTTTTCCAGACTCAAAAAATAATCAATCACTTACAGATTTCTACGGTCAGTTCTGAGAGGAGGCAAAGTGACTCAGAATACCAATCCTGCAAAAGAATAAAAAAAACTTAAAAATAAACTTCAGAGGAAGAATAATCAACCGTAATTACAGTCAGCAGCTAGATAGAGGGCAGCTCATCAGGATACAGAATATACTAAGTTTCAGCCTCAATTATCGAAGCTGTATTGGAAAGGCTCCACGTGAAATTAAAGGCTCTCTTTGGAACAAGCAAGGCTATGATTAAGTAAGAAATCCAATTTTAACTTGTGCATGGAGATGCCCAAAGTCCAGGCATAAAATTCTAGTGCACTGTTTACGGTATCTCAACATTTGCTCTCACAGAAAGTCACAAGTTATTTATAAGTTCATTAGGCTGAGAATTCTCGATCCTCTTATTAACTAAGTACTAATTCACTGGGGAGGTAGTCACTTGTTTTCTCGACAAAGGAATGTGCAGTTGTTTTGTACGTGTAACCTTTTATGAATTCCCATCCTGTTTCCTAGGCTCTGAGAAGTCCATTATATCACTTCTGTTGATCTTGAAAAGTTAAGTTCACAGCCAATCAGTTATTCATTTCAGTAGTCCAATAGAACAGGATGGCATTCAGAGAATGCCTCCTTGTTCATTCATTCATGTTGTATGTATTTTGCCTGCTAATTCCCCCTCCCCAACAGTGTTTGCTTCTAATGATGATTATAAAGCAGCTGAAGCTATGCAAAGAATAGGAGACAAGGAATCAGAAGGCAGCTTGGAACACATTCTCATGTTTTGCAGAGCTTCAGCACTATAAATATTAAAATTATCTTTTATTCAAAACCAACTCAATCATTAAACAGAGGAACAGTGTGATATCACAAAGAGTAGAGAAATCCCTAGAGCAGCAGAGAAATCTAATGCTGAAGTATCTTTGATTCATAGCATCCATGAAAGAACTTCCTAAATGGCTAGAAGATACATTGTAAATCCAGAATATAAATGTGAATAACCTGTAGAAACATTATAAACTAAGGCTCTATTGATAAGAAACCACAAGAATTTGCTAGAAAATTCTTCAATGTATTTTACAGTATATGGATGGGAGACACATGTAAAAAAAGTGACATCTGGTGGCATAGAAGTGACACTTCACATACCCCAAAGAGTTTTTGTAGCTTGGATGGGCAAATAATTTTGCTCAGCAGAATTGTATAAATGGAATTGGTAACTGGGATTTTTGAGATCTCAGAACCTGTCACTCCGGACTACTATGCTTTCTTTTAGTTCCCATTTTAGTGTCTTGAAAGAATTTGGGGTGGTATATGCTTCTCTTTTAGCATCATTTACCAATTCTTCAGTATCCTCACAATTCCTAGAATATGTTCTATGAAACAGTGATTGCTTCAAAGTGAGCTTCATGGCTAAGTGAGGAACTGAGCCTGGATTTTCAAGTCATAATTGGGATAGGTTCATAACCTTGTTGGAATAGGTTGTAAATCATAGTTTATGGCTTAGCATGAATAATGATTGTGCCTTCAATAAGCAATAGTTAAATCTTGCTTTAATGTATGTTCAGTCAGTGTCTTTCTGATTTCTTTATTTACAGATTTGCAAATTCAATGTAATGTGGTACAGCATATGCAACAAGCAACCATGTTAAATGATACTTTCTCTTAAATGTCTTCTAAAAGACAACTATATTCGTAATCTTGCTGAAATACAATGAGTTGATCCATTCAAAAAGCCCTGTAAATCAGTTTAAGCACTGAGTTCACAGTTACTAAATATGACTCACAATGACAAATTTCATATTACTTTATCTTGAATATGTGGTTGCTAAGAGTCTAAAACGATGGCATCATCTTGAATATGTATCACGTGGTATACACCAAGAGACAGGACTAATTAATCTTCCAAATATTGGAAGCTGAGGCAAAATCTCAATAATTGAGACTAGTTTTTACAGCTGGAGCAAAAATTATTTTATTTATTTTAAGCATGAAACTAAGCAAATCAGAGAATGTTACAAAGTTCTAGAATGCTAACTACTCATCTTGTTTCTAACACTATACATTTAACATGCTACCCCCACTTTGTAAATGTTTAGTAGCCTTCCTATTCCTTTCCTACATCACAGTAATTATAGGTAGTAGTCAACTTACAACCATAATTGAGTCCAAAATTTATGTTGCTAAGTGAAAAATTGGTTGAGATTTCTTTCCACAGTTAAGTGAATCACTGCAGTTGTTAAGTTAGTAACATGGTTAAGTGAAACCCATTGACTTTGATGGTCAGAAGATTGCAAAAGGTGATCACATGACTCCAGGACACTGCAACCATCACAAATATGAATCAATGCTGCAATGGTCATGTGAAAAATGTCATAAATCACTTTTTTCAGTGCCACTATCACTTTGAACAGTCACTAAGCAATGTTGTAAGTCAAGGACTATCTGTACACCATTATTTTTATACATAAGCATATTTAAATGTAAGTTTTACTACATTTACAATAGCAGATTTGTAAAATTTGACTCTTACGGATAGCATTTATTTTAACTTTATCACAAAAGGTTACATTTTGTTTCATAAAGGCAGGCAAGATGCCACCTTCAAGTGTGGTTTATCTGCCTTTTGTATTAGAATTAAATCCAATCAACACAAACTGATGTCAGGTGCAATTAAATCTATGCTTACTCCAAAGTAAATCTGACTGAAGTTAGTAAAATGGGAAGAATATGTGCACTAAAAGAGAAGGACCCTGACGTTTACATTTAATTAATTACAGCCACTCTGAAACCAACTGAGATTTTTTCTTCCCTAGAATAGAACAGAATACTTTATTGGCCAAGTATGATTGGACACACAAGGAATTTGTCTTGGTGTAAATACTCTCAGTATACATAAAAGAAAAGATACATTCGTCAAGAGTCGAGAAACAGTGCAAACTGCAGCCATGTTAAACCCCTTGCCTGAAGCCCAGCCGTTCTGTATTCCATGAAACCTCAGTGCTTGGCATTAATCGCAACAAGTTTGCCTCAATACAGTAATGAGCAACAAACCATCCTTAAGACCAAAAAAATAAAAAGACACCCCCCCCCCGCAAAGCGCGTCATAGCATTCGACCTGCACGGACCGAAGACATCCCGACAAGGATTTGCTTGGAACTCTACGAAAACTCCGGGGGTGGGGAACAATCATCTCACAGTGGAGCCAGGTCACGTGCTATCACGCTGTCCTTACGCCTCCGCTGGTTGGCTGGGGCTTAGCAATGAGCGAGAAAATGTGGTTGCTTAGTGACAAGAGAGGCCTCTGTTGTACACAGCCTGGACTTACTTGAGCAGCAACTTAGGCTCCAGGCAGGTGAGTGATGGCCGCTGGGGAAGGACGATTTAGGGGCACCTGCCTACCAGTGGAATCGTCCCTGCTCCGTCGCCTTTCCCGAACAGGTGCACTTCGAATGGGTTGGGCTAGGAGGATTCCCATCATCCCAGGCTATGCAGTTATTCTGTAATAATTTGAGGGCTGGGAACGTGCCTCCTTTTGCGTCACCCACTAAAGAAATCACCGTCCTACTTCCATGAATTCTTCTGGAATTCTTCTTCAACCTTTACTTCAACGGCATTCTCCTTCGAGGGCTTAATTAAAATTAGTCGAGGCGGGTTATTTAGCTTGCTTTAGGTGCTCTTTTACGTTTGAATCCCATATTGTTAGCATAGAGAAATACCTTGTATTTCCTGTGATATTTCATGAAACCACGTTCATGTTTGTGTTACATACACATACACGCATGCACATGCACTGTATCCTTTTATCCTCTTCATAAACTGAGAAATAATAGCTCAAACTGGCCCAGCATCTGGGTTTGCAGAAATTGGATGTGGATAGTTTGTGGTTTAAGGGGGCAAGTAGTGGTTTAATTACATCCCTGTAGCATATTATGTTACATGAACCATACTATCACATTGAACTAATAGGTATTTGTGCTTAATATGCTATTTGAATGGAGCATTTTTGTTTTGTTGAAATAGATTTGGATTTATTTTGTTGCATTCACCTAACACTTCCATTGTTCGTTGGGTATCCCTCTTTTGTGGGGAATGTGTCTGGAATCATATTCTCTATATATAGAATGCTGTTCTGATTAAGGGTCTTTTGGAAAATTATAATTTTAACATGTCTCTTATATCCTACAAATATTGTTTCTAGTCACAACAATAACATTTAGCGTTTTATGGGTACAACTCCTTTCGCCCCAATTAACTTTTAAGTTTTACAACAGCAAACAATGGAGCCTGTTGTCTATTTTATAGAAGATAACTGAGTCATGCATCTAAAATTGGTGTTTTGTTTTGTAAATACATGCTAATAAGGAATTTCATACTTTATAATCAGTGCAGAGTAGATGTATGTGTGCTGTAAGTTTCTTTCAAGCCTATCCGGTTTTGAGCAACCCATTCAGAAGTGGTAAAAATACAACAATTAATCAGAATCTACTTCTTTTCTCACATTAGTACATAATGTCCTAATTATCAGTGGAAAAAATGAAAAGATGACTCTCTTAGAGGCAGTTATTAAAAAGAATCTAGAACTTGGGTGCTAAAATCTTATGAGGGTTTTGGATTATTTGCAACACGCATACACTTTTGAATAGATCTGTTTGCAGTTATACTTGTAGTGACTTCTGGGATAGTTTTGATGCTTTTGCGGAAAGCCAAGAGATTGCAAGATTTCCTCACTTTGAGGGCAGGATATTCCACAAAGCTGGGGCAGTGGCAGAGAAGGCTGCCACTTGAAATTCTTTTGATTGACAGAGTCTGCACCATATCTTCTCTGCCTGAATGAATGGGATAGAGGTGTGAAGCTGGTACTATAGGTATTTTTCTTTAAGTTTTGTTTCTATTATGTTTTTACAAGTATGCTAGTATACTAAATATACTAAGTCTACTAGTATACTAAAGTATACTACAATATATTTACTATTATAATCAACTTTTAATAATATATTTTGTTATAACCATCGCTGAATTTGGCAAATATTTTGTAAATAGGTATACTTATTATGGTAACCACTTGCTGAGAGCCCTGTTATAATATCTTAAGAGTCTGAAGTGCCTGCTTATCCAAAAGGTTTTGGAAATTCCTGGAGTAGACTGTATTTCAGAGCTTCCATATAAGAAAACAAGATAACTTAGTGGGAGTTGGCTGATCACAGCAAACTACTCTTGTTTGTTCTGGCTTGCTAAACATTTCTTGCTTTTAAAATTGTCTCTCAACCAGTATTTTCCAACCTCAGCAACTTCCTGGCATTCAATACATGGAATTCTTCAACAACTATTGCAACTGCTGAAAATTCTGGGAGTTGAAGTATATCTGAAAGTTGCCAACATTGGAGAACACTGCTCTAAATTTCTGAAATGCTTTGGAGATTGGGATCTAGATATCTTAAAGTTTATCTTTTAACATATGTGTCCTCTCTTATCCTCCATTAACAGCTGAGTCCTGTTTTCATAATTAATTTCTTAGCAAGATATTGCATTTTTCTTCTCTCTAGGTATGAACTATGTCTTTTAAGCTGAAATGCTCAGAAAATGATACAGAGTGATTCTCAAAACCAGATTGCTTCTGATGAGATAATTAAAGAGTTGGTAAGTTTTGGTTTGTTTTTAAAAACCTCCTTGATAGCCTAAATCAGGGGTGCTTAAATCCAGCCCATGAGGCTGGCCTGGAAATGTCAAGAGACTGGCCCACAGTGCCTCTGGTGACTAAAATAGGCCGTGTGCGCCCCCTCCCGCACCTCGCTTTCACCCTCCATGGCCTCCTGCAGCACTCTGCTGGCTGAAACTGGGCCAAAAAGCAGACCAAAATGATCTGAAAAACAGGCTGAAAATGGCACAACAACAGCCTGAAAAATGGGCTGAAAAAATGGACCTAAAACGGCTGAAAAATGGGGCCAAAATAGTCACAATCATGGGCTAAAAAAAGGGTTGAAAATAAGTGCTGCAAGAGGCCATGGAAGGTGAAAATGAGGCGCAGGGGGACCACGCGCGGATCTCCCATGTCCCATTTTGGCTGGCAGGGTGCTGCAGGAGGCATCCGTCCTGTTCCCCCAGCCTCGCTGCAATGCCCCTCTGGCCCGCAGACGAGAACTACAATGCTGATCCGGCCCTTGAGGATATCCAGTTTTACACAGATTAAATATTTAGTAATTCTATAAGAGCTGTCAAACAGAATAATAAACGATAACTACCCGTCTGATCTTACAACTGGGCTTATAAAAATATTGTATTTGTCACCCCCTTATAACACCTCAATTCATTGTTTAGAATTTGTGTAAGGTTATTAAATATTTATTTCTCAGTGTTGTACACGAACGAACTTTTAAGTACATATCTCATACAGGCTTTATTGGCAATATGGAGGAAGCAAGTTAGCTCTTGTCGTTATTGCTATGTTCACTGCTCTATCTCTTTTACTGTTCTTTATTTAATAGGATAATTTGGCACCTTATTAAATTAGGAGGTTAATCTGGCAGCTTTTACAATATTAAATTGATTCTGTCAATCATATGTTTTGATTATCAGTGTTGTAGTGTGCAATCATGTATTTGCAAGGAATGTTCCTTGTTACTGTGTAATCTGTAAACGAATTTTAGGAATATAGAATCAAGAAATTTTAAGAATACTTTTCATCATTATATGCAAATATGATAGCCTCATCAGTTGATATTTTTATAAGAACTATATAAATGCTGCCAGTTCACCAGTTGAAGTCCTTTAATAGAAGTTACTGGGAGACTGTGGTGGTCTATGTACTTTTATTCTTCCTTGTAAGGATCTGTATATTATTGTGAGGAGCAGGGATACAAATGAATTCTTCACTGATCTTGAGCAACTATAATCATCATATTCATTTCATGATGGCATTACACTATTTCTAATGAACAAGTATCCTCTAACTGTGTATGCATGGCACACTAAATGTGGTTAATTCTATAAACTGTTAAAATATTGATCAGCATGTGATGTCAACATGTTTTGAAAATTGTGATTATTTTTTACTAACAATCAGGTTATCATTAATACATGCAATTTTCTAGATTTTCTTCTTAAAATGTTAATGGGGTAACATGGTGTTTTCTCAATATTGCCTTTTTTGCAGTTAATTATTTTTGATAATGCTATGGTATTTTTATTCTTGTTCACCACTCACAGTAGATGGCAGAGCCTTGTATGTTATAAATGGAATTTTCTCAGCTAAGGTGAAAATCATTGAGATGCATGTGGCCCTTGAAATCTTGACAACCAAAAGGGATGTAGACCAGATCTCCAGTTGGTAAATTGCAGTGTAAAATTCAATTTTTTAAAACAGTCAGCCAATGAAATAGGAAATATAAGGGGTCCCTGGAATTAGTATTAGACCAAAATAAATACATATGGAGTTCTTCTGGATGCTTATTTGTCATAATACAAAGCTATTTGGAGTTTACTTATAGTTTTATCTTTCAATCATAAAGAAAAAAATATTAATAATCTTTACCTGTTTCTTCCAGTGTACAAGTAATGGATTGGCTTATGAAAGACTTGAGCAAGAAGGACCTTCAACCCAAAGCTTGGAGATGTTTTTCTCAGGCTACCCCAGAATTGTAGGCCTGTCTCATTTCCCCAGTTTAACAAAACTAACTCTGGTTAGGCAGCACATCCAGTGGATTTCTGATTTAGAGAACTGTCCGTTTCTTAAAGAGTTATGGATAGCTGAATGCTGTTTGAAAGTAAGTAGGAACTGAAGTTCAGCATTTTAATTTCCAGTGGATGAGGAAATCTTCATTTAATTTGTACTCTTTTGCAACTTTTTCTGGGTTGAAGAATCTGACTCTTTGAGTGATACACCCAGGACTATGTTAGAAAAAATAGTATAGGAACAAACATATTTAATTTCTTTTTCATTTCTTTTTATTCATTATTTTCTTACATCATGAGAATAAACACTTTGTTGAATAACTAAAATGTTTTTGAATAAGCACAAAAATATTGAGCAGGGCTAACTTTGGAAGAATACAATTGCCTAAGAGGCTATATTCCCTGAACTAAAATTCATCTTCTGTTTTGGGATCCTGTCAGTTTGTACAATCTTTTTTATGTTTTCTTACAGATTCTCGTGGAGATAATGTTATTCAAAGCATAATCCATAACCATTCTATCCACTTTTTTATTGTCCTTTTGCCATTCCAATGCTGCATCTTAATGTAATGATACTCACTTATCCCAACAGTGTTCCCATCTTTTTTTTTGTCCCAGTTTGAAAAAAAAGTCTCTTCAAACTGCTCTCTGTCTTGGTGATTATAACACTTCCATGGCAGAAGATAATTACACTGGCCTTGTGTTATATATTATATATTATATTATATTATAGCAGTATTTTCTTAGTGGCAAACCCTACGCCTAATTCTTTCAGGAAATCATGCTTGAATTAAGTTTCCAAGTTCCTGCAAGTAAGTTACACATGGTGAAAAATGTTTTCTAAGATACCCCAAACATCTCCAAAATAGCTTCAGTGAAAACACCAACTCTCTTTACTTTATAGATGTGTATTTAATAATTTCTCCTCTCTGTTACATTAACAAGATTTGCTTGCAATATAGAGTGAGCAAAATACTTTGTCACGGAATGTTCTAATTCAGAAGCAGGCCATTCCAACCTTAGCATGGGCTTTTCCAAGATCAGAATGTTCTAAGATGTAATATTTTGCAGAACTTTTTAATGAATTTACAGACCTCACCTATTTTTGGAGAGAATGCAACACTGAAGCTTCAGCTTGTATACTTAGATTTTAAGTCTGATTGTAGTCTTAGCAAAGATAGAGAAGTCTTGCCCAAGTAAAATGTCTCAATCCATTTCACATCTAACTCATACCTCACCTTCAGTGTATTATTTGATGTTGTCCAGCTAATACCTGCTCAATTTTTGTTGATCTTGAAAAGCCGGGCCAGATTTGATTAGAACTTGGACAGAAAACCACTAGTAAATCTCAGTTGCTTGAAAAATGCAGCATTGTGCTATTACTGTATTGTTGCCACGAAAATTACATGCCCATGTTTGTGAAATGTCCAGTAATCAAACTTAATTCAGGAAAGACTAACTTCTCCTTTGTTTCAGATTTATATTTGTGCATTAGAAGAAAAGTTGGTAATCATGAATTGTGGATCTACTGCAACATTAAGATGTTTTAAAAGCAGTAATAGTTCATTTTAAGTAATTAAAGGTTATTATTTATCCCAGAAGTATTTGGAGGAGCCCAGGTCTGTGTATAGAAAGGAAATTCTGAAAATATAGTGGTGTATGTCCATCTAATGCGATGGCTGACAGTGAAATTAAAGCTTCATGTGCCAGATTCAGATGACAATTTGTCAGTGTGGTTAAGGCATTTCCCCTAAACTCCTGTTCAACTTTCTGGAAATTCTGCATTTTCTTCATTAGTGACTTTAATTTCTTTGCAGAAAATTACTGGTTTGGAAAAATGTGTTCTTTTGCAAAAAGTTTACCTATATTGCAATATGATTTCCATTATTGAAAATCTGGAAATGCTACAAAAGTTGGAGATACTTTGGCTTAATGGGAACCAGATTAAAGAAATACAGGTAAGATTGGGTTTTGAAGAGCTATTGATTCTTATCTATATCTTCTTTGTAAGGTTAAGCAAATGGGAGAGAAGAAGGTAATATTTAAATAGTTACAAATTGTGTAGGAAACAGTAGAACTGCTGATTCACTTTATTCCATTTTATTACAGAAGCACTTTTATCACCAAGAACACTTTCTGATCAATATATTTGGCAACAATACAAATATGATCTCAGCAATACTAAGTATCTTAGGTATTCCAGTTGTACAAGTGATTAATTATATTTTGCAATCCACCAATAATTATAACAAATTATTCTTTCTTCCTTTGCCTTTTTTTCTTCTTTGTTTCCTGCCTTCCTCTGAAGGAATGATTAATGGTGAACTAGAAGATACAATTAAGATTTAAACAATCAACATTAAAATTACCTGTTCTAAAACAAGTTAATAAAATAACCACCCAACCAGAAATTAAAATAATATTCACTTGAAAATAATACTCTAAGAGGACCTTGTTCTATAGTAGTAATAACTCTTCAACTGTCTAGAATAGATGAACAAAGGATTTCCTCCACTGTAATTTAAAACAAAATAGCATAATATTAAGCATAATACAATATTCAGATAGAGTGCCAGAATTGCAATGCTATTAGGTATATTAAAGGAATAAAATTATTAGAAATCTGCTAAATAAAATAGTTGTAGAAAGCCTGCTTTTAATGGTTGTATTTTGTCCTACTTTTCAGGAAACATTCAGAAAATTAGACAAAATACAGCTTTGTTTAAAATTGTTTTCCAAAACCATT
Organism: Naja naja; assembly: GCA_009733165.1. Taxonomy (NCBI): domain Eukaryota; kingdom Metazoa; phylum Chordata; class Lepidosauria; order Squamata; family Elapidae; genus Naja; species Naja naja. Next base: position 343,913,460 of record CM019148.1, on the reverse strand, counting down.
TGCTTTATGCAACATAGTCTAATGTATTTAAAGAATAGCTACATTTCTTAAGAGTTTGCAACATTATATGATTCTAAATATAATAATCTGTATTTTTTACAGGGGCTGACTTCATTGCAGAGACTGAAAGAACTCAATCTTGCAGATAACAATATTAGTAAAATTGGTACAACATAACATTGTATTTTGAATATCTGTTATTTTTCATATTACTAATGGAGCAAACAACAGTGAATAGATTTTCTTCCTTGAAATCCTTCTCTTGCTCAGTAGTTTGTCATTTACATTAGTATGAAAATCTTATATTCTATGCTCTGCAGTACAATAGTACAGATAAGTTTTTAGATGCTGAGCTTAACGGTTTTACCTAGGTGAGATTTTAGTGACAATAAGACAATCTTCAAGTGGGTTTCCTATTAATAGGGTATAAGTTTCATTTTGTTACCAATTTTTTTAATATATACAAATAATAACACAAACATTTGTAATCACATCATGTTTTGACACTAATAATAAGAAAAAAAGTATTGTGAGAAACAACATCAATCCCGTTTCAGCCTATTTCATGCTAATTCAGCCCAGAAATTGATAGTGGGTTTGAGGCATCAGTTAACTGTTTTGGCCAAGTCGTGGACTTTGGCTCTGATGTTGCTGTATCACTGACATCATTGTGCAAAAGAGGAACCATAACCATTCTGGATCAGAGGTGCACATTTCTGATTATTATTGGCATAGGAACATTAATGGGTGTAGAGCAGGGGTGTCAATCTCACATCGTCATGGCAGTGTCATGTGACATATTGGGACTTTTTCCCCCTTCGCTAAACCAGGGCGGGACCAGCATGTGATGCATCTGGCCCTCGGGCTGCGGGTTTGACACCCCTGGTATAGAGAGTAAAGAAGATGATGCAACAAATCTTATATGTCTCTATTTAAGTCATCTTTCTTAGTCTGCATTGGGAGAGGGCTACTGTATTCAGGTCATCCCATAAACTTCCAGAGGCAGTTGTTGATTATTGTGGAAAATAGAATATTATTGGCAAGTCGATCCAATATTTTTTAAAAGATTTACCCATGTATAGGGAAATTTATTTTTCCATAGAAATTGTTCTATTGCATTTACTTGTATATTATTATAATTCAGAAGAAATCCTTGAAAGAAAGAAAAAAGATTCTTGAATCAAACTTTTTTTCCTGCTTCTTCCATGGGCATACCCATACTTTTTTCCTGGCAACAATATAGAAGTTATATGAGACTACTTTCTTCTTTTTGCAATCTTTTCTACAGCCTTGCATTTCCAGGTGGCTTTCTGACTAACCACTAACTAGATCTGACCTTGCTTAGTTTTTTTTAATAGCAACCAAGACTAGAACAGAGAGAAAAGTTCAAGGATAATTTCTGTCCTTTTCTCTTTTAGGAAACTGCTTGGATCCAAGTGAAAGCATTGAAAAATTAAATTTGTCTGGTAATAGAATACGCTCATTTAAAGTAAGTGTTGTCTTCTCTTTGGCTTGATTGATGTAATTGGTGTATTTATTAATTTATTTTATTATTCAGATTTATAAAGCTACCTATCTCAATGTCTGGGCAGCTCATAGCAAAAACAGTATAAAAACAGAAATACAAATCCAACACAAATACAATAATTTAAAAACAAAAACAATATAAAACCATATAAAAGTCATATAACGCTACAAAAAAATCATAGCTGAGAAAGATAATATCCATCAGTACCAATTAATACATCCTTTGCACAGCTGTGCCACACTCTTGGATCCCCATGACTGTTGACAGAACCATGTTTTCAGAGTCTTGCAACAAGTATAGTAAATTGGGCCAATCTGACTTCTGGGGGATAATGTTCCAAAGAAGGGGAAGCACAGCAGAAAAAGCTGTCTTCCTGGGCCCTCTAGATGACAATCCCTGGCTGATGGGACATAGACTATATCCTTCATGCTAGACCTGATAGGACATGTAGCTATGACTGGGGAGAAGTCATCCCACAAATAAAACAGTCCCATGTAATGCAGGGATTTATAAGTTATCACCAGCTTTTTGACTTGGACCTGGAAGCAAAATTGGCAAACAATGCAATTCACGGAGGAGCAGGGTAATATGGAGAAAGGTTATTTGTTGTTAAGGAAATGTAACATTGAGGTATTTCAATTTATTTTATTCCTAGGTTTCTGCAGGTTTTATCTGAATGGTGAAGCCTAGAATAGTTCTTGATATTATATATATTTGAAAGTGCTGCTTTTGCATTTTTTCTTTTGCAAAGGAAATTACCAATTTGGCAAGATTACCTCACTTAACAGACCTGTGTTTGAATGACCCCCAGTATGAAGCTAACCCTGTTTGTCACCTTTGCAATTATGCAACACATGTGCTGTATCACATTCCTTTGCTTCAAAGGCTTGACACTTATGATGTATCTTCTAAACAAATCAAAGAGCTGGCAGAGGTGAGTACAGATTTTAAGAACCAGAACAGAAAGAGGTTACTGTTAGCTAATTACATTAGTATTCCATCCTAGGAGTAAAAAAAAACATGTTTCCTCTTCTTTGAATATATGATCATGCACATCATAACACTTACTAATTGAGAAATGTAAATGTGTGTGTATATAATGTAAAAATAATATAATTATAGAAGTTAATGTTCAGTTATTTTTTAAATTAATAAAACATTTCTTCAGTTAATTAAAGGTTTGCTTGATTATCCAAGTTGTAGTTTAATCCTAATTTCGGCAGTTGTTTGAATAGGACAGAAGAATCTTTTTCCAGGGGAGAAGAGCTATGTTAATGGGGCTATCTCTATTGCTAAACATTGAAAGCTTACAGGAATAATTATCTCCTGGGCTGCATTTTGAATGTTGCCCAGATTCAGTCATGTATGGCAGGAAAGTGATCCTCACCTGAGATTATTTAAAACTAAATTCTATTTAAACTAAATTTATTTAAAACTAAATTTAGTTCTCTGGTTTTCCAGAAATTTGGATATTATTGTGTTAGCAACTTAGTGAATATGTGCTATAGCAAATAACCTTAATGCATTTTACTTTACTTGTTTCTTTTTCTTTAAATGATCCTACTGCACATCTTGCTGAAATGCAAGGGGTTTTTAAATTAGATGATCAGAAAGAAATTAGCCTCTGTGCCATAGAACCACAAATGGCTCATATTGCCTCTCAAAAGGACTGTTTCTCTTAACACTGTCCATCCTTTACCTTAGCATATCCACGATCCTTTCTCTCTTCCATAAATTGACACATTTATAATAGCTACTCAGAGTTACTGCTCAGAGTCGCCTGAACCACAAGATGGGCAGCAAAAAAAAAGATAAATAAATTAGTGTTAGTCCATTAACTGTTCTTGAGGTCATCATTATATGGAGCTGCTTGCTGTAGAAGCATTGGGCATTCTCTACCCAGAGAAGAGCAGATTATTTACCCTAAGGAATGGTGAAAGCGTTACTGCTGTGTGCAAATGGGCCTACTGAAGGTAGAGAAAGTATAAAATGGACATTAAAATGCTTTCCTATAAGAGGCTGTTCCATATTCTGTCCAACTTGTTCAAACTTGGGGGTTACAATCCCAGAATGGCAGGATGATATTTTAGAATTTTTAATTTATTATTGTATCCTTAAATACCAACATTTAGCTCCTTTCTGAGTTTCCCTTTTATCTTTTGAAGACAACTGTGATGAAAAAAGTGATGTACTACAATATGCGAATCAAGAGTGTTCATAGACAACTGAATGAGGAGCTTGAAAAGCTAAGAGAAAGAAAGAACAAACTGCAAAAATTGCCTGAAGATCGTCTCAAACATTTCAGCTGCTATGTGAAACATGTAAGAAAGACAAACCCTGCCATCACCAAAGTAAATTCTGGCTGAATCCTATTGTTTGAATTCTACCATTGAAGTTTCAAGTGCCTGCCTACAATCTGTTGTTATACATTCAGAAATTCCAAGTAGGAATTACTTAGAAGTAAGATGGCAGCAATTCAGTAATGAGCCTTTCTTCAGTAAAAAGCTTGGTACAGTGCAGGCTTTACAACCCAGAACGTTTCAGGTTTAATCCTAGGATGAAAATTTCAGAGTTTAGGATGAGATTAGGATCATTCTGACCTATCTTGCCTTTTGTATAGCTGTGAAGTCCTTGTTTCATGCCAGATCTGGCACTCCGAGTGTGTTAAGGGCCCCATTTCTTGGCTATATTAATACCTTTGGCAATGGTTTTACTTGGCAACCATATATATTTATTTTCTAATTTTTATTATGTTTTTATGCTATAGCTTGCCCAGAGTCAGAAGATGGATGGCTAATAGAAATCAAATAACTACAAAAGAAATTATTTTATAGACTAATTCAGTCTCATGACATGAAATACTTAATCGAAACAGTACTAATAATAATCACAGGCCCTTGGGAAGGACTTGATAGGTGACAAAAATGGCAAGTCCACTCCAAACATCTGGCTGACTGACAAACAACACTAATAATACTTAATAAAAATGCTGCCCAGAGTTCCTCATAAGGGAGGGAGACAGCATACAGATTTAATAAATAATTAATAAATAAAAGCATACATAATATTTGAGCAAATTGCTGAGTCTTCCTGGTTTAATATTGAACTCCAAATACAACCCAATGGAATAGAATTTGGAGTGTTTCTGAAACATACTTCCGCTTTGCAATTGGTCAATAAATCAGTACATTGTAATATATGTTTATATTAAATATATATAAATATAGGAAAATTCAAATTTGTCTTAGCAAACTATTCCAGAAAAAGTATCCACGTGGAATCCCAACACAGAGCAATACCACAGTATAAAAGGGGAAGGGAAATTAATTATTTTCTTTTTGTGCTTTTTATTTGCTGACTAGCCTCACTACTATCATTGCCTATTGCTCTTAAAAGTCCAATTTGTTTTTGTGGAAGCAAATACTTGGGAAGAGGCATTTTTGCATTGAAAGTGTATCTGAAGGAAAAAGTTCTCCCTCCCTCCTCTGCATCACAATCTACATGACCTTACGTGACTGGTTTTTTTAAAAAATAATTAAGTGATGAATATTAGATATAGTTTTAGAATGTGTGTCTATTGCATACTTTTGCTCTAAATGTTGTAGTATTTTTCTTCTTCATTGTGGAATAACATTTTCTTCTTCATTATCGAATAACAACTGAAATATTTTCTTATTTATGGAGTGATGTGCAACAAAACACATGCACTGGTTCTTGTCCTATTTTTGCACATTATTTTGTTTATACCATTTTGGGCGTTAGCTTTTCATTAAATGTTCATATCCTTCATAAATTTCAGTCAAACTAACCCATTGCTTTTGCTTTCTGTCTTAAAACAGCTGGAACGTGAATTGATGGAACTTAAAGCAAATGGTAGAATACAACCTAGTAAAGTTTCTTCAAGCTGGAACTTTGAATATGAAAAATCAGATGGGGAGGTGGAGAGTCCAGATGAGGCCCCAGAGAATCCAGTCTGGAGCAACTATTTCTTCATAAATTAGATGCCCTCAAAAGAAGAATAAATTTCTGGAACAAGAAACTGCAGGAGTATGTACATCTTGTGAAAGGTGCAAGGGCTGCTGTTTTAACAGGTTTGGGACTTGAAGACACTGAATTCATTGCTTGAAATAAGATCCACTTTGGGCTTGGGGGTTGCGTGCTGGTCCTCAGTTCCTTCACACATGCCTGTCCTCTGGAAGAGGCAGGTAGGATGCTCTGCTGTGTTTATGTCGTTGTGAAGGAATTTGTAGGAAGGAGAAAAGTATTCAGGAAATCCATAGAGTAGGACTTGAAAGTCTATCTCTATGTAAATAAAGTATTAAGCAGGATTTTAGGACTTGAAAGGCTATGTCTATATACATTCAATACTGAATATCTAGAACCTAAATGAGAAAGTTTAATTGTTTAATTGCAGTACTTCTTTTAAAAGTACTAAATATTTAGATTTGTTTTAACTGAACAAAATTCTTTCATCAGTTAAAAAGTCCTAATTGGAAGGATAGCAGAGTTGTTGTTTTTTTACATGAATTATTTTCATTACATATTTTTACATTAATAGATGTCAGGGGAAAAACATTTCTTTTGCCTTTTCTGAAATAGTTTCCATTGGGACATTAACATAATGATGAAAGCAAAAATATTGTATTTACCTGGAAGGAAAGTGGGTATTTCTACAAATAATTCTCTTTTGTAATGGGAGGACTATCTTCTATTTGCTGAAAAATGGAATGTGATGAGTAAGGTTGATAATTTCAGGGATACATGAATAGCCTAAAATTCAGGATCACATTTCTTTCAGGTACAAGGATACATTAATTTTAGCTGGGAGTAACATTGAACTTTGACAAATCCTGGATTTCTTTAAATAACACCATCTTTAATCTAACATTAAAAAAGAGAGCATGTGCTTATTCTTTTATTATAGCAACTTTATACATGCAATGGAGTGCAGGTACACTTTTGGTTCTTGTAGAGCAGTTGATAGAATCTGAATACTGGTTGTGATTCCATTGTATCTGTTTAAGTTAAATAAGACAGATACGTGTGTTTTAGTAGGAAAAAGTTGGAAAATCAGGGGAAAAAAACCTTCATTAGGACCTTCCTTGGCTCGAGGTTCTGCATATTCATAAAGCTTGCTGTGTAGTTCTTCAGATCATTGCTGTTTTCTGTACTTTGCCATTCACTGTGAATCTTCAGCTATGGTGTATCCTATGTGTTATATTGCAGGATTGAAACTATTTATCAAGTGGAAGTCAAGAAGAAGAAGAAAACCAGCAATTTGGCAGTACAGTTTTTGCTTACTGAACTGGAATCTGTGGGAAACACACGATTTGAAGAGGGATCACCAAATGATGTTTGGTACAGTTGTTTTGCAGTGTTCTAAAATTTTAATCTTCAATCTTGCAGTGTTCTAATGGCTCCAAATAAGCACCAGGAGTAGAAGGGGCTGAGGCCACTGGCTGTGGAGCATATCTGCATGCATTCATGATATATCTATATGTATTGGTTGTCTAAAAACAGGGAAACTGACAGCAAGTCAATCTCAGCAATAAGAAATGCAGTGGCCCAGTGCCTTCTAAAATACAACTTTTTATGTTCCATATAGAGTCTTGACAGTTGGGATATCATAACAACCTATAATTTAAGGAAACTGGATATTTTGTACAGAAAACAAGAGAGGAAATTTACACTAAATGAAGGAAAACAAATGTGGTTAATTCAGGGAGATTCTCTTGATCAATCAAAAAGTAAATGAAGTGTGAACAGCTGCAAGAGAAGAAATGGTAGAGGCTGTGGGTGGTGTCAAAAAGGGGATCAGCCTAGAGTCTCTACATAGCTATAAGCATCCTAAATCCAACCCTTATCTAACTTTTAGAGGTGCTAACCATTAATGGAGAATATTCCTGTGCATAGGCATAAGCAATAAATCACCTCACATAGACATCACATTGCTGGTTTATCACTACTGTAGCCTGTACTTGGAACAAATACTGTAAAAGTAGTCTTTGATTTATAAGCACAATTGAGCTTGGAATTTTCATCATAAGTCAGTGCAGTTATAAAGCAAATTATCATGATATTATCTGGTTTAGGTAATGAAATGTCTGCAAGAAAACAATCAAGCCCAGATAACTTATCATGTGAACAGACCTGATTTTACAACCGTTTTCACCATGGTTGTTAAGTAAATCACATAGTTGTTAAGTAAATGCAGTTTCTCACATTGATTTTGCTTGTCAGAAGCTTGTTGGCAAGGTTGCATATCGCAATTTTGCGACTGCAAGATGTTGCAACTGTCATAAATGCATAAATGAATTGTGACCATGGGGGATGATGCAAGTGTTGTAACTTGAAGGATGGGTCATAACTCAATTTTCCGAGGCTATCATGATTTCAAACCATTGTTAAATGAACAGTTGTAAAGAGAGGACAACTTGTATATAATAATGACAGATGTGGCCACCCAGCCCTTTTTGTTAGATAACATATACAATTTTATTCCAAGAAGTAATTTACTTCAAATAATATATATGGCAATAATTACTAGTTTACTTCATTCAAAGGAAAGCAATTTTTTCTGAGAAAACTGGGACAGAAAAAGTATCTATAGCAGAATATCTTGGGTTCAGTTACAAGTACTTTCAGACAAGCATGCCAAGATCAGTTTTCAACTCTGAAGGTTAATGTTGTTGGTCATTGTAATCAGTATTAGATGAACCAATGGTCTGACTTGCTGGAAGGCAGCTTTCACTGTTACGTTTTGTGCTCAAATCTATTATATTCAAAATAAAGGAATATAAATTTAGTGTAAGGTATGGAAAGCTTGAAAGTAAATTAAATGCAAATTAATTGTAAATTTCAGCTCCTTTTCACCACCTCACAGATATTATTTTTTTCAGGAAAATATTGAGGAATCTTCCTGCTGTTTTTATCTGAACATAACAGTAATTATCTTCCAAATTGAGCAATAGTCTTAGACTTTATTGTAATGTAATTAATGGAGGGAGAGGTTTTTGTAAATTTTGTCTAATCTATTTGGGCAGGGTCCTTTCTATTGAGTAATTATAGTGACTCAAGTCCTTTTTCTTATCCACAGGTTTAATTCATGCTATGAATTGATTTTATCCCGATTTTGTGCCTGGGACTTCAAAATATATGGCATCACTGCACTGAAAGTAAATCGTGTCATTAGGGTGCACAACCGGATTTTGAGGCTGACATTTGAGGAGAAATTCCAAAAATTTTTGGATAAAGAAGAGTTAAATGAATCCATGTGAGTTGATTTTAAAGAAAATTAATTTTAAAAAATATAATAAATTGGGCTTTGGTTCCTTGTGCTTTTATTGAATGCATTGTCTGCATAATAAACCTATCTATCTGAAAAGTGAATTCAGATTGCAGTGGACTTACTGTAAGGATCCATTCAACCTAATCAATATTATTACATGTGAGAGTAGGAATATATTGTGATTTTATGAATTGTTATTTTAGGGGTCTGATATGAGGCTTGAAGTTTAGGTTGTTTCTGTTTATCTGGTCATCCAGTAATCTGCTTCATATTAATCTTTACACCATAATCAAGCATTTCACCAGTTAAAGCATATTATGAGCCGGAATAGGAATTTGTGTAAGGGATGCAAATCCTATGGGCTGGAGGCTAAAACATATTAACAGTTGCAGGAATTAGGTCTGTCTAGCCTAGTGAAAAGAAGGACTAGGGTTGACATGATAGCAGCATTTCAATATTTGAGAGGCTGCCAGAAAGAAGAGGGGTTCATCCTATTTTCCAAAACACCAGAAGGTAAGACAAGAAACAATGGATGGAAACTTAATCAAAGAGAGAAGCAACCCATAACTAAGGATAAATTTTCCTAACAGTGAGAACAATTAACCAGTGGAACACTTTTTTTAAAATTAAATTCTTGTGGTCACAGACCAAAATACAAGTATAATAAAAGAAGAACATGGGAAAAATAAAATCATGAACAATTGGTCACCAGAAACTTTGACTGAGGGGAATTACAGCGTTCTCTTCTGGTGGTTACAGCTCTTAAAAAAAATGGAAACCTGAGAAGTGATGTATGAAGAGCCATCTCCTAGCCGTGGGACCGGAGCTGTTCTATCCGTGGAGCCTAAAGAGTGGAGGGTTCTCTTGCTCTCCCAGAAGGCTACGTGAAGTAATCTAACTTTGAATTTATATTAGTTCACACAAACACTCCATCCATGCTTTTGTTCGCCCTCCGGTCCAGTTTAACAACCCATTGTGGCCCTCGAGTCAAAAAGTTTGCCCACCAGGTTAAGACCAGTGGTTCTTAACCTTTTTGAAAGAATCGCCCCCTTGAGCCATTGAGGAAGTTGTCATTCATAACCCCCTGCCACCTCTTAGCATCCCCCCAGCAGAGCTAAGAGGCAGCACACCCCCCCTGCAGTTTTTGGCACCGGCTCCAGAGCGATGCTACAATCAATGGGTGAGCCTGCAGGGCCGGAGCCTTGAATGCCCCCCTGCCGCCTCTTAGCGCCCTTCTGCTGGCCCCCTTGGGGACGTTAAGAGGCGGCGGGGGGGCATTCAAGTTTCTGGCCCTGCAGGCTCACCCCATTGACTGTTGTACCGCACCTGAACCGGCTCCTCGAATGTGGCATGTTGGGAAAAGCCGTTGCCACCGCTTTCCCAAAGTGCTGCCACTCTCGCATTCTGTTTGTCCATCCGTCCATCCATCCAAATGGTCTGTCTGTTTGCCTGCCTGCCTTCCTGCCTATCTACCTACCTGTCTGTCTTTTTGTCTACCTACCTACCTACCTACCTACCTACCAATATAGATCTCTCTCTCTCTCTCTCTCCCCCAATATATCTCACTCCATCGCCCCCATATCGCCCCCCTTCCATTCCTTTGCCCCCACGTTGCCCCTTTTTGTTCCATCGCCCCCCTGAAAAACAAAATCGCCCCTTGGGGAGCAATATTGCCCAGGTTAAGAACCACTGCCCTAGACAATATAAGAAGAAATTACTAGCATTGGGTCTGGAGGGGTCTATTTCAAGGAGAGACAGTAACTTAGTTCTCCCTGCATTACACATAGGGCAGTATAAAAAGACATGCTCCACAGTTTCAACCTCAGCTCTATCACAGAGGCATAGCCACTCGCTAATCGGGAGCCTCTTGAATCACCTGTCCAGTAGTGCTGAGGGCAAGACGTTGAAACGAGCTAGGGAGAAAGCTCTTCTATACTTGGGGATGGTTAGAGTGTAAAAATAAGAAGCCATCCTCAGTCCCTAATTATTAAATTGGCTGAAGATCAGAGGAGAGCAGGTTTTGTTAGCTCTGGCTCTTAGATATTGCAAGTCAATGTCCACAAGCCGTTGGACTACCCTAAATTGGGCATCCTTAAGGCCATAATCACCCGGGGCATCCTCCGTAAAACCTAGCAGGTGTAGTTTCTTCATCAGCTCCCTCTCCCAATGAGAAATGTGACAGTCAGCAAATGTCAGGGAGAGTTAGCTACCACAATTAACTAGTGGAAAGGCTTGCCTTCTGAAGTTGTGGGTGCTCCATCACTGGAAGCATTTAAGAAGTGACTAGACAGCCATTCTGAAATAGTCTAGTGCCCCCTGCTTGAGCAGAGGGGATTGGACTAGACCTCTAAGGTCCTTTCCAACTCTGTTATCCTGCAATTTTGATCGTTTTATCACAGGAAATAAAAATAGGAAGGGTTCTTACTATGCTATCAGAAATGATGCTGCTAACTCAGAAACACCACTGTAGCATTCTTCATTGGCATATGGCTGCTCATCAGCTCAGTCCAATATACTTGATGAATCTGCTAAATAAATGAATGAAAATGAACAGTAGAGGTAGAGAATACCCAATGCAAGAATATACAGAAATCAATATATTACTCCTATCAAGCTTGAGGCACTTGATAGGAGTAACAATTTATTGTTTCATTAACTAGCATGGACTGCAATCTAGCTACTGCCTTATTAGGTGCAGGGGTTATGGTTCATAAAAATATTATGTGAAAAGTTAGTTATTTCTATTTGGAAGACAGTATTAAGAAGTTTACTATGTAATATTTTTAGTATTGGGTGATTAAAGAATTTCTACATTAGCATTTCTACATTTTATAAAAATAAAATAAAAAGCAATCTGTAAAAAAAATTAAAATATACCTTGTTGGATAAAACTAAAAAAAACAGTTTTTTAAATTAAAAAAATATTCAAAAGACATTCAAATATTGTCAGATGAATTTCAAGGGCAGCATTTTAAACCTGAAACGCACATTAAAAAGCTGCTTTGCCTTCAAGCCTCTTGTCATATCATAGGTGATGGGGAAATCTGGAGAAGTGCTGGAAATGTTCCTTAAAAAAACACTTAAGTTCTTCTTATGTATTATGTGCATCTTTATGTGAAGGTGTGATTATGTGTGATTGTAAAAATGAAATATGAATCTTTGGATGGGAACAATTTTGAACAGAGAAATGTGAGGGAATGAATGTTTAAGCTTTTCTCTAAAACAGTGTTTCCTGGCTAAACATTCTTCAAGCTGCTTCTCATTCAAAAGGAAGGTTAATTATATGTTTGTTTCATTTTGATATTGTTATAAGATTAGTACAGATAAGAAGGAAGCCACACAAAAATGAATGACAGTGATATTTATTACTGTACAAGCTTAAAGCAAAGTACATTTACAATAATTTTAATGGCCAGTAGTTGTGTACCTAGCAACTAGGCATCTGTTATAAGTGAGTACACTAACAGAATTCTCCTAAAAGTATACTAACAGAATTAAACATTTCAAACTTCTGCTCTTAATTTTCCTTTATGATTCAAAAAGCTGGCTGCTCCTTTCTCCCTCCTACCACCTTTATTTACAGCACAACTTAGGAATGCTGATACCTTTTCCTGCCTTGCCAAATTTACTATGGTCAATCCTTCTTAACCCATTCTTTTCCAGTTTTCTAGCACTAGAACCACCTGTTGTTGTTGTTTTGACACCATTTTACCAATCCTGTACTCTCATTTTTACCCTTTTGTAGATTTCTTCTTGATCTTTAGCTGCCTTAGGTTTCTTCCCAGTTTCTTCTTCTCTCTGCCTGTGGATCATCTACTTTCTTCCTCTTCCAGTCATTAGTTCCTCTGGCCCACATCCCATTTGCCTGAACAGTTGGTTCAGGTGTTGGGAGAGACTGTGTGGGGTGGCAAAAGGGAAGCCCCCTTTTGAAGGGGCTTCCAGTGGAATATCCAAGTAGCTTTTGGTTGAGTCCAGGACAAATATTGGCTCCACCTAGGAGATATGTGATGATGATGGCTTTATGAATACTTATTAGCCATGGTAATGCCTTCTTGTGGATCAGAAACTTGGAGCAAACAAGGAAGGACCATTATCATTTGTAGGAAGCCTTGGTATAAGACAGGATAATAAATTAGGTGAACCTTGATCTTTTCTAGCAGAATAACTGAATCAAGGATTTAATTATTCTGCCCCGACGGTTCACAAATTTGTTTTTAAAATGTGTTTGTTCTTTCTCTTCCTGTTTCCACTTTTCCCTTCAGAAACTTCAAGAAGATGTTGGAGTACCTCTTCTATGCATCTCCCCCTGAAATACCCTTGAATAAAAAGCAATTAATTCAAATTCTGGAAGAAGGTTTTCAGGAAGCAAAAACAGTAAGTAGAAATTCCAAAACAGTAGGTCATAACTTACTTTTTTTCCTGTTTATGTCTTCTTATTAGGAAGCATTTTATAAAAAAATCTGAATAATCAAATGCATCATGAAACAGTGCAGATAAGGACTGATTAAGTATAAATTAGTATTTCCTTTATTAAAAAGAAACAAAATATCTTCCTATAGGGAAAAATAGAAACATTATTGAATAACAACATTGTTCCAAAATACTTTCAAAGCTTTCTGTAGGCTTTCCAAGTGTTGTTTTATATTGGGTAACATTCACATTATTTATGAAATGGCGTGGGCTCAAGGAGGTTTCTGCCATTCCACACACTCTTGAGAATTTTTATATTATTTATATTTAAAACAATTATGCCTCTAGGAAATTCCAGTTGTGTGCATTAAAAAAGCAGATTTTTGTTGTTTTAATAAATTATGCAATTCCTGTTTTTTACATATTTCTCTTATGATAGTTAAATGCATAAAACTAATTAGGCAACAAAACTACCCTGTCTCTTTCCATATGCAACTACATACTTCTTGTCTTACAACAAGTCACTTAATAGCCATTCAACATTGCCCTCCCCCCAAAAAGCTACTTATGACCGAATTCTGGAGTTTTGATAGCTACACGTGTGCATGCGCACACACACACAATCATATGACCCCACATTTTGGGTTGCTTGATAACTAGCTCACCTTTACAGCCTTTTGCAGTGATTTATAATGGTTTTTTTTGCTGATTCCCTACTTTTTTAGCCAGTTTCCAAAAAAAAACACCCATAGGAGTGCATTGATTTGCTTAACAGTTGCTGCGGTCACTTAAAAATGCAATGTTTGCCTAACAAGTCATACAGAAAAGTCATAACAATTGATAAATCTGGACTGGACTGCTTGAGCAGGGAGTTAGACTAGAAAACCTCCAAGGCCCCTCCCAACTCTTATTTTTCTGCACGATAGTGCCATAAAAGCTAGAAATCTGCTCCTTAAAAAAAGAGAAAAATAAAGGAAGTGAATTGGTTAGTCAATAGTAAATCTTTTCAGTTTTAATGTAGAAGTGACACAAACGGAAAGATCACAATCTGTAATCTAACATTTGTCAGTTTTCTCATCTACTCTTCTGTTGTGCTTGCTTATCTGCTCCACATGCTCATAACACTTGTTAATTTTAAAACTAAATATTAAATATTTGAAAAGCTCTGTGTGAGGCAGTATCACTCAGATTAGTGAGTTGTTGGGGTTTTTGTTTGTTTGTTTTATTTTCTTGTTTTAGGAAAACGGAGTCCTTTTGCTCTCCAACAGTCTAAGTATCTGTGAACATCCAAGAATACAAAACCTGCAAAAACAATCCCAAAGTAAAGAAGATTTTGAGGAGTCAATCAGATATGGTAATGTTTAAGATGTTTCTTTATGAATTTAAACATAGTTATAATAATTATTTTAAATAAATAAATAAATAAATGCATCCAAGACTCAGTATAGATTCAGTTAATTACTGTATTTTTCGCTCCATAAGACACAATCCCACCCAAACAAACTGGGGAGGAATGTCTGTGCATTGGTGCCAGTCCTTTGGGGAATAGCCAGGCCGTAGTGGAGGGGTCCTTTTACAGTGCTGAACCCCGCCTCTTCTGTCTTTGTCATTGCCCACCTCTTCTGTCTCTTTTCCACACTGCAGGAGTCAATAGGCAGAGCTGGCACATGATAGAACACTTATCTGTGGTCCTCTCAGGCTCTGCCTTGATTTTTTTTCTTGTTTTCCTCCTCTAAATGTGGGTGTATCATATAGGGTGGTATGTCTTATGGAGTGAAAAATATGGTAGTACAACTGGTATGCAGATTTTAATACTGGTGGAGTACCCAGTGGTGCATTATTTACACTGTCTGGAGTTGTGCAAAATAAAGATGGGGTATGAATCTAATAATAAATGAATCATATAAGAAAAGTCCAACTGATCATGCCACAGATGTCTATATCACACAGTGGCAACCTAGATGCATGTTAGAAGTTACAGAACTGATGGGCAATATTCCCTTTTTCCATTGTGGTTTCTCAGAAATTAGTACTGAGAGCATGGCACCTTGTGCTTCGGGAGATAGTAAGCCATTAGTACAGGGAGTCTTGGCTTAATTATGGAAGTTTCTGTTGCTAAGCAATGTGTCACTGTTAGGGACATCATCTCAAGCATTCCTGTTCCTGTTATTAAGCTAATCACCAGGATCATTAAGCGAGGACCACACATGATCAGAACTTCCAATTTACTGCTGGCTTCTCCATTTGACTATGTTTATGGGAAGCTGGGAGGGAAAGTCCCACATTCATGCGATCACAGGATGCTGTGACGGTCAGAAAACTGGACCAGTTATTGAGCATCTGGATCATATGACTGCAGGGGCACTACAATGACTAGAACTTTGAGGATTAGTCATGGTTACCACTTGTTCAGTGTCATTGCTGGTTCAAATGGTTGCTGAATGAGTAGTTGTTAACCAAGGATTTCCTGTATAGCAGCCATTGATCCCCCCTGAACAATTCAATCAGCTTTTAGTACCATCCAAATTGGTTGCCATTAATATGACTGCTGGAGTGAATCTCATAGCTTAACTATGTAAAATCAGTATTTTTCTGTGAATCCTGAATCTCCCTGCATTTAGTTTCAGTGAATGACCTCAAATTCTAACATAGGGAAACAGGATTTAGCAAGGTGTGTACGTATTTATGGCCTCATGTCTTCCAACTGACTCTGTTTTTTTGAAAGTCTATATTGATTTGTGTCCAAGTGAGAAATGTAAGTTACAGTGATGGTTCTGGAAACTGTTGAATAGCTTACCATTTCACATATTAATAATGCTAAAATATATGTTAACATTTTGACTGAAGTAAGAAGCAGGAAGCTTTTTAAACACCTTTTTATTACGTAGTTTGATGTGTTCCATTTCACTTGTTTGGAACTTTCCATTAGAATTCCAATAGATTGAGTTTATAAATAAGAGCTTTTATTCATTTCCCAGGGAAACTTATAATTGCCAAAGTCTTTCTTGGGCATAGTGCTGGAGCCCATGATATAGATCCAGTCACCCCAGCCAACTATCCTGGGATCAATAGTGTATACAAACCTCGCAGATCATCTCAAAACAGCCCTCATACATCCACCAACGGGATTGTGGAACCAGACAAAGTCAAATGTGAGTTAGTGACTCCAGGTGAAGTTCCATCTCTACAGCTTCTTCAAGATGTTTTGGTATTGAAAATTAATAATAAGCATGATTGATTTATTTGTGCAGGTATGTAAAGACTTAGAAATTATTCTTATTTATAAGTTGGAGAATTTGGCAGTGGAATCAACATTGTACAATAATTTCTAGGACTTTTCTGTTCTTTCCAAAGTAGATAAGTGCCCCTCACTTTACCCATTTCTACAACTTGTGATTAAAGATTTATTATTAAAAGAATATGAAGACAACACTGCATATTTCCCAAAAGCTTTGAAAAGATAAACTTCTCTTCCTCCCTAAGAAGGAAGTACATTGTGAACGTGAATAACCACCAGGTGGCAATCTAATCAAACATATGCCTACTAAATTCAAACACCCAAAAAGGCATTTACAATATATTTTCAGCCCAGTCTTCAGTGTCCTGAAATTTCACAGTTATTTAGTCAAGGTAAACAGTCCTAAGAGTGGCCTACTCTTGGCTGCATTTAAGAAAATAGACAGAAACAGGCTATAATATGGAAATAGTTCACCAAGATTTTTTTCAAGTACTGGTTCTGTCATGACAGAACAATTTCAAATATCTTGAGTGAGAAGACTTTGGGAATCCTAGATACTAAAACTTTAGAAGCATTTTTGTATGATGAGTTTCAAAATTTTGAAACAACTTCTAAAGCTCAGCATGCATCCCGAGGCACTGTTTCTTAGTTTTACCTGTATGCATCCCAAGGCACTCTGTTTCTTAGTTTTTTAAATCTTAAGTCTTTTCTTAATTTTACCTGTAAGTCATTAATTATTATGTATTTTATAATTTTATAAAACTTTATATATATTAATATTACATTATGTATGCATGTATGTATAATGTAATAGGTAATATGTAATATTATGGTCTCCTAGTTTGTTGCCTGGGGTCTTAACCCACTAGACCAAACTGGCTCTAATAATCAGTGACATACAGGTAATATATAAGCTTGTTGTAGAGAAAATAGGAAGAAGGAAGAGCATTACATATGTTCTCTGCCTTGATCTGTGCATAAAAGTAATAAAGGTGGGATATAAAAATGAAATAAAAAAGTTACACCTCCCAGCGAGAATTTTTGTCTAGGGATTCTTTGAATTTTAGTAAAAATACCCCTGTTAACCTCTTCTAAGTTACATTGTTTGTATAAAAGTAAAAATAAACAAGAGAACCATATTGTGTCCTTTTCCTTAGCTTCTGAATCATGTTCTTCTGTGGAATGCAAGAATTGTGACTGTAGCCTCCGACAGTGTGAATGGTTTGTGTTTGATCATGAGCTTGTTTTGCCAGAGTACGTCATTGAATTTGAGTACGTCACACAGGTATGGAGTGTCTATTAGCTGTCAGTTCACTAATTATGATTTCATTCATAGAATTAATTAGATTAAGTATGAATATGTATTGATATGTAATCAAATGAAATAGAGAATTTTCTTCCAGAGACCCTCATCTTAATACTGGAGAAGATCTCTTTAATGAAAAAATTATTTTCCAGGGTACAGGCAGATCTGGAACCTGCTGATTACAGTGGGAAAATGAATAACAAAAACAAACAGAAACAAGAACTTTAAAAACCAAGAGTACAAGATTGTTGGACTAGATGCTCCCTTGGTTTAACCCAGCAAGGCTTTTACTAGATTTTTTTCTGGAATAGCCATAGATTATGGACTATCAACTGTTACAGTTTGCGATTAGTTTTGTTAGTTGTCTTTTGGCAGAAAAGAATAAGAATGTTGATAATGGATTACATTAAAAATGCTGATTTAACTATAGTAGGTTCAAGTGTTGTTCCATGTTAGCATCTTTCATAAAACCAAAGCCAGTTTTAAATATGGATATTTCTTCCTGAACATCACTATACCTCCCATGGTAAAGCAGAAAGATGGAGATAAATAACAAAGAAACAGATAAATGTAACTTGTGCAGCTATAACCATGAGCAAGAGTAGGCAGGGTTCTTTAACTCTGAAGCTAAAATCTACTTCAAGCCATGATTTCTGACCCTGTTAAAGGAGATAATCTTTAATTGTGATATTAGTGCCAGCATTCTTCTAAATTGAAATTAAAGATGAAAGAGTTGGGAGCATATTGACAAATTAATAAAGTTCATTGCATTTGCACTACAGACCTGATCTGATTACTGAAAAAACTTGTATATTGTGTAAATGTAGCCACTGGGTTCACATCATCTGACAAAGTTTCTTGATATTGGTAGAGGAGTAGTTTGTAATCTAAAATTTGGAATTCCAGAGTTAATCCTGCACTACTATTTCTGAAATAGATGAAAGTTACAGTATAGTAATACCTTTCTAAACTGTGCATTGAGACAGACTAATTTATTGTAAGAGGAACTGAATCTTAATTTGACAAATTACAGTATTATACTTTAAAAATCAAATGTTTATAATGGAATACCATTCTGTTGACTATAGTCTACTTTCCAAGGGCATGTCCCAAGTGAGAAAATATGTATATGTCATGCAGATATATAATTACATACATGTTATCAGATTAATAATCCATGCATTCTGTGGTAAAAGACTGCATGAGAAGTACACACTTATAAGTGAATTTCTTTCAAGTACCACAAGATTGTCTTTGATTTAGTTGTAAATATTTACAATTAGAAAAATTGTATGATTGTATTGATGTCCCTTCATTCCAGGAAGGAGGAAGGAAATTCATTCTTTTGTCCCCTTGCTATAATCTATATTACATATGTGTAGTAAAGGAAAATCCAAAATCGTTAATCATTTATGCTTGTTTATTTTGTTTTGTTCCTAGACTTAAATGAAAACAATTCATTTTGAGTGTACACATTTTGCTTTCATCAAATATTGTATTGAAATAATGTTTGTTGTGTGTCTGTTTTAATTATTGAGAAAGAAAAAAACTTTTATGGCCTTTTGATTTATGTGTGTGTGTATATGTATGTATGAATAAAAATTCCCTTCTCACCCTTATGGGTGGTTTGTGTCTTCTATTACCATGGGACCCTGGGAGATTGACAGTTCTGTGCAGAATCTTCGTTGTTCCTAATACTGAACTCTTATGAACAGAGAGCTCTGATGTACAAGAAAAAATAAAGACAAAAGGGCAGAAGAGAAAGAGAAAATAAGAATATAAAGAAATGACTTCCAATTTTCTTTAATAGCAATTATAAATATTTATGTAAATTAATCTTTTACTCTTACTTTTTTTCTAATCATCAAACCCATACATAATTTCACTGTTTTCTGTTTCATATAAAAGTCAATAAGGGGTTTTCAACCAGAATTAAACTTAGACATTGTCTTATCACTTAATAAAAACTGACAATTTGCCACCTCAGCAAATTCCATCCTCTTCATCAGCCATTCCTCCATTGTGGGTAAAATCAAATCTTTCTATCTTTGTGTGGATAATAGTCTCTCTAAAGTTAACATATCCAAAAACAAAGTCCCATTTTTTTCCAGCTGTTTATCCATCAATCTCCCCCAAAATAAACTGGCTTCAATTGCATATTAATCTTTAAAATCTTCGGCATTATTATTTGTAATGGTGTCCACAATTTTCACGTCGACCAAGCATGTTAAAAAAACCTTTTCTGATCTTTTATGCAGGTCAAAGTGGAGGCTTTATTCTCCTCACCCAACAATATGATTGGGGAGGATGGAAGGCGAAATTCAGCAGGCTTTGTATTTTCTCGGGATCTCCAGCATGATGATGAAGTGTTAAGCATGGAGCCAATAATTAAGCCCAAGCCCAAGATTATTTGCTTGGATGAAAAAACTGTGATGGCAATCTCAAAGGCCAACATTTATAGCCAGATTGTGGTAAGTAGCTTTTTTCATCTTCCTTGTTACAGAATGAAAATTAGATTCTGCCTTTCCCCACTGCTGAGTTGAAGTTTATCCAGTACCCTGAACTGGTAGAAAAGCATACAATATTGACATTAAATTTACTGCCTCGGTTGCTACTGGTTATATTGGCTGTATTGCTTCTGTTTCCAGTCACTGCCAAATGCTTATGCATTTTGGAAGGACTTTAGAAGGAATATGGAGAAAATGCTACTGTAACAGTGATACAACTAAGGACAAATTAAGTCTGTCTCATTGAAGGACTGGGGATAAAATAAAGGACATTTGGGGATTTCACAGAATAAATATGTTCAGATCATGTTTAGATAAAAGGGGGGAAAGTATCACAAGAAAACAATCTAATAGATTAATCTAATTTCTTGCAATACTGCCTGCCTCTGCTAAGCCCAAAAGATCAGGCAGAATAGATATGTTTGGCTGCCTTCCAAGAAACAATGTTACCTAGTGGCACCTGAAGAGTATGATTTCTTTGTTACAGTGCCTATCCCAGAGAACATCATTCTCCCTGAGGTTTGGATAACCCTGACTTTCTGTCTTCCACAAGGCCCTAAAGACCTGGTCCTTTTCCTAAGCATTGGACTAGAATAGAATGAACTCATGTAGAGTGCAAAACTCTTGTTCAGTATATGTATTGGCTGGTTTGTTGCCATCTATTATTTTTACTTCATTATTCTGTTTGTATGCTTTGATAATATACTAGATAGCATTGCATTTTTAATTCCTGGTTTTATTGTTTCTTCAAATTGTAAATTGCCCACTCTTACAAATTGGACAGCCCTGCCAATCAAGCAAGCATTACAGTAACAGCAATAGAGATATTTTTCAACAGCATGATATGGATTGTGTAGTTCTAGTCTACCAAAAGAAATTATCGGGCTTTTTGGAAGTAAAATGAAAGCTGGAGAACTCCCATCTTATGGACTACATCTTATATCATTGGCTACTATTCTCTGTACATTTTAGTAATGATTGGAGCTTCGATATCAGAAGTGAACCTAACAGAAAATATGGAGAAAGCTCCATGGAAAAGGAACAGGCTAGCTCATTCTACCCACATGAATGATTTGAAATAGGATGAATTACAAAATGTTTTCCCATTCTCAAGCTCAACAATAGATTCAAGTAAATCTGCCTTTATACTTATATGATGTGATCTGGACTTTAATCCCAACAGTAGCTGCTTTGATTATTTAAATTGTAGGAATAGAGTCTTTTAAAGACCTGAACACTTGTTAGGTAATTACATTTCTTTCATGAATTGAATACTTCCAATTGAGATACAAGTCTTGACATTAAAATGTTGGTTTTGAAAATACATCAAGAAAACTGTTCCAAAAATGCATAAAATTTATTGGAATTATATTTTGGAAATGCACTACCTCTTTCAACATAAATCATTCAAATGTTGAAATTAGGGATAGCAATTTTTTTAAGTATGATATTTAAATAATTTTAAGAGATGGCAGAGGTATTTAATGAATCATAATTCCTACTTCCATTGTTGATAATCACTATGGCTGTGCAAATTTGAAAGGGGGGGGTTGTAAAGTACTTTTGAACATTTGAAAGGGAGGACTTGTAAAGTACTTTGGTATGGGGTGGACAAACACTATTCCTGAAACATTAATATAGCTAGATCCTCCAGAGCCATCCCCTCCCTTCACTGTCTGCATTGCATGCACAGTTATGTCCTGCTTTAAGTTCAGGGGTGGGATTCTACTGGTTCTGTCCGGCTCTATAGAACCGGTAGCTCTGAAGAACAGCAGACACAGAAATGGTTCTGTGTCTGTTGCTGTTTTGGCACACCCGCCCAAAGCAGGAAAAAGGGTTTTCCAACCGCTGTGTACCTGCATGCAGTGCTGCTCAGCTGTCTGGGCAGCTCAGCAGGTCGTAAATTGCACTTGCGCGATTTGCGCAACTCGTGCATGCATGCGTGACACAGAGCAACAGAACTGGTAGTTATACCAGTCGGATCCCATCCCTGTTTAGGTTTCAATTACACACACGTAATTGCTATGGCAATTGACAGTTTACTGAAGGTTGAAGAGACAACAAACAAAGGTCATGTAAACAAAACACAGTTTCTGAAAAGGAAGTTTGCCTGAGCAGTTTTATTTTCAACAGGCGTTCATAGAAGAATAGTCAAAATCCAGCTCAAGAACCAAGTTAGGATTGTCAGCCTTCCAGAGGTTAGTTTCACAAGCAGAATCACAATAGCACTTAGGCTTATATCCCACTTCATAGTGCTTTACAGTCCTTTCTAAGTGGTTTACAGTGTCAGCATATTGCCCCAATAATCTGGATCCTCATTTTACTGACCTCAGCAGAATGGAAGGCTGAGTCAACCTTGAGCATATGAGAATTGAACTGCTGGTAGTTGGCAGAATTAGCCTGCAATACTGCATTCAAACACTGCGCTACCACGGCTGAATCCATACAAGACCCAGACATCAGATAGTTGCTTCAGATAAAAGAACATAGGTCAGGCTTGCCTCTTAAATCAGACTCTTCAGTTGTCTTTAATCAAGAAATTTACTCCCTTACTTAGCAAGAAGCCTCATAGAATGTCTTTCTTCTGCTCTCCACTGTGCTTATTGGGTGTGAGGGCTTGGAGACCTTACACTGTCAATATCAGATTGCTCCAGCTGTTCATGTAGAACTTGTGTTTGATCAACCTTACATGATTCTTGCCTTTGGGTTTCCTGACATTCCCAAGTTCAACTGGAACATCATCTTCAGAATCAGCATGAGCCTGTGACATGATAACTCTTTTACTTCACTGTAGCTTTCTACATGTCCATGCATATACAAATGTGCACTCCCCTAGGGAAACTTTAATAGTTGTTTTCAAACAACATGGCCCTGAAAGCTTTGCATAACACTCAGCTGTCAATCCTTAAATACTAAAAAATCAATAAGCAGTTCCTGTTTTCCTACTAATATAGGTTCTGAATCTACATGGAAACAGGCTTACCAAACTCCGAGATATCTCCAGACTCACTGGACTTCGCAAGCTTATTATCAGTTTTAATGAATTTACTTGTTTAGATGATGTTTATCACTTGGTAAGAAAAATACATTTTTTCATAAAAAAAATTACGGCTTGGGTGAATGCCTCTCTATTCTGGAGGACAAAATTAGGGGTGGGAGTTTCAATAATTTGGGGGAGGTGAAATGGGGATTAAAATATAGTAGCAGCACCAAGGAATATTTTTGCTTATCTTTCCCCAAAATTCTTGTGTGAATAAAACAGCAACTTGATTCCATGTATTTGCAAGTGACTTCTGATGAAGGAAAATTGATTTTGCTCAGTATGAGTCTGGAATATGCACCCAAATTGGAAGATGGATATTGTGTTTGATTCAAGTATATTACTTGAACCAAATACCATATCCTAGTCCTAATTATCTACAATGTAACACACAAACTTAACCAGAATTTGCCCTTTGATACAGGCCTTTGTTTTAAGAACAAGCATTTGTTTCTATCGCCTTCATATGTTTTTAGCTGCAAGCCTAATATTGTAGGAGATCATTCTCCTGAAAGTTTTCTTTCCTTTTAATAGCTCTTGTTTTCTATCAGTTTGTGCCAGAAGTGCAGTATAGGTGATCTTTGACTTAGAAACACAATTGGGACTGGAATTTCAGTTGTTGAGCAAAGTGGTTGTTAAGTGGCATGTCACGTGAATGCTTCGCTCAATAACTGCAGTTCCAGCATATATTATTTCCCCAGGCCTCAACTTCATCACAGCAAATAAAAACCATTTTAATACCCTTATAACTGTCACTAAATAAAACATAACCTCTCTTCTCTCCATAGCTTAGGGAAAACAAGGTCCAATGCTATGCCAATTCATCTTGGTCAGAAAAAGCTCAGTAAGGGTAACTCAACGTAACCCTTCCCTTTTAACCCTGGTTGAATAAACCTATCTTATAAATTTTCCCTGGTTTTTAAAAAATATTCTTTAACCCCCTCCCCACAAAAGTTTTAGAGGTAATTTGCTATTCATCTGTGTGGAAATCCTTCAGTACTTTGGCAGACTTCTTTTGTACTAATAAGTAAAATTTATCCTTCTAAAAAAGCCTTTCCAAATCTTAGCAGAGCTCTTTTGTCTATCCAAAGGAAAAAAATCCAGTTCACTTTCCTGATTCGATATCTGTTTATCTCCTGTAGGGAATGAGTCATACATCAGATCCGTTTGTATTACATTTAAATCCCTTCAAATTAATTTCATAGATATCCATTGCAGCTTTTTATTGTTCATTAGAATGTGTCAACTGTATCAACAACTTCATTAGAACATGCTCTGTCAATTTTATCAAGCATTTAATCCATTTTGTCCAAAAACTTGGCTGAGAGGTATTCAAAAGTGCGCACTAAGGATTTATGTCCCGTTTTCTTTATCCTTTGGTCTCTAATGTCCAACCTTCAAGGACTCCTTATCAAAAAGAAATGAAAAGAAGTGAAAGCTAACTCAATTTTTCCATGAGACCTTCTAAATAATACAAAACTGTTGTTCTTAATCCCTCTGACTCCTTAATCATTATTTCCAAAATCCATTCTTTTGCTGCATAATCCCACCCCAAATTATATTTTAAATACATTGAAAATTAACTATATCTCCTTTGTTCAGGAGAGATTATGTTGGCTCGGATCCAGCATCTAGCAGCAATTCCCCTCATAAAAGCTTTGTTCCTAGCCAGCAAAAGTCACCAAGTTGTCAACTCACCATGGTGCTTACAGGTACTGTCAAGAATCCAGTAATTCTTGAAAGCAAGAGTCAGTCTAGTGTAGTAATTAAAGCATCAGACTACAAACTGGGAGATCATGAGTTCTAGTCCTGCAGTAGGCATGAAGACAGCTGAATGAACTTGGGCCAGTCATTCTCTATCCTAGGAGGGAGTCAATGACAAACCACTTCTAAAAAACCTTACCAAGAAATCTACAGGAACTAGTCCAGGCAGTTACCAGCAATAAAAAGAAAATCTGACTTGAACGCACCAACCCCCACTCCCAACCCCATTTCCCGAATACAGTCTGTTCCATTATGGTTAGTAATTTTATTCCAATGTCCACTTATAATCTACTTTTTTCTAATTTACACCCATTGTTTCTAAAATAACATGCCTTATATTTTATGACCATCCTTTACATACTTTTAAATATAGTTCTTGGGTCTCCTGGCAGTTTTCTCAAGACTAAATATACTTCATTCCACACTATCCTCCAGTCTCTTAATTGAATATATAACTAATTATGACTTGCTGATAAAGTAAAATAGCTAATTTACAAAATTGTTAGCCATTTGCATATGCCAATCATTTTATCACAGACAGAAATACATTATATGCAGAAAACATTGCTCTTTTATTCTTGTAACAGAAATAGCAGGAAAACTGGATAAAATAATAGAGATGGGCTAAAAGAAAGGCTAGCAACATTGGGAAGGAAAGTAAAGAATGGCTGAGGGAAGAGGTGACAGGAAGAGAGGGAAATAAAAGGTATGAATGCTATCATGATAAAAAATTGAATTTTCCATTGTTTTTGAATACTTCATAGCCCAGCTTGGAATATTTTGATGCCAGCCATAACCATGTCATAACTCTTGAAGGCATTAGAGGATTAAACAAACTGAAGTATTTGGACTTAAGCTGGAATCAGCTGAAAAAGCCAGCTGAAGAAATTGGTGTCTTACGTAAACATACACCGATGTTGCTCAGCTTGGATATCAGGCATAATCCATGGCATAAGGTACATTTCAATCAGCTGCAGTTGTTACTGCCTTACGTGCTTTAATCAGAGTTTATTTATTGGATTTCATGGCCACTCAATTCCAAAAAGACTGAGTTGCTTATTTTTATTTTAAAAATAATAATTTGAAGAAAAGTGACCATATAGACAAAACCACATAAAACACACACACACACACACACACACACAAATTAAAATGACCAGGGCTCCACAAGCTCTAACTTCAAGTCTGGGAAAAGAGTCATGTCATAAGAAATGTTAATAAAAATTGAAGCATGTACCTCAGGGGTGAGAGGTACGTGCTATCCAAAAGGATAGGGGCTGTAGATGTAAACAGTTGCTTCCTTGAGGTGACAAGGTAACATCTTCACATTGTCATGAATACAATCATTTCTGGGTCTACTGCCTATTACTCCTTCTAGAAGAACAATTGTCTTAAAAAGTCTTCAACAATTGGAAACACCCAATGCATGACCATAAAGCAGAGGATTTGCACTTCACAATCAAGACAATCAATAGCTCTTCAAAAGAAGTTTTAAGTTAGTCCAACTTCTGGTGGTATCTGTTTCCATCATAAAATGCAGCTTTGAGCTGATTACAGGACACATGCAGCATGTCCCTTTGTTGATAATTTTAAGCTGCAAAATTTTCTCCTGTTTAAAATAATGTAAGACTAAAATAGGTGTGTCAAGCCTGTAGCAATGAATGTTCCAGGTCCATGCATTTCTGAAGACAGAAGAATTTTAGAACTGGAATCTGAAATCAAAACAAATATTGGTATTAATAAGGGAAGACTGTTCAAAAGATTTTGGTGTAAGCAGGACCAGAGAGCAGTAGGGAGAGAAAAGGAAAGGGAAGCAAGCTGTGGAAGTAGCCTGAAGCTGATTACTCCAGGCAGAGGTGATCATTGAATAGTTTGAAATTAGAGCACAGCATCCCATGCCCTGTTTTTCTTCTCCCAAAGCCAGCCTCTGTGCGTCTGAGTGTGATTGGTCAGTTGAGAGCTCTGAGACACCTTGATGGAATTTTGATTACTGGGGAAGAGGCAGCAGCTGCTATTCAATATATAACAGACTCCAAAATCACCGAGGTTTGATGGTTCTTTGTTTCTTAAAATGATAATTGTACATTGCTTACAACATTTTAGGCAAATTGAAATCTAGTTTTAAGTGTCATTGTTACTGCTATTTTTTAAAATGCAAGGTTTTTAATGACATCCTGGAAAACATAATGTAATGTTCCTTGAGCTTTATGAACTGGAGTAGCACTTAACTGGCATATTTTTCTCAGTATTATTTGAAAGAAAATGTTTGAATTGCTCATGGTATAATTCTCTAGCTGACTCAGAGTTATTTTACACTTCAACATTGTGTAATTGTTTTCTAGGAATATTATACTTTATGGACATTTAAGACATTTTGGAGTCAATTATTCACAAAATAACAATCCATTTCAGAAAATTATTCCCTTTTAGTGTCTGTGCATTATTATTTGTAATCTCAAAACTGTGAGATACATAACTAGAAAGCAGCAAAAACCCTTTGAGATAAAGAGAGACTAGGTTTGTTGGTGGAGAATTTTATTATACCTCACAGATAGAATTAAAGACGGAGTTAACAGTGTATGTAATAACTCTGCTTTAGTGCAAAAAATCCCACTGGAAATTGCTAAATTGTATACTCTTGTAATTGAAATGTGCAGCATATGCTTTTATTTTAATGTACCATTTAATCTGATTGTCTTTATTCTCCAGATGTCTCTGATAGAGTATTCTCGGACAGATCAGGAGAAGCTACATGTCCTTAGTGTCTTGCCGTATGCCAAAATCTTGAGTCAGATAAGCAATAACAAAGTGGATGTATTTCAGAACAACTGGCATTCTTGTGTAAGGAGTGTGGAGGGGAAATGGGAACTCCACTACACAGTGCTTCACTTTTGTTAATATTCCATTCCCTCCTACTTCTTTTTCCAAATTTCTATTAAGTGGAATAATTTTACACTCACACTATTATCTTTTGGCAGGATGCCACATCTTTTGCTCTTGTGTTCATTTACTATATTTGCTCCTTTATTTGTAATTTTACTTCTTTTTGTAATACACCTATGTCCCACACTTCTTCCCTCCCAGAAACTCCAGCAAAGCACACATGTGTTTCCATTTTTACTCTCATAACAGCCTTCTGAAGTAAATTAGGCTGAAAAAAATTGACTAAGCCAGAGTCTTCCTCAGCCAATGCCCAACAGTTCAATGATTATATTACATTGGCTAATTCTTGATCTGCTATCTTCTAATTTCTTGAAAACCCAGGGAAAAGTTGGTGTCAAAAGTAGGATGAGTGGGAAATGAAAGGAACTAATAAAGAAAGGAACTAATGAAGAAAATGGCTGCAGTGGAGTGATCAGAGAGAAGGAGATATGCCATACCATCAAACATTCCCAAAGCACTTCCCACTCCAGTTCCCCTTATATTATACTTGCTATTATAGTCACTTAATGTTTGTTACAGAGGGAGTTGTGTGTGGCTCTTTTCCCCCAAACAGATTACTGTATTAGATCTGGATGGACAGCATCTCTGCAAAATCAGTGGGTTAGAACAGTTAGAGAATTTGCGATGGGCATCATTCAGCAACAATAATCTGACTAAAATAGAAGGTTTAGATCATTGCCTTAATCTGGAGGAACTCACATTAGATGGAAACTGCATTGTTAACCTTGAAGGTAATATATTTCTGTTTTTAATTCTGTATAGCTGTACTTTTGGAATATGGTAGCTTTTAACTGAAAACTTGCACAGCTGTCATTTATGTCCATGTTTCCATTTCTCCAAAAAATACTTCTAATCCTGGTCTGTGCAAATTTTGTTTGGACTATATGTTACCTTGCTTTGACTTACAAGTCAAAGGGGCGGGGATGGCATTTGAAGCATACTATAATTGGTGTCATTTTGAAAAGTGGTATCCAACAACTTAAGCTGATGTGAAATGTAGACAGTTTATTTTATGCATTTTCCTTCACATGAAACTTGAGGGAGGCTCCCTACTTAATTGGACCTGGCCAGTGCGACAGAATCATATTAACATGGAGGAAGCAACAAACACATCACAAGCTTTATATGCAGGACACAGAATATTTTCAGTGGCTGTACAGAGATGATGAAATTTCTTGCAACCAGAACAGGATTGAGAACTTTCATTCAACTTAGGTTTAGTTTAACAGTAACAGTTCTTGAGTGGAATACCTGGGATTATCTGCAAAAGGGGGTATAGGAGCATGAAATGGTGTTTAAATTGATAGCAAATTAAAATTAAACTATTAAATTGTAAGGCACATATACTTATAATGATTACCATCCTCTCACACCTCTCTTGATTTGTATACTCAAAACTAACTAAGGAAAATCTGAGGGGGAAAAAAGGATCTCTTCTCTCATACACCTGATGTTAAGGTAATGAAGATTTAATAGCTGACCAACTGCTGTAAGCCAAGATGATGAGTCAGCAGGATATTGCCACTTTAAGAAACTGCCTATATAAGGGAGGGCATGGGTGGGCATCTCTTTCCTCATGTTCTATTTCCATTGTAGTTTTCCGTGTAGAAGTTTGATTGATTGCCTGGTATTTATAAGGCGGGGGTGTATCGTGAACAGGGAGCACGCTGCTGTTTTGAGCTGTGGTGCGCTCCGACCCCCATGTCTCTGCCCACTCCCCTGGGGATACAGGATACAGAGCCCCTGGGCTGGTGTATTTTAATGCCAGGTCCATGGCTAATAAGGCATCCCTCCTCCGGGAAGTGATTGAGGAGGAGGCCGCGGACCTGGCTTGCATCACTGAAATCTGGTTGGGGCCAGAGGGTGGAGTTCCTCTGGTGGATTTATGTCCCCCAGGTTTTCGGGTTTT
The DNA here is from genome assembly GCA_009733165.1 of Naja naja. Classification (NCBI taxonomy): domain Eukaryota; kingdom Metazoa; phylum Chordata; class Lepidosauria; order Squamata; family Elapidae; genus Naja; species Naja naja. Next base: position 343,883,527 of record CM019148.1, on the reverse strand, counting down.
GCACCAGCCTAGAGCCCAGGGTAGGGGTGGCGGGATGGCCGTTGTTATTTGGGAGACCTTGATTCCAAGGGAGGTCTCTGTTCTGCAGACAGGTGGGTGTGAGGCCCTCCTCCTGCGTTTGGGGCCTGGCGGTCGGTTGGGCCTGCTGCTTGCATACCTTTCCCCCAGCTGTGTAACAGCGGCCCTGCCTGGGTTCCTTGATGCCCTCTCGGGAGTGGCGGTGGAGTTCCCGGGCCTTTTGGTCTTGGGTGACTTCACCCTCCCTGGGGGCGTCAGGTTTGACCCAGGAGTTCATGGCTTCCATGGCGGCTATGGGCCTGACCCAGATAATACAGGGTCCCACGCACGAGAGGGGCAACATGCTTGACTTTATTTTTGTCTCAGAGCAGTGGCGTAGTGATCTGGGGACTGGCAGTGTCAATGTTCAGCCTGTTGCATGGTCAGATCACTATCTCCTACAGCTGGTCTTCCAACAGGCTGCCCCACCCCGCTGGGATGAGTAACCTCCAAGATGGTTCCGCCCCAGACTCCTGATGGACCCTGAGAGGTTCCAGGCAGAGCTGGGGTTTCTGCACGCTTCCCTTGTCTACAGCTCGGCCGAGGTGCTAGCAACTGCATGGCAACATGCGGCCGCAGAGGCCCTCAACTGGGTTGTCCCCTTACATCCCCTCACTCACCGCAGATTTATTTTATTTATTTATTAAATTTATATCCCGCCTCACTTCCCCCAATGGGAATCCCAGGTAGCTCCCTGGTTTACAGAGGAGCTCCGGGAGATGAAGTGGCATAGGAGGGGTTTAGAGAGCAGATGGAGGTTGACCCGCTCCGAATCCGACTGAACCTAGCTAAGAGCCTATATTAGGACTTATCTGGGAGCTCTGGGGGCGGCGAGGAGGGCTTACCTCTCTGCCCTCATAGCGTCCGCAGATAGCCACCCAGCCGCCCTGTTCAGGGTCACATGCTCCCTTTTACATTGGGAGCCGGGGAGGGACCCTCTGCAGGGTAGGGCTGAGGAATTTGGACAATATCTGTCGGATAAGATCACTCGGATCCGGGATGGGTTGAACTCTCCTTTGCAGTGGTCTGAGGAGGGGCTTACAGAGAGTCTGGCCGATGTCATCTGGGCTGAGTTCGATCCTGTTTCTGAGGATGAGGTGGACAGGATTATGTGACGACTGAGTTCCACCACATGTTTATTGGACCTGTGTCCTTCCTGGATGGTGTATGCCTCCAGGGAGACTACGTGTGGCTGGCTCCGGGCAGTTGTTAATGCCTCGCTGAGGGAGGGGTCTTTTCCTGCCACCTTGAAAGAGGCGGTGGTGAGGCCCCTCCTGAAGAAGCCTGCTCTGGACCCAGCCATTTTAAACAACTTTCGTCCAGTCCCCAACCTTCGTTTTTTGGTGAAGGTTGTTGAGAGTGTGGTGGCTCAGCAGTTTCCGCTTTTCCTGGATGAAGCGGACTATCTAGATCCATGTCAATCGGGCTTCCGACCCGGGTTCAGCACGAGACAGCATTGGTCATGCTGATGGATGATCTCTGGAGGGCTCGGGACAGGGGATTTTCATCTATCCTAGTCCTATTAGATCTCTCAGCAGCCTTCGATACCATCGACCATGGTATCTTATTACGGCGCCTCGGGGGGTTGGGAGTGGGGCGCACTGTTTTGCAGTGGTTCTCCTCCTACCTCTCAGGGCGTTCGCAATCGGTGTTGGCAGGAGGGCAGAGGTTGGCCCTGAGGTGCCCACTTGTGGGGTTCCTCAGGGGTCGGTCCTCTCTCCCCTCCTGTTCAACATCTATATGAAGCCGCTGGGTGAGATCATCCGTGGTTTTGGGGTGAGGTATTACCAGATGATACCCAGCTGTATATCTCCACCCCAAACCAAATCAGTGATGCCCTCTCCATGATGACCCGGTGCCTGGATGCGGTATGGACCTGGATGGGCAGGAACGGACTACAGCTCAATCTGGCCAAGACTGAGTGGTTGTGCATACAGGCATCTCGGCCCAGTCAATCGATTCCATCTTTGGTCATAGGGGAGAGGTGTTGCCCCCTGTGGACAGTGCTCGGAACCTGGGGGTCCTCCTGGATTCACGGCTCAGTTTGGAGGAGCAGGTGAGGGCCGTGACCAGGGGGGCTTTTGCCCAGGTCCAACTGGTTCGCCAGTTGCCCATATCTGGATCGAGATGCCCTTCGCACGATCACTCATGCACTTGTGACGTCCTGACTTGACTACTGCAATGCTCTCTATCTAGGACTGCCCTTGCATACCATCTGGAGGTTTCAGCTGGTGCAGAATGCGGCTGTGCAGGTTGTGATGGGAGCTTCCCGATACTCCCATGTTACACCCCTCCTGCGCGAGCTGCATTGGTTGCCGGTTATCCTCTGGGTGAGATTCAAGGTGTTGGTATTAACATTCAAAGTCCTTTACGATTTGGGTCCAGGGTACTTGCGGGAGCGTCTCCTGCCAACATCAAATACTGATCGCCTTGTGTGTGCGCACAGACTCCTCGGGATACTGTCGGTTAGACAATGTCGGCTGGCGGTGCCTCAGGGGAGGGCCTACTCTGTTGCGGCCCCTGCCTTGTGGAACCAACTCCCTTTGGAGCTCCGTCTGGCCCCTGATCTTTCCTCCTTCCTCCGCGGTCTGAAGACTTGGCTATTTGAACAGGCTGGGCTGGACTGACCTCCTGGGGGCGTTTTAACGTATTAACTATTTTATTGATTGGGCTTGTCAAATTTAATTGTTTTTTATATATTTATTGTGTGGTGTTTTTATTGTGAGTCACCGAGTCCTCGAGAGGGGCAGCATACAAGTCCAATAAAATAAATAAATAAATAAATAAATTTGCCTAACACATGTATGTATATAATAGTCTTGTATATAAACCATTGTTAAAAGACAAAGCCTCTGTGTCCTGTGTTTTGCTCCTGGGTTGTCTCACAGTAGTAGTCATGCTGTAAACACTCTGACACCTGATTTCCCATGAATATGCATTCATCTCATATATAAAGGAGGAGGAAAAGGTAGGGGAATGTGGAGGGATCTGTTAGTAATGGGCAAATGTAGCTGAGATAATGGAGTTAATTAGAAGGTGTTTTAAAAAAATAAAATAATAAAAAAGAAAAAAGGTGGTTTGCTCATAGTTCATAATTCACAGATTTGTCTTGTGCCCTTGCAATTCTTGTGATTCACATATTACAGAATTTTCACTGGGCCACAATATTCTTGCCTTATTTTGTCTGGCATTTTAGTTTCAGGAAGTTTCATCGACTGATTCTTTTTATTGGCTTCATTATTACATTTTATTTTGCTTCTTGTTTTAATCTCTGTGTGTGTGTGTTTGAGAGAGAGAGAGAGAGAGAGAACATTTCATGTATTTTTAATACATAGGCAACTTAAAAGTGTTTGGATGCAAATATATCCTGTAAACGAAAGTAGACTATAAGCATTTGCTTGAGGTATTAATTAGAGAAGATGAGTTGAAGTTGTAGATCAACATGATTTCTTGTCTGTCTGTTCCATATCTGCTGTGATGTTGTTCTCTTGCCTATCTGTTCAGAAGGTTTGTTCTTTTCCTTTTACTAGGTATTTCAAAACTCTCCAAACTCATGCGACTGAGTGCCAACAACAATCACCTCACCAGCCTGGAGAGAAATGTCTTTGATAACCTGTCGCACCTTCATTACCTTTCTCTTGAAAACAACCGGATCACATCACTAGGAGGTTTACAAAAGGCCTATGCACTCATTGAACTCTACATAAGCAACAACTATGTGTCCTCAAACCAAGAAATATATCAATTAAAGGTAGCATTTGTATGTTAAAATGAAGATGTTGCTACTTTAACCTATGAACAAAAATCACACTGATGTTTTACATAGCTTATTCTTATCTGGCATCCTATAAATGCATTAAAATGCAGAATTCAGGGACAGCATGCTGATTGAGAATTAGGAAAATATAGCCTCAATCCATCTAAGAGTGCTTTAAGAGTATAGAACACTGATACTGCCTAAAATGGAGCTGTGAAGTAAGGAAAATAAAGTATTTGTGAGTTGAGCAATTAAAAATAACAGTTCATTAGGTATGACATTAATATAGCATATTTGCTTCAAAGTTCAAAGCCGCTCTAGCCCAATGCTTATTGAGATGATATGAGAGATTTTTTTCCATCCACTTTTTCCCTTAATATTTTTCCTTTTGCACTTTTTTACCTCTTAACCAAAAAGAAAAAAAAGACATCAATTTCAGATTTCTGTAGAGATGTGTTTACAAAATATTTAAATACAATAATTCCACATTTTTTCCCAATATACTTCAGTATTCATTTTTTACTCCTTTTTAATTATTATCAAAAGCACTAATAGTAGATGGCAGCAATGATTCCATTGTAATAAATATATGGTAACAAACCATATCTGTAGATTAGGGGTGTCAAACTCTTCTGCTGGCCTGATGCGTCACATGCTGGCCACGCCCACCCCCGGTTTTGCAAAAGGGAAAAAAAGTTGTGATACAACACACAAAGACATGTCGTCATGAGTTTGACATCCCTACTGTAGGGTAAATAGTCTCTGTCAAGGTTCCAAGTAATAAATCCATATCAAGCAAAACTCCAACACCAGTAGATTACTCAGAGAATAGTTGTATTGGAACAGATATTGGCACAGATCTGGTGAAAACCGACTCTGAATACTCCTGCGGTTTTCACCTTTTTAAAAGTAAAAGTTTTTCTACTTTCTCCAAACAATCAGTCACATGGTCCAATCATCTTGCGGTCTGGCATCCAAGTAGCATCACTCCGCCTTCCTCCGACCAGATGTGAGAGTGTTCTTGGTTCCCAAGAGAAAGTGTTTTGTTTTGGCTACACAATCCCCTCTATCTCAAATCTCCCCTCCCTATCCTCAGCTCTAGTGTGGCAACACTGAAGCGGTCAAAATGGTTTTGGTCAGGTCAGCTTCAAAGTTGACATTCTCATCAGAATTCAATGTTTTTGCTAGCAATGCAGATTGCTTCCTAAGTAAACAGTTTTGGTCTGTTTAGATGCCAAAGAGATATTAACCATTTCTACTTAAAATACAAAATTTGTTAAAACATTTTGAGGCATAAAATGTGCGAGAATTCCAAATAAACTCTTCCGTATAAACTTTTTTACTACAAACAGTAATCCTTATTACATTGCAATGTTTTATAATCCATTACATTGCAATGTTTTATAATCCACCTCAAAAGGGCCTTGGTGGCTCAGGCTGTTAATTGCCTGCACTTAAGTTCCAGCTGCCTACAACTGCTGTAGGCTCGAATCCCACCAGGCTCAAGGTTGACTCAGCCTTCCATCCTCTCGGGGTAGGTAAATTGAGGACCCAAGATTGTTGGGGGCAATTAGCTGACTTTGTAAAAATGCCGCTTAGTAATAAGCAGGCATATACAATGGAATGAAGGCTATTGCTGAGCACACTGGGTTGTATCCCAAAAATTGTAACCTGAGTCGAGAAGCATATAAATGTAATTTAAAAAAAAGCATTATTTTAGGATTCTCCTTTTCTTTAATTGCACTTTTAATTTTGAGTTAATTTATTTGCTTCCTAGGGGCTAAATAATCTGGCTATACTAGACTTTTATGGAAATTTGATTGTTTGGAAGCAAGAAAACTACCGCCTGTTTGTCATTTTTCATATTCCTTCTCTGAAAGCCTTGGATGGTGTTGCTGTGGTAAGTTTCAAATGCCTAGTTTGAAAGGGAAGGAGAAGGGGAGAATGAGAAGATAGATAGATAGATAGATAGATAGATAGATAGATAGATAGATAGATAGACAGACAGACAGACAGACAGACAGACAGACAGACAGACTGACTGACTGACTGACTGACTTACAACCAGTTTTCTGGTCCCGATTATGGTTGTAAATTGATTACTGATTATACATAAACTTGTATACTTTGGTAGACTGGTTACTAAAAACAGGAAACAGGAAAGCAGAGAGTGGTTAAGATATGCAAACACTGGTGGAAAGATTGAGTGAGTAGTATGTTAAAAAAGAATGAATATTTATTGAAATAAACAAAAAATCATTTCTACCCAAGTTGTTTCATGGAAATGAGACTAGGGATCTCTAGAGAAACAGTATAGAATAGTAAATTGAATGGAATCGGGATAGGGTGCTTAAGAAGTGCTCATAGGTAAAATAAGATGAGATAAGGTCATAAATGAATACATTCTGAATAAAACTGGTTTCAATACAAAAATTAATGACCAGAATGAAGAAGGTACAGTATGCTGAGGTGGTATAGTCAAATAAAGAAAATTGAGGAGGATTTAATTGCATAACGAAATGAAGGAATACTGAATAGGTCCACAAGAGATGGATGTCCAAGAAACAAATGGTTGAATGGAGTTAATGAGATTCTGAAAAAAAAGACAGGTGATTATAGAAGAGAAATCACAGTATGACAGATTATATGAGTGTAGTGGCAGTTAGAATAGACAAAAACTGTGGAGAATTATGTGAGTCATGTTCATCCAGTTTTGAAGAGCATCTCCTTAACTCCATTATTCAAGTCATTAATAAAAATCTTGAACAGCGCAAAGCCCAACACAGAGCCTAATGACATGGTATCCAAATATATATTTCCCTCCACCTGAAGTGAAGCCATTAATCATAATTCCTTGGGGGTAGTAATTCAGTCTTGTTTAATACTACATATATTTTCAGCTTACATTTTAAAATGCTGTTAAAATAGGAAGCAACTGAAATAGAAAATGCGAAAGATCAGTTTGGTGGCAAACTTAACGCTGATATGGTGGCAGAAAGACTGGGCCATTCAAACTTCAGCAAAATGCAAGAATTAAACTGGACAGCCTCTATGATCAGGTGAATTTGTTTCAGATATTAAAGTGAAAATAACTTTATGGTGATTCATCTTTCTATACCATCAGTTCCTATTTTATATTAATTTGATGTTTAGTTATTGCATTTAATCCTGCTATCCTACAGAAAACATACGTGGTTCTCTTCCTAAAATCTTTTTAATCTGTGGAGTAGATTAGACTGAGAAATAGGGGCATGTCTCAGTCATATATTAAGATGGGGCTGAGATGTCAACTGAGTTTAAAAAAGCACTTTACTGCTAAGACTTATTTGCTCTACCATATATTAAAAATTATTTGTGCAACAGTTTCTGAAAGTTCCCAGGAATACATTTCCACTAACCATCTGCTCTAGGTTGTGCTTTATTTTGGGGAAGAACTGGAACAAACAAGAGCTGAATGCCTACTCTTTCTTTTTTCTTGATCCCTTGATACTGCTGCCTAAATTCACATCTGCAGCAGAATCATTGTGAATAAATACCCAGGCTGCTGTGAAAAGTAGCAGGGCTTGGGAGTATTTTCTATGAGCTATAGTTTCCTTGAAGCCAAGTCTGCTCTAAATTCTCTGGAGGAGTTTGAAATTATGGAGTATTCTATTTGCACCATCGAAGATTGCTAGCAAGGCATGAAGGGGAAATTAGCCCCCTTTGTTGTGCTAATAGTTGATCCAATCAGTAGTTAATGGATGCATGAATGTAGAAAGCTGCTCTGTGACATACAGCATCATTTCATTGGTCCATCTAGCTTAGTGTTCTTTCCACCACTTTCCATCTTTTTCTGTTTAAAAATTGCCACCTCCACTCTGCTTCGGAAGGAGTTGAAATTATCATAGATGCTTACAGTACAGGCTTTGCATGCAGGAGATTCTAAAATCTCCAGATGTATAACTGTACTAATGTGATCTGCTTGGGATCTGCAGCATTCCTACCAGTCAAGTTAGACATTCTAGATAGGATAAGCAAATAACTGCAATGGCAGAAGGTGTTTCTTTTAGTGCATTAGATCTGCAAAGAAATAAATGAAAAGTTTATATATGTGCTCCTCTAAAGTCTGCCTCTGAAAAAGCACCTGTTTCCCCTAAATGCCCTTTTTGTCTGATTCAGAATGGTGGATCTTGTACCAGCAGACCAATTTAAAAACATCACTAGTGTGAATTTACAGAACAATAATCTTACCTCTTTCAGTGGTTTGATCTTCCTACCTAATATTAAGGTGAGTTCCCTATCATACATAGTAGATATTCTTACAATACTGATCCTGAGATATGTTAGGGTTACTTCATACTACTGTCAATGATTATTTCTTATGGCTTTTTTATTACCTCATGTATTGATTTTCAGCAATATTGCCTGTCAAAAATATTTACAATTAAGTGCCACAAAAATACTGGGAATATATGGAAATGTTCACAGTACTTGCTTCAAGCTTCCTCTAAAGGGAAGGGAAAGGACACTGTGGATAGACTCAGGAACAGGCCCTTGTCTAAATTGTTAGTATGCATACACTATCCATTCAATTATCTATATTTTTATCCTAAATATGAGAGACATCCTCTAGATGTGCATAAACTTAATATCACTGAACTGAGTAGTTCTTCCACTACTGCAGTGCTAAACAGCAGGCCATTTTTGGTCCAAATATGCCTTCATCAGAATCTCTGCATCTTTGGAAGGCTTTTACTTGAGCAGACTGTTTATGATCTAGCACTGAGAGGAAAGCATTTTCATTGGTTTCTTTCTCTGCATCCCTAGATGGATGGATGGATGGATGGATGGATGGATGGATGGATGGATGGACGGACGGACGGACATAGACTGCCTTGGGTCATTATTTCAGAGATACTTCTTTATTAGATTCCTTAATGCCTTCAACAATGGCAGAGCTTCTAATGTCTTCTTAAAAATTCAGGGAGATGTTCAGAAATGTATCTGTCTTGAAACTAGCCTTGGTTGAACTGTGTAGCACAGACAAACATCAGAAGCTGATTACAGGAAATATTATATGACATTTTGTATTAAGTCATAAAATGCTTTTTCCCCCCCCCTATAACATCTAAACCAGACTGAGAAATTTCAAACTGAACTTTAAACATCAAAGTGATTGCCTTCAGAAGTTGTGAGTGCTCCACACTGGAGGCTTTTAAGAAGAGACCAGACAGCCAGTCTGGAATGGTCTAGGGTCTCCAGTTTGAGCAGGAAACTAGAAGACCTTCCTTCCAATTCTGTTACTCTGTTATAAAGTGATTTCTAATCCCTAAAAATCTGCATCTGTTAAATTTTAACATCCTCATTCCTCTCAAAGCCATTATTGGTATATTCATTTTAAAGAGTTTGGCCAATTTATATATATGAAAATATCATAGTTTGGGCAGCCTTTTTTTCAAAGTTAGTTCAACTTACTGAAGTTCCAACATTAAAGAGGAAATGCAAAATATTCTGATAACATAGGTAAGATATATTTCCAAAATTATAGATGTCAGAAAAATGGATTGTTGGTAGGGTACCGTAGAAAAGACTTTTACAGTGGGAAGTATTTATGCAAAAAATCTGAAATGATCATTCAATAAAACCTTTATTGGTTTTATTGGCACTAAAGAAGATATAAATGGCCTCCTGCAACCCTCTGCCAGTGAATGCGGCCCTTCCAAGCTCCATTTTCACTGGCAGAAGGTTGCAGGAGGCCATGGCAGCCGAAAACAGAGCTTGGGATCCTGTTTTCACTGCAGAAGCACCGCAGGCCAATCTTTCGCTGTTTCCAGGGCAGCCCCGCAGGCCAGATCTAAGTACCCCGTGGGCCAGATCCAGCCTCCGGGTCTTGAATTTGACACCTCTGGTGTAGAGTGATGAGTTATTTTGCCTGAAACATCAGAATGCTCAACTATGTGTGTGTGTGTGGGGAATTCTAGGTAGCAAGAATATTAAACTTCTACTGCTGTGTGATATATACATTGGAAAAAAATTTAAAATAAAATACAATATAGTCTTATTGTTTATCAAAACTATAAATAGGCCACAGATATGCACAATTAATTTTATTGATTTTCTGTTCTTCCTATAGTAAAAATAGAGTGCTCTAATTTTGAGTTCTCAGATGAACTCCCCTACAAGCAGCATTCACAAGACTATCGTTTATTCTCTTAAATAATAAAAATCTCCTATCATTAACTAGTCCTTGAGGCTTTGTACAAAAGGAGATGTGATAGTCCGAATTATGTATGATGGAGATGCATAACTACAGATTTCTATCTCTTAGACACTCTGATAGGAATGTATTTATGTCATTTGCATCATTATAAAACATAATACTGCTAAGATGGATTCTAAAATTAAATTCTATAAAGATTGTAAAGAGTTTTGTTATCTGAACATTAAAACTATCAGGTATCCCAGGGTAGTAGTAAAATTAGGCTAAAATTCCCAAAGAAATTTAGACCCAATGGCTAAGAACTAAATATTTATTCTAATTTTGAAACAGACATTATAAATAATTAGCAGTCACTGAGCAAGCTCAAGGCTGGTAGAGAATTCATATACCCACCTATATCAATTGAGTGTTCTCTTTTTCATATCTTCTCTTGTGTAATGAAATTGTTGCATTTTCTCACACATGCTAGTTAGTGGCATGTTTATATTTGTGCTATGAGAATCCTTTGCCACCAAGTACTGTAGTAGCGTTCTCTCCCTGGTATGCTTTAGATGAGGTAGAATCAATTCCTGCTCTTCCGATCTAGCATGTTAATTGGGGAAGGGTGTTTTTGAAGCAGCCACTGCATGTTTAATCAGGACAGAAATATAAGTCATCATTATTATCTTTTGTACTCTATGTTTCCACATACAGCAGTTAATTGTTAGCCCTACTGCTTGTTATCTAAACTGAGCAGAATTAATCCCATTTTTCATGCAGGTTCTCTGCCTCAATTACAATCACATTGAGTCCATTCTCCCAAGACAAAAGCCTTCCAATCACTTAACAAACAGACAGTTGCTACATCAGAAAGTGATGTCCAGTGGATATGGACAGCAAGGGTCTTCAAAAAGCAGCAGGTACACAGTCTTAATGTCACTGATGAAAAGAAGAGAGAGTTACTTGGAGAGAAGTGAACTCTAAACTAGAACTGGAGCTAGTCTTCAAGTAAAGCATTTCCCCTCTAGAGTCAACTCTGGGAGAAAAACCATGTTATGAGTTTGTAACAGGAAATTGCTGGTCATAGAATTGGTTAACTGGTCATCCATGAACACTTCTTCAATCCCATCTACGTCTTGAGTAATATTTTGTATTGTAACTTATGTATTTCCTTGAAGGAGCCTGGGTGATGCAGAAGCCATGTGCCAAAACTGTTTTACACTCAGAACATTTCTCATTATTTGAAGCGGTCTGTTTTGAATGTGAAATGGTTTTTCAAACTCAGAATGGGGCGTTTCAAATTCAAGCCACCTAAGTAAAGTTTGAAAATTGCTAATTGACTTAATTTTTTGTGGCTGGCAGGATGCTGCAACTCTATTATTGGCTTGACACTCCACTACTACTGTACATCTCATTTATTTCTTTTTGAATTAATTGATAAGTTATGCTGAACAATGTTTAATGTATTCCTTAATGTTTAAACAAAGCATTAAGTAGATTCTTACTTGAGGAGAGAAGTAAATATAATATCCTAAGCCAGCATTTAGTTCATTGCTATGTGGATCGCATCTCCAATAAATAAGCAATTGCTGTGGTTTCTGTTTTATTTATATTTACCTGCAAATCATTTGCTTGAAAAAGAGCCTGGAAAATTGTTGCTAGCTATAGATATTTGAATATGTTTTCTGATCAATGAACTGTTGATGAAATGGAAAGAAGTATTATTAGTAGTAGTAGTACCTGTAGTAGTGATTTTATTTGTTATTTAGCATGTGATTATAATTAAATGCAGTACAAACATAAAAGCATACAATATTATAGCCTGTTGCAATACATTACACTATCACAGTAAAAATGATTCTCTATACTAAAATACCCATCACATATAATAACTTCAGCATATGCACACTCAATTAAAAGGTGAATTTTTTTTAAAGAAACAATTTAATCAGGGTGCTAAGGAAAACAGTTTTACTCCTATTTTATGCTCATGGCCAAGCATAATTAGAGAGGGTAGAAGGAATGGCCTTGAGGGACAGGAGGAAGAGTTGTTACCAAGACAACCCTCAGATAAAAAAGAACTGAATGCAGAGCAGGAAGGTAACCTGAGTAAATTTCTCAGACAAGACTTTCCCTACTTCTCAGGAAGATAAATGGGTGTGTATGCATTCAAACTTGCAAGGTTCTGTTACTATAACTTTATAGAAAAAGTAGTACTGCCATACATGACATTTGATTCCTAGTTTGATCTACCTTGAAAGGCTGACATAATTTAAAGGCCATTGATTCCAAAGAGCCAAGCTAGGTAAGAAAAGACTCTTAATTGTAATATGGCTATTCTAGTTAAGTAAGAGAATCAATTGACCCTGGCCCAGTAATTAAATAAATCATTGTAGGTTATTGCATGAACTCATTGCTGGTCTTTCAGTCTACTGGATGTGCTAATATCCAGGACATCATATGTCAACAACAGCTTTTACACTAGCATCTTTCAGAAATACTCATCCAAGGTAAGACTGAAAAGACATAGTGAAATGGAGAAAGTCCAGAACATATGGCTAGAGATATTGCCAAAATATTGCTAAGAGATCATCATCATAAACCTTTTACAAAACTTAAAAAGTAATTTATAGCTATTCCCATTTTCTTTTCCATTTCCTTAAGGAAAAATGGATTTCCATGTCATTGCTTAAAGTTAATGTTTAGGTTGCTGCCTCGTTTCCCAGTATATAACAGAATGTATTTTCCCATACAATGTTTCAAAAGCCTAACATAGGTCCTGAAAACCTTTACAGAATTTTATTTCCACATTCAATTTTTACTAAGCTATTCTTTCTGATTCAGACTGTGTTTTTATTTTAGGGATGCAGGAGTCAGTGAAAGCTTGTCTCCAATAATGGAGAGTTTAGAAGTCCTCCATTTGGGCTATAATGGAATTATAAATTTGGTCTTGTTACAGATTAGTAGGCTAAAGAATCTGAAGTTTTTGTTTTTACAAGGTAAGTAACAATAGCAGCTAGTTCAATATTATTATGCATTTGTAGTTTCCTTTTGCAGAAAAGTAAAATTATTATAGGGTGGTACATGGAGCAGAATATCCTGAAAAAGACCATGGCTGTCTAGTACTTTAAAGAAGAACATCATGTACTGCAACAATATATTTCAAATACCAAATGAAAATGTGATCCCTAACTATAATCTCTAAGAAGGATCACCATTAGATCAAATAATAACATGCTTTATAGGCACCATATCATAAAGCCTACATCACTAATCCAGATAATGTGTTTCATCAGGTAAGTTCCTTAATGATGCTATTATGGCATAATATCACAAAACGGGTTGGGTAGGAAAAAGCCTATATCACCCCCCTTTCTCCTTTTGAGAAATTAGAAATATCCTCTCAAAGAAATAATATTGAAAATATTAATACTAAATTCAGAAAATGCCACACTATCTCTAATAAAAATAAGTTTGCAGACATATTAACAGCAGCAAAACCTGTGAATGAAGGTAAGGTTGGAAAAGTTCTGCCTCTTCTGATCCAACTTAATGTAATATAGAATTTTTATTATTGGATCTCCTGTATTCTTTCCTTTGTCAACAGAGGATCTGAAGAGCGTTAGTGTATGTGTAGATTTTCTATTAGGATTAAGGCATGAGTAGAGGAACAATTCTTATACTTCATGCTGATTCCACAGTGTGAATCTCTTAAAAGCTGTTCCCTATGAGGGAAAGCATATTTTCTTCCCCCCAGAGCTAATAGCTGATTTGAAGAAGTTTAAGCAGGGACATGGGTGTGAAATGTGCATTATTGCCTTGATCTTCCTGCACCCTTAAAAAGCATGTTGCAGTCATGGAATTCCTACATCATGTCTAGCTGGTTCTATTCAGTAGGGTGAAAAAATATATCTGTTTGGTAGCTTTTGCCAAGGAAAACATTTCAGTTCTTCCTGAAAATATACATTTGGTATACTTCCACATGCAAAGGAGATATCACTTTCTTTGATGGTTAATCATTTATTAAATTTATGTGGCCTCCCACTTTGTAATATAAAGTCTGGGTGTCAACTCTTTATATTTCTATGGCCATTTTAGAGTTGCCAATAGAAAGTGCGGGGGGGGGGGAAGAGGAGTGCGGCAGCTTGGAAATTGAAAGTGCATTCCACACATAGTTTTTCAGAGATAGTAACTAGGTGACTGAAGTTTCTGCCATCCAAAATCTAACTGGAGAACATGATAGATGACTCTTGGCTATGGATGTGTCTCATTGGAGAATATGAATTATGATGCACCCAGGGGGGGTGGGGACCAGAATCAAGGATGACAATTATGTGTCTCAGAGTCGGCTACACTCAGGCAGTGCCGACATGTTAACTCCCAAATAAATCCTGTTTAGTTGTGGAAGTTTGGCTCAAGACTCATGATTTAATTGGGGTAACTGCCAGAACACTAACACTTGGCAGCTAACATGACATAGGAAAAACTCAAACTACAAAATAAAGAACAATATATTAAATTTATTAATTATTAAATATTAAAGACAAAACCAACTTGGTGTAGGATTAAAGCACCAGCTAGAAATTGGGAAACCATGAATTCTAGTGCAGCCCAGGCACAAAGCTAGGTGGATGACCTTGGACCAATCACTCTTTCAGCTGTAGGAAGCAGACAATAGTAACCACTTAGAAAATCTTACCAAAAGTTGCAGGGATTAAAGTCTAAGCCAGGGGTGTCAAACTCACGTCGTCACGTGACATATTGCGACTTTCCCCCCTTCCCTAAAATGGGGGTGGATATGGCCAGTGCGTGATGGCTGGCAGGCTGTGAGTTTGACACCCCTAGTCTAGGCAGTTGCTGACGGGAAGAAAGGAAGGAAGGGGAAGAGAAGGGAAGGGGAAGGAAGGAAGGGATATTGTATACATGGGTTTAAAATCATACCATATTTGTCTTGTCATGACATCATTGGCTTCCCATCATGGAAAGCCAACTTGATTAGCTTGGGGTATAATTGTTAACATATTTAACTAAATCAGTGTTATTGTAACTATAGTTTGTTGATTAAACCATAGTTGTTACAATAATCTGGATTCATCATAACAATTAGCCATCAGCTGCTGAGTTCATATGACACACTAACTTTGAAATAAATTATGTAGCCCAATATATTTCACAAAAATATAAACATGACTCAATTGCAGATCAAATAAATCCCCATTTATTCAGAGATACTACAGAAATAGGAACATTAAGTACCACGATCAATGGAGATTGCAAGTATCCATTATCAAGACTTGATATTCAGCGGTATGTTTTTGGCTGGGTGAAGAGGATAGAACTATTCTGAAATATTTGTCCTTTTAATTATTTTCAGTTGTCCATTTGTCCATTGCATCTTTTCCCTATCCACTTTTGATTTTGGTGTAACAGGAAATGAAATCAGCCACATTGAAGGGCTCGAAGGCCTGCAGATTTTGCAGGAATTGGTGCTGGATCATAACAAAATTAAAGTTATCAGTGAGAATTCTTTTGCCAGACAGAGCTCCTTGCTGGCTCTTCACCTGGAGGAGAATCGTCTGCGTGAACTCAACAATTTGCTTCCCTTGGGAAAACTACAGAAGCTTTTCCTTGGTCTCAACAGAATTCAGGTACAGTAGCTCTTATACCTCAGCCTTTACATCCTGAAGTCTTCCAAATATATTTAATCTGTAGCTGCTTCAATTTTTGGCCAGCATATCAGCTGAGTGGAAATTTTGGAAGCTCTACTCCTGTAACATCTGGAGAGCATTAGGGTAGAGGAAGTTGACTGATATGGAAAGTGATGTTTTCTTCATTCCTTTATTTGCAAAGGAGAGTGAGTCAGCTGGAAATCATAAGACAGGACTATAACAAATCAGAATGTGAAGCCTGAAAAAACAGAAAAAATAGTGCACTCTGGATAAAAGATGATACATGGATGCCCCACAAATTGCATCTGGCCCTTGTCTATATCCTCTTTTGATCCTAGTATTGTTTGGAAATAGCACACAAATCTTTGGCATCTCTGGGGTTTCTTCGTTATTTTGGTTGAATTGTTGTATCTTAAAATGCCTTTATCAGTACATTGCTTCTCTAGTATGCATATACCCATATGCCATGTTGTGTGACTTTGTGGATATATTTTTTTTACAGAAAATCTACACAGAACTTGGTTAACAATGGTAATTAGAACCAGAAATTCTGATGCTAAGTGATGCAATTATTAAAGCATCATATCATGCAACTATCACTTAGTGATGGCAATTCTGGCAATCCCTGTTGTCATTATGCAAAGATTGCAGGTTGTTAAGTGGGTCTCAGATAGCTTGCAAGCAGGCCAGCAGGCAAGTAAGACAGGGCTGGTGATAGTTGCTAGCAGGCAGAGGAGAATGTGTATGTGGCACACAAGGTGTGATGTGAACATGGCTCTGTGGAGGCTGCATAGGTGGTCCATGATGACCACTGAATTATTTATGTATGTATGTATGTATGTATGTATGTATGTATTTATTAATTAATTAATTATTGGACTTGTATGCCGCCTCCTCTCCAAAAGGACTTGGGGCGGCTCACAACTAAAATACAACAATAAATATTTAAAAAGAATTAAATTTAAACAAGCCCAATAACTAAAACTAATTTAAAACTAATTTAACCAACCCCCCCAAGAGGTCAGTCCAGCCCGGCCTGCTCAAACAGCCAGGTTTTCAAATCGCGGAGGAAAGAGCAGAGATCAGGAGCCAAATGGAGCTCCAGAGGTAGTTGGTTCCACAAGGCGGGAGCTGCGACAGAGTAGGCCCTTCCCCGGGGCACCGCCAGCTGACACTGTCTTGTGGACAGCACCCCGAGGAGTCCCCGTCTGTGCACATGTACAGATTGATTGTTACATGAGGATTACCTGTAAAAACTTACTGAACAAAATTTATTTTTTATTTTGGGTGCAGGATTTGGTTGAACTTGAAAAACTTGAATATCTTCCTTGTATTAAAGAACTTTCAATATATGGAAATCCAGTGAGTATGCTATTTTGCACAGTTATATCACTTACGTTTATAGTACCATTTGTTTCATTCCTCTAAGTATTCCTAATCTTTCTATTTAGAAAATGCTGCATTTCATGCTACATTAAGATTAAAACAGCTTTCAGTGTCTACCCACTTGCAATAAACTGTTACAAATTTACTCAAGATACTAAGCACAATATCTGAATATGTTGAAGTCTTTTCATAAATAGATAGTCAATACATTCTTGGGAAACCATGTAAATGAGTTGAATGCAAGAAGGCAAAACTGTACAGGGAGCCCTCGACTTACAACAGTTTGTTTAGTAATTGTTCAAAATTACAACACCGAAAAAAGTGACATGACCATTTTTCACACTCATGATTGTTGCAGCGTCCTCATGATCAAAATTCAGATGCTTGGCAGCTGACTCGTATTCATGATGGTTGCAGTGTCCTGGGGTCATGGGGTCACCTTTTTGTGACCTTCTGACATGCCAAGTCAATGGGAAAGCCAGATTCATTTAACAACCGTGTTACTAACTTAATACCTGCAGTGATTCACTTAGCAACTGTGGCAAGAACGGTCATAAAATGGGGCAAAACTCTCTTAACATCTGTCTCACTTAGCAACAGAAATTTTGGGACCAATTGTGGTCATAAGTTGAGGCCTACCTGTAATGGTGTCCAAATGTCACAACTTAAGAGAAAAATGCTTCACTGCCCAGACACATTCATATTTTTATGTCCAGCAGATTTCTGGTTGTTCCTTTTTTTTAAACTTAATGTTGTTTTATATGCTGTGATTTTGAAGTTCTTTTTTGCTATTTTCTGTTTTAATGTTCCACTTTGAAATGTAGTTATTTGAGTACTTTTTAAAATCATTTTAAAATTTTTATTGTTAAACTTTTTGTATAGGTTTAGGTTAGCCACTTTATAGATTTCATTCAAATTGAGTATATATGTTAAATGAGACATTGCAGAACTTGAAGTCAGATTTCAGAGAGAATGAGGACTACAATTTATTTATTCTTTGTTTGATCCCAAGAGAAGCAGTTACTTTAAGAAATTGCAAAGAGGTCCTGCATTCATGCACTCCGTGCTTCAGGGCATGTCGAATTGAATATGAAGCATTCACAGCCCCAGTAATTCCTATTACTACTTGATTGCTGTATTCAGCTGTACATTAACCCTAACTCTAGTACTAAGAGAAATCAATGCTCATCATTACTCTCTTTATCAATGTAGCTTCTCTTTCAAAATAAGAACTGCGGGACAACACATTTAAAATGTGTGTGATTTGTTGTTGTTCTTTTAAGGATTGCATGTGTGTCTTTTAATGGTCTAAAAATAGATTGCCTTTTCAAGAACGTTACATCTGACTTTACCCTATGCTAATGTTAGAAGTGTTAATTTTGTTTTATCTGTCTTCACTTTCAGTTAAGTGAAGGAATTGACTTAAAACTTTGGAAAGGATGTGGATATGGAGAACCTGATGGTTTAGTGCAGGGGTGTCAAACTGGCAGCCTGTGGGCTGGATGCATCATGCACAGGGCACGCCCATCCCAGCTCCGCAAAGGCAGAAAAGTTGCAATACTTTCATACAATGCGATAGAGTTTGACACCAATGTTTTAATGCCTGGATTAACCTTTTGTATCTCTCTTCTTTTCTTAGGTATCACGTAAGATTTCCCATCGCCCCCTCCTTATATTTCGCTTACCTAACCTTCAGGTTTTGGATGGCGTAACAGTTAGCCCAGAAGAGAGGGCAAGAGCTGAATTCCATTTGCTAGAACAGCAAGTAAAGCATGGTTATTATAATTAAGTTTGGTTTGGGCTGTTACTATTTTGGGAAGGATGAAGCAGATTGGATTCTGCCTGTTTAATACTGCCTTTAGAAAGTTCTGTTCCCCTGCCTTCTTTCCTTTCTTCTGTCCTTCCGTCCTTCCTTACTTCATAATTCAGCATACATTTGACACACAGCATGTGGGTTGCCATGTTTTATCAAGAATTTAAAGCTGGCATCATGACAGATCAGAAATAAGAGTTGCAATTGTCTATTTAACAATACTGCTATCTTAAGCTATCTTACTCCAAAGATTATTGTTACCCCCTGGGTCCCTGTTACCTGCTCAGAAATGATCATCATTATATGCTCATTGACCTGAAGTAACATTTTCTGATGAGGCTGGCAAGGTCAGCTTATTCCATTTTACTTTCCTGAAGCACTAAATGACTTTGAATGTATACTTCTGACTCACTTTTATTTTGAAGGCATCCATACTTAATGGTACCTTGTCACCTAGAGGCAACCAAGTGAGTCCTGCTGTGCTTAATTCACAGATAGCAAATAAAACAGGGAGTGATTTCCAACAGACATAATTGGTGAAGAGAATTAAAAAGCAATGAAATGGGGTATAAGGTTAAGAGATTGAATGGGTGAGGATTTGGAAAGCAAAGATGTAACTTGTTATTTATTTATTTATCCACCTATCTATCTTATTATGCTTGTATATACAACATACATAATAAAACAGAATACATAAAATGTTAAAACCAGTTTAAAACAAAACAAAACTTCACAGAATGACGAAAAAGCATGCAGAGAGTGCATGAGTAAACCATCATACAACCATTTAATAGCCTCTGTTCTATCTTTGGATAAACTTACCACTTTATATGTCCAAATTATACCTTGGATCTGAAATCTCACAATTGTTTATGAAAGTATGAATACGCCATAACCTGGGTTTAACCACACCTTATTTTTTCCAATAAATAAATCAAGAAGTGTTTGTGTTCCAGTTATATTTTTAGTCCATAATTACCTGGATCCGTATCAATCGGGCTTCTGACCTGGTTTCAGCACGGAGACGGCATTGGTCGCGCTGATGGATGATCTCTGGAGGGCCGAGGACAGGGGTTTTTCCTCTGTCCTGGTCCTATTAGACCTCTCAGCGGCTTTTGATACCATCGACCATGGTATCCTTTGCGCCTCGGGGACTGGGAGTGGGAGGCACCGTGCTTGGGTGGTTTGCCTCCTACCTCTCGGGCGGTCGCATCGGTATTGGCCGGGGGGTTGCGGTTGACCCCGAGGGTGCTCTCTTGTGGGGTCCCTCAGGGGTCGGTCCTCTCCCCCCTGCTATTTAACATCTATATGAAGCCACTGGGTGAGATCATCCGTGGTTTAGGGGTGAGATTCCATCAGTACGCGGATGACACCCAGCTGTACATCTCCACCCTAAACCAAATCAGCGATGCCCTCTCCCTGATGACCCAGTGTTTTGATACGTGATTTGGATGGCGGGAACATGCTTCGACTCAACCCGGCCAAGACTGAGTGGCTGTGCATACCGGCATCTCGGCCCAGTCAGGATTATCCATCTTTGGCCATAGGGGGAGCGGTGTTGCCCCCTGTGGATAGGGGCTGAACCTGGGGTCCTCCTGGACGACGGCTCCGGTTGGAGGAGCAGGTGGGAGCCGTCGCCGGGGGGGCCTTTGCCCAGCTCCATCTTGTTCGTCAACTACACCCTTTTCTGGACCTGGATGCCCTGCACACAGTCACTCATGCCCTTGTTACCTCTAGACTCGACTACTGCAATGCTCTCTATTTAGGACTGCCCTTGCATACCATCCAGAGGTTGCAGCTGGTGCAGAATGCGGCGGCGCGGGTGGTGATGGGAGTTCCCCAATTCTCCCATGTTACCCCCCTCCTGCGCTGCCTGCATTGGTTACCGGTTTTAGTTTTAACATACAAAGTCCTTCATGACATGGGTCCTCAATATTTAAGGGAGTGACTCCTGCCGACATCGAATGCCAACCGCCCTGTGCGAGCACATAGGCAAGGACTCCTTGGGGTCCCGTCCGCCGGCCAATGCCGGCTGGCGGTTCCCCGACGACAAGCCTTTTCTGTCGCGGCCCCTGACCTCTGGAACCAACTCCCCTTGGGGCTCCGCTTGGCCCCTGATCTCCACACCTTCCGCCATGATCTGAAGACCTGGTTATTCGACCAATCCGGGACCCTCTGTGGGTGGGGTGGTTTTATACTTTTAGCATTAACTTTTGGGCTTGTTAGTTTAATTCTTTCTTAACTATTTATTATTGTACATACTGTTGATGTTTTAGCTGTGAGCCGCCCCGAGTCTTCGGAGATGGGGCAGCATACAAGTCCCAAAAATAAATAAATAAATAAATGTGCACTGTCTATAGGAACAAGTAGCTTAACACCAGCAAACTTTGGTGAATTATAATTTGTAAGAGTTCTTAATCCACTGAAAGTCAGTTGTCCTGAACCTCATCATTATCTGGATTAGAGACCATCTTGGAATTCTATGGATGAATGCCATCTTGAGTGGCATCATGGAAGAAAGTTAGAAAGTAAACTTATTAAAGCACGTAGAATTATACATGCCATCATTCTGCTGAATCACAGACCTTGATGATATATATAATTATGGAACTTCTACAGGGACTTTATTCTGTATCTCTGGTAAAGTTCAAATTGCAAGGTTTCTGTGTTGCAATTTACAATGGAATTCCACTTGGCTTGTGGTTATGCCATTTCCTTACTTGTAGGAATTTCCACAAGTCTCTACTCTGTTTTTTTGCTCTGTTTTTCCCACAGCTGCTTACATAGTAACCAGCGCACAATGAATTTCAGGGCAGCTTTGCAGCTAGCGAGCTGCTTTTCCCCCACTTTTCTGCTGCAGGAACATATATTGCACAAGGAAAGGATAGAGATGGGGATAGTCTTAATGCTTTGTTCAGAAGCCACTTTTGATATATCTTTACTGATTAGCTAAAGGGAATACTGATTTGTTCTACAGAGCTCATACTAAATTCTCATGTTGGCTTTGTGAGGACAGTGACAGTCCATTATAAGACTAGTTCTGAAGGCTTGGGTATTGCTTGAAATGAGGGTATCTGTATGACAGGTGCCTCTATATCCTGGAGAGTTTAGTATCCTTTCCTTTTTTATGAGACAGCTTTTACATTTTCAATGAGACAGGGGAAAGTGTATTCATATTCCCCAGTTGAATAAGACTGGTAAAATTTTCAATTAAATTTTCAATTAAAAATCTAGTATTCTTAGTAGCACTTTACAGTTTCTATTATTAAGAGAAGAATTAATTTAAAAATTGGCAAAATGTTTTATTTTTCCATTTTGACTCTTAGTTTGAATATTTATTTGGTATTTCAAATTGCTATAAAGAAAAAGATACACCTTTTATAAACAGGGCCTTTGACAACCTTGATTTGTGATGTCTTAAGCTCCATTCTTACATACATTTCATAACAGGAAAAATGTAGGCTATCTTTCTAAGAAATGAGGCATGTTTCTCTATGCTGCAATTCCTCACTGAACTAATGCCCCATTATGGCTTTGTCACTTGAAGAGCCAATGCTTGTTAACTTGATTATTGCCTCCTATAAATTAGCATTATTTTTTTATTATTAAATTTATTTGCCATCTATCTCGCAGTAGTTGCTCTAATTCTAAACTGAAGTCTGTTTTATAAAATGGATATCACTTAAAAATAAATTCTAATACAATATTAGTGCAGCTAGAAATAGAATGCAAAGATTTCCCACTTATTAGATATTCTGTTTTTCAAAAAGTTTGAATGAAAATCATCTACTTAAGCTATAATAGAGCTGAGGCATTTTCTCACTAGGCTGCCACAGTAGAACAAATTTCTCAGTGTTCTTTATGACACTCAAGTTTCCTTAAGTGCTTATGGAAAATTAAGAAGAAAAATCGTGTTCTTTCCTTTAAAATAATTTGGTTTTTGCACAAAATATCGAATGAAATTTTACATGAAGAAAAGCAACTAAATTAGCCCCTGAAATCAATTTTATTTGGTGGGCCAGGTACTTAAAATATTTTAATAAATAATTAAAAAGAATGAGTTAGTTTGGTGTAGTGCGGGGGTGCCAAACTCACTTCATCACGGTGGCATCATGTGACATATTGGGACTTTTTCCCTCTTTGCTAAACAGGGCAAGGGGTGGCCAGAGCATGATGCATCCAGCCCGCCGGCCAGGAGTTTGACGGTCCTGGTCTAGTAGTTAAGGCACCAGTCTAGAAACCAGAAGAGTATAAGTTCTAGTCTTGCCTTAGGCATAAAGGTCAGCTGGGTGACTTATAGTCACTCTCTCTCATATCAGGCTCTGATAACCAGTAATCAATTCTTATGACAACAAAACAGGCAAACCATGCATTTGTGGGAAAATCACTAAGAAGAAGAAAAATAAAAACATTAAATTTATTTAATAATGCCCCAATCAATTTCACTCTCTCTTATGGCTAGCTAATCTCAAGTGCTTTCTTCTGTCTCGGGCAAATAATATATAAGTATCCAAGTTATGATTGTGGGTTGCTTTTGTAAAATGGAAATTCTACTTCTTGTAGGAATAAGACTAGAGTGGCAAAACGGGGAGTATTATTTCAAAGGGCATCACTTGCCATTTTCAGACTGCTCCCACGTACAGGGTGGTGTCACAAGGATATCTTCCGTTTGAGTCCCAGGAGGTTCCTCAGACCCCCGTCTTGAACCAAAATTGTTCTTGCATGCTGCTATGCCCTTTTTCATCCATTTTATCAGTTTTCTAATCCAGCTTTTTATGAGATGTAGGCGCTTCTAACAGAATTTTCAGATTTTAAAAAAACTTTTAAAGAGTTTCAATGAGAGAAGGGGAAAATTCTCTTATCCAGTTGTTCAAGATAGAGCATGAAGCAGTGGGCTGAAAGTGAAGAGAAATTGCTGTCAACTGAAGAAGAAATACTGTCCAAACCTACTGGGGTCAGAACACAGAATTAAGCTGTTAGTGCTTGCTAATAATGTTTATAAGGAAAGTGCCACAACTCAGTGATAAACTGGATGTTTTCAATGCAGAAGATTCCAGGTTCTGCCCCAACCATCTCCAGATAGGCTGGAAAAGTCATCATTTGCCTGAAATATCAAAAGAGCTAATGCCAGTCAGGTTAACCAAGGCTGAATTAGATGGCTTAAAAGTGCAGTTTCCTGTTTTTCTTTATACAGTAAATCTCTCTCCCCAGCAGAAATACTATCTAAACAGGGCTTCCATCTGCTTGTATGGGACTACTGCCAAAGGCAGACCCCAGCAAATTCACAATATTAAATAAATTAGGAATTGGTTCCTGGATTGGAAGGTAACTAAGGTGAAATAGAGGGAGTTCATCCATTTTTGAATAGACTTTTTTTCAACCTGTTGTGGAGTTCACTTTTAAACTGATCTAGCTAATTATAAAATATCATATGCTCCATCTCAGAAGAAATAAAAGTATGGGAATTTGTCAGAAAGAGGACAAATTTGCATTGTGACTTAGGGCAGAATATCAGAAAATTGGGAAGTGCATTTTTTTACAATAAGCACTGAGACAAACTTGTAGTCCTCAGATCTTGAAGTGAAATCCTATCAGAAAGAGAAAATGTTAATCCAAAAATATAGAAACTGGGAGCCTGATCAAATTTTTAAAAATTTGTTAAAAATAATAAGAGTTTATTTTCGCTGTTGTGGATTAAAAGTCAATTTTAAAGGACTATCAGCTGCTGCTTGATATATGAAATCATTGGTTTTTTTTCAGAATGTGAAAAAACACTCAAATAGTCAGAAATAAACAATGGCACACAAAACAATAACCTCTGGTTTAATAATACTTAAAAGCTTATTGGAACAAATGCAGTGTACTTTTAAAAAAAGGTTGCAAAAGAATATCCATAGGAGCTTACTAGATAACTTTATAGAATAGAGACCATCACTAAGAAGGCTCCTCTGCATCTAATCCTGAAAAAAAATATAGCTCTGGTTGAGAAATGGCAATCATTAGAGTTGTGTTCTTGGACTTCACTTTGAAAGAAGTCCTTGACAAGATGATTAATATTTGCAATCTATCTATCAATCTATCTATCCATCCATCCATCTATCTATCCATCCATCCATCATCTATTATCTATCACACTTAACCATCCATCATAAAAACCATTTTGGCACAAAACAAAGTGAGGATATATCCTTGAGTAGCCGAGAGATTATATTACGGTTGCCATTGTATTGCGCTGCAGACAGACACAGTTGGAAAGGTTACTAGCAGATTCATTGTTTGGGAAATCACTGACAAAGTACAAATTAAATATATTAGATTTCAGCAAGATGGGTTTTTGGATTCCTGGTGACTGCCTGGACAAGTCCTTGTGGTTTTCTTAGCAAGATTTCAGAAGTGCTTTACCATTGCTGCCTCCTGAGAAAGAATGATTAGCCCAATACCACTTATCTGGCCTCATGTCTAAGGTGGTACTAGAACTCACAATTTCCCAGTTTCTAGCTTGATGCTTTAATGACTAGACCAGGGCTGTCAAACTCCTGGCCCACGGGCCAGATGCGTCATGCGCTGACCACACCCACGCCCAGTTTAGCGAAGGGGAAAAAGTCCCGATACGTCACATGACGCTGCTGTGACGACATTAGTTTGACACTCCTGGACTAGACCAAACTAACTCTCAGTTGAGTGTAGTGAAGAAAATAAACCTAATAAACAAAATGGAGACTACATCATATTCTCTCCCCCAAAGACTCCTGCAATCCTATCTAAACCAAAGAATATAAGCCTCCCTATCAGCTTACAGTACAGCTCAAGGGCAACCCTTACAAGGGAATTGCAACCTAGAGAAACCCCAAGACTCCATTATCTATCAATTGGATATTCCATGTCTTTTAACAGTGGGCTTCCCCAGCTCTGCTGCCTTCTTGAAAGGGCCACTTTGTATAACAATCAAACTAACCCAATACACTGATAAAAAACTGCCTACCTCCCCCAAACTATCCAGTAAACCAGATCCCTAGGATTTCCTGCCTTGTATTCCCCAACATATTTTTCCATTGTTGGGGTCCCTTTTTCTTGTAAAGCAGAATGTTCAAGCATGGGCCTACACCATTTTAATTATTTTTATAGCATGTTCCAAGACTAGGTTATACTTTATTGCTTCTTATTTCCTCATGTAGGTTCTTCCATCTGCCACTTCTCCAATAGAGTGTGGATTTCCTGGACTCTTACCTTCTTTCCCCAAAGCATGTCCCTTGAAGATTGCCAATATGAGTCTTTCGGGAGCAATCAGCCATGCGTATGTGACTGAGTTTGGTTTTCCCTATACTATTGATGAAGTAAATGGAAGCGAGGCTAACAAAAGTAAGTATTAAGTGGACTGTTGTGCTTTGTTTTGTGCTGGGTGTCAAAAATGTTGGCTCCTGTCAGTGATTTCTCATGGATTTGGCAATTCACTGCAGTGATTTTAGATAGCTTTGGACTGTGCAATGGAATCATGAGATGGTAAATTTGATTGGTTGAGGATTGAACTAGGAGCTGCCTGACATAAGATAGCAACTGGAATGGGAACTTAATAAACCCTAATTTCATAGCTTAATTACGCTAATTTCATAGATCAGGGCAGAAGAATTAAGAATATGCAAGTCCACCTGTCCAAGGGCTATAGTTGCAAGGACAGTTTTGTACATTACAGTCTTGTACATGTGAGTCTTCTATGGGTAAGACGAGCACACATTCCTCCAATCCTCTGTTGACCCTGACCTTAATTCAGTTGCTTGCCTGCCTTGAAATGTCACATTTTAGAACATTTAGACATAGTAATAATTACTTTCCTTTAACACATTAACTATGTGTTTTGTGTTCTTACTGGGATTTTTTCCTCCTTTAATTATAAAAGCTGCCCAGGATCATTTTGTAGTCCAGCAGCTTTCTAAATAAAATTAGATAAACCAAAAATATGTTGAATTAATATTACTTTATGATAACACAGCTTTAAAAGTATAAATTCCATCTCTGAGCAGATGACCAATGGAATGGACAGAGTCAGTTGGGTATAGTGGTTAAGGCACTAGGCTAGGTGCCTTGACCACTAGGGAATTGTCAGTTCTAGTCCTGTCTTGGACACAAAGCCAGCCGGATACCTTGGCCTAGTCACTCTCTTAGCCTTAGGAAGCAAACTGTGTTAAAACCACTTCTGAAATCTTGCTAAGAAAACTACAGGGACTAATCCAGGCAGTCACTAGGAGTCAACATGGATTCAAAGCCCCCCCACCCAAAAAAGCCTAAGCATGGCAGTTGGAACTGCCACTTCTGGTTCTACAAACGTGGATGATTATGAAATGGCAACAAAGATACATAAGTTCTTTTCTGCCACCAATAGTCATCCAAGTTATAGCAGTCCTAAGAAAAGGACTGTTCTAGTTAGAGAATAAAGGTGGGAAAATAATTGTGCAGATCTGTAGCTGTCTTCTCTCTGAGTAAGCTGTTTATAATTCACTTCAGTTTTTTTCAGTTTAATTCATTTTTCTCTTTTTCACCTTTAATAAAAAATACCAAAATTTGGAGAATACCAATTTTGCAGTTTAATTTTCAGGTAGGAAAACAAAGAATACAGCTCTGGGATTGTGTAGTTCTCGGAGCATTCATGCTGAATTAGCCATGAGGCAAGCCAAAAGTACATCGGGTAACTTTCCAAGCCATGGGACCTCATAGTTCATCCTTGCTGAATAATGTAAGTTTATTTTATCCATGTTAATGATTTCAAGAGCTCTCCTCTGACAACTAAGAGTGGCACTGTAGTTTGCCAGTTTGTTAGTTACCTTATCTGCTTTATGTCTCTATACCTCCAAAAAATTCAACATAGTGACCATGATTCTTCCATTTATACTTATAACAATCTTATGGGAAGAAGATATCATCATTGACTTCACATTGCCCAGAAAGCTTTCTGAGAAAGCAGGACATTGAAATTCAACTTCTTTTGTTTTGGTCTGATATTTTAGTTACTATGGGTAGTCCCGGGTTACATTTGGACTGAAATTGTTTTTTTTGTGTGTTTTTTTTGTTTCTGGAAGAAGACATTGTTAGGGGAAAGCAAGAATGTCACTTGAAGATTATCCCAATGTGGATTCTCCTGATGGGAATAGAAATTGTTAAAACCAAAGAAATTGGCAAGAGATGATAGCAAATATTTTTTTCTGGAAATTATAGATGCCGTGATCCTCAGAGCAGCAGATAGTCTTCACTTAATGACCAATCATTTTAACAACTGTTCAAAGTTATGACAGACTTAAAAAGTTACTTATGATCATCCTTGAAGTTATGACTGCTGCACACACATCCCTGTATGAGCACCTGGCAACCAGTTTGCATTTACAATATGTTGTAGTGTCCCATGGTCATATGACCATGATCTGTGACTTTTTTGCAAGTTTCTGGCAATTTTTTCCCCATTTCTGACAAAATACTTCTGACAAAATATTGTCTATTTCTGACAAAATACCCCATTTGGGAGAATGGATTTGCTTAACAACCACATGATTCACTTAACAACAGTGGTGACTTGCTTTACAACCATCGCAATAATAGCAGCAAAACTTAGTCAGGTCATGTGATGGCCCACGTAATAATGGTTTACAACCCAAATTCCAGGCTCAATTGTGGTTGATAAGTGCGGATTGCTTGTAATTAATTCTTGCTTGGAAGAACAGATTGCCTGGCAATTTTAATTCTTTAGGTAATACCCTAATAGTTTCTTTTTTCCCCTGTCCAGTTACTTTCTTCTCTGCTTATTTCCTCTCAGCAAGGATCTCCCATTTTTCTTTCCCTCCCAATGGTTTCCCTGTTAACTCATAAAATATTTCTATGGTCTTTTAGAGTTGCCAACAGAAAGGGAGGGGAGAGCAGTGCTCATCCCATCTCCACCTAATTTTCTTCTTTCCTGCTGCTGCTAGGAGGAGAGTATTTGGTGTGTAAGAGAAAAAATATTAATTTATAGAGCAGGAGCACAACCCTGAATCCTTTTTATAAGTGGTTAATTCTAATCAGTAATTAATTCAACACTTTTTTTCCTCTGCTTTTTTAATGAAGAGTGGATTGTGAAAAGTACAACAAAGTATACAGACACATGTAAATAGAATATTTATTGGGGAGAAAACTAATTTCAAATGGAATTCGCAACCCTTGATTAAGGAGGTGAGAAACTGACAATTGTCCCAAAGGTGCTTTTTTCAAGAGGCAACTGGACTTCCTTCATTTTTTCCTTGAGGACATTGAACATCTTCATTGAAAAACAAAGAAAGTCCAGTTGCCTCTTGAAAAATACACCTTTGGGACAACCATGATCTGGATGATTGAGAATCTCCATTGACATGGAACTGACCATTGCACAGAATTTTGGTTTCTTTATACTTTACAAAATCACTCATCAGAGGCTTTGGCTAGGCCCAGTGACCTCACCCAACTGCTCAATTTCCCATCCAGTTCCAGTGGCTGATTTACTTTTGGAGAAAGCAGTTGCTTTCTTTAGTTTAACAACTGCACCAACAAAATCTTTTACATAAAAACTGTTCTTAATTCATCTTTTCATATTACTTTCTTTCAAATCTGAAAAAAATGTTTAAATTATTATAGGAACAAATGAACCATAGTCCTGACATCAGTATAAAATTTTAGCTTT
The DNA here is from genome assembly GCA_009733165.1 of Naja naja. Lineage (NCBI taxonomy): Eukaryota > Metazoa > Chordata > Lepidosauria > Squamata > Elapidae > Naja > Naja naja. Next base: position 343,853,992 of record CM019148.1, on the reverse strand, counting down.
TTCAGCTTTAAATAAGAATTTCCTATGCATTCATATTTTCTTACATATTTTGCTGACTTGGACCAAAACAAATGAATTATCAGTTTCTTAAAGTTATTAAAGTTATTTTATTTTTTATTCAGAACATAATATATCATCTTGAATCAAGCATGGCATAGATTTCCTTATTTTTTAAAATGCAAAACAACTGACAAACTGCTGCTTCCCAAGAGTTAACTGCAAAAATGGAAGCTTTTACAGTTTGTTCATGAGTTGAACAACTGGGAGATGAGGAATTCCATCTTCACTCAACAGCTTGCTGTAGCCAATGTAGTCATAAGAAGCAGCCAATGCTCTTTGTCAATTTAACTGCCCTACATCTCAGAGTTGGGAAAATATATGGATTTCCTCATAATTTTACTTTTTAAAAATAAAAACAGTTTAGGAGATTAGCTTTGAACAGGGTTACTCTGAGATGGTAACATGTTAAGTTGCTAAGACTGCTCAGAATATAACAGTAAAGTCTTATCAGTATTTTAAAAACATTTATTAGGAGATAAGCTATTATAGGATAGAATCCCCATCAATCAGATTCATATTTTTTATATTCTGTCTAATCTTACTATTTGCTCTTTCTATAGTTCAAGGTAATATTTGGAGCAGCTGATGAAATCTATTCTACAAAAGCTTATGTCACACCAAATTTTATCTTTACAGTGCCACAATACATTTTCATTTTGCTGCAGTGAAATTACGGAAATGTCCCTCTGGAAATTACTGGAGACCATTTTGAGTGCCAGACTGAGGAATGCTGGTATACATAAAAACGTAACACCTAATACTTGTGTGCATTTGAATTTCCATTCAACGATATTGTAAATCAGTTTTATTGGTTAATGGAAAGAAAAAAGACCACTACAAACCGTGATTTCCCAGATGTAATATGCTGTTGCTAATAGAAATGTTCTCTATTTCATTGTATTAGCAGGGTGCTTTTTTTGTCATGTCACCATATGCCGGGATTCCCTGTATTATGTATGTTTGGGTAGAAACACATTCTGTTATGTGTTAAGCAGGAAAACAAGAGATCCAAAATTATGAAGTTATATGTTACAGAAGGCTGACTGAATGATTTTTTAAAAATTATTTTTGGCTTTTGAGAAATAGTAATTGTAAAGAAAAAAATATAATATTCCCATCAATTCCTATAATATGTACAATTGAGAAGAGTTGGAAAATATCCATGTACCATATGTTGGAATCTCATTTGTGGATTAAATCAAAGCATGATTTCTAAACAGAACGCTTGTATGAAATGATTACTATAAAACAATAACATCTCCAGACATAATGCCTCAAAAGAATCATGTCTGGCATTTCATAAAAAGAAAAATATGTTAATTTGTTTTAGAGAAGATGAAGAAAGAGCTTACATGTCTACCGCAGGATGGAGCCTGTCAGAAAAGCAGAGCAAAATAATCTGTCAAAGGGTACATTGCCATACTGGAAATGATTCTGTGGGTGGGTTTACAGAACATTAAAGCCTAACTCAGTTTGACAAAAAGTTTGGAATTCTCACAAATCATTGAGTTCACACAACAGGCTGAACTAAAAAATGCCCAAGGTTCATTTTATCCTGGTTTAACATGTTCCAGTTACATCTGAGTAAGAAGAAAAGGTATGAGGTAGAGGAAGGTTTGAATATAAACTGCTTTTTAATGGTTTGGTAGGTCAAGGAGCGTTTACAGCTGTGACTATCTTTACAACTGATCTTAGGCAAAAGAATTGATGGAACAATATCAGGGACCCCAATGTAAGGAAACATTCGGCAACCAGTAGGCAGAGAAAGAAATAATCAGTTTGCCCTTCTTCTCGTAGCTTATTGCTCTGCCAGTTTTTGTGAGTTATACATATTTAAAGTAGGGGGGTGGGTTGTGCACAATTCACCTAGGCCATCAGTCTCAAATCAAGTACATTGTGTTGGTTATTTATTTACTAGTGTTCAAGAGTGGTGTGAGTAAAGTTCATCAATGCTGACATTTGCCTAAAGGCCCCCAGGGCAAGCAGTTTCTTCCTGTGAGCCTCCAGTTTAATATGCCACGTGACTGGGATTGTATGCCAGATCTTGGGATCTTCTGGGAAATTAAAATGATTGCTCTCAGGAACCCTTGGGTGGTTGATACAGTGTCTGCCCCTGCCACCACCCTCCCCGGGGTCAGGAAGTTCATTTTATTCAAACTACCCTCAGAACTAGATATGTTTAAAAACATTTATGTAGTCACATGTTTATTCTTAAAATGTAGTTTATTTAATGTCTTGAAATTAAACTTAAAACAGTCATGAGCGTACTTCATTACAAATATATACCCATGTTATTCTTAAAATAATTACAATAAAATACAACACTTTCTGTTAAAAATGAAAAGGAAGTGAACTATTGCTGACCTGTTTTTAAAATCTGGCAGCTCGTCCCATTACACTTTTATTTTCAATATTAATCAAAGGTGGGAAATGAAAGAACGAAATCATAATTTTCTCTTAATACATTACATTTTTAAAATCTGTTGACCTTTCTGTCAATAACCATTCTTATCTAGAGCTACATGCTACATCAATATAATACTTACTGATAAAGGAGATATTGACAAAATGTAATTTTAATTTCCAGAAATCACAGAGTTGGGAAAGGTAGCACTAGCTGGAAGGAAAGAGTTTTTAATACAAACAGATCCTTTTAATAAAAAACGGTTTACTCAAAAAGATCTATCACCAATAATTTCTCTTGGTATATGAAAATGTATTTTTCATAATATTTTTATGTATTCTTTCCCATTAAAAAACCTCAAGGCAAGATGTATACAGGACACAATACAAAATATTAATCATGAATAATTTGCCTAGAGCAAATATGCATTTTACCTGAGAAAAAGAAAAGGACCGCAATAATTCAACTACGTTCACTCATTAGGACATTCTATAGATGGGGATACAAGGCACACTGTCTGTTAGAATGGGAATTAAACCCAAATGAGCTGCCCTGAATATATTGGGCTTCAGATCCTATTGTTCCCAAAATGTGTATCCAGGCTGTAGGAGGAGGTGAGGGTGGAGTTGTTTCCTGAGTCTCCCCTGTTAAAGAGTTGGCTCCATATTCAAAGCCAACATTTTATCTTCATTTTCTTCATCACAAATGAAGATACATAAGAAGCAGTCTGCTTCTAAAATATCTAAGCTCTTTTAAGCAGCAAAGGCATGACTGGCATTGAGCTGGAACAGAGTCCTGGGAAGAAGGAACTCAAGGGGGAAATTGGAAGATGAGCCCCCAAAAACATACAGTACTGTTATGTATCTTATCCAAGATTTCATTAACCTTGATCAGGAATACCACCGTTTGATCCTACCAACCTGTTTTTAGTGAAGCCTAGCAAGTACGTACACCTTTATGTAACAGTTTTGCATTCAAGATCTTATAGCAGAGATCAGATCCTAGAAGGATATTTAGGAGGACGGATGGTCAGTCCATAAGTTGGATGAAATAAAATTCCCTCTCACTAATAGCAAGGTACACCACTGACCAACTAGTCAGAATGAATTTTTGTGATAAGCAGATTCATAAGGCAAAATCAGAGTAGATCTATTATTTTTAAGTAAATGAAATAGAATTAACCTGCCTATAGAATATAGTCCAATTCTGAATGATTTCAAAGTTTTATTAAAAATGGTAGATCAGACATTCAATGTCAGATTTAGACATGGTTGACAAAAAATAGCATAATCCAGTATCTGTATTTCCTTGTGCAAGGTCTTACACTTGTACACCTGGTCAAAAATAACTGGCAATGAGTAATCTGGGAGGAGACAGATGGCTATTTAAACTTAGTATATTCTATTGCACAAATTTACTCTGATTAATGTATTAGTTGAGAAATAGTTCCTTGCTATCAGAAAGCTATTTTAAATATTGTATCATTATCGACATTGAGACTTTTTTTCTTTTCTGTTTTAAATGATGTATTCAACTTTTAAAATTCAAGGAATTGACCAAAGTAATACACAACCAGTACAGCAACTAAAATACAGCAGTGACAACAACAGAAGTCTTAATCGTATTGTCTGTATTACAAAATTTCCCTTGACAGCCAAGAACATTTTCCAAGTGAGGGACCATCACGAAAAGTTTCTCATTGGCTGCCACTTGCCCTTGTTTCACGTGGCTTTCTGCACAAATCTTAAAATTCTGGAAAAAAAATCATAATCATATGCTGAGAATGTATTTCTTGCAGCCACAAAGATCTGCAGACAGTTTGAAAAGATCAGGGGTGACCAGCCCCTTACAGAAATAACCATCTTAGCTTTCTTTGTGAGCTGGCTGCAGGCTGCCATTTTCTCTTTAATCACTTATCCTTTGGAAGCTCTAGCTTGCTTTTAAGCTTTGTGTAATCCCTTGTGATAATTTTCTTTTACAATAAGAGGCATTTTCCTTATCTTACAACAGATCTGCTCTACAAATCTCTTCATTGAAGAGAATTAGCTGCCTCCTCTCTTACTTTGGATGATTTACAAATACATTTTTGCTCTTTGGAATGCATGGATGAGTCTGTCTGATCAATCTCAAACAAAGCAACTTACATTTCCATTTCCAATTCTAACAGAAACTATGTCTTTTAAAAAGCAACGTGGATTTATAAATCTCTATAGCAGGGGTATCAAACTCACATTGTCACGGTGGCGTCACGTGACATGTCCTGACTTTTCCCCCCTTCGCTAAACTGGGTGTGGGTGTGGCCAGCACGTGACGTATCTGGCCTGTGGGCCATGAGTTTGACAGCCCTGTTCTATAGTAAAAAATAATTAGTTAAAATGACCAATTTTGTTAAAAGATGTTATAAACATCACATGGCCAAAAAGCTTTTGGCTTATCTAAAACAACATCTTGCTATTATGAGATTTCCAAATGCATTATCTAGTACCGTGATGGCAAACCTATGGCACACGTGCCACAGGTGGCACCCAGAGCCATTTGTACGGGCATGTGAGCCCCAGCCAAACTTACCTGCACTGCACATGTGTACGCCTCCCAGCTGCTTTTCGGCCCGCTTGAGGCCATTTTCGCCCTTCCAGAGGCTTGAGGGAAGCCTCTGCAGCCTCAGGAAGCCGAAAAACTGGCCTTCCAGAAATACTGGAAGTGCTGAAATGGGCCCATTTTCAGCCTCCCGAGGCTGCTTCCCTCGAGCCTCTGGGAGGGTGAAAATGGCCTCCCCCGGGCTCCAGAGGCCCTCTGGAGGCTGAAAATGGGCACTTCTGGTATTTCCGGAAGGCCTGTTTTTCGGCCTCCTGAGGCTGCAGAGACCCCACGAGCCTCCAGGAGGGTAAAAACGGCCTCACATGAGCCGAAAATCAGTTAGGAGGCGTGCGCATGTGCAGTGCAGCCAAGGGGCAGGGGGTGTTGTGCGTGCATGAGCAGGGGTGGGGTGGGGCGCATTGCATTGTGGGTCCCGGCACACATGCTTTCGGCACATCACAACAAAAAGGTTCGCTATCATTGATCTAGTATATCCATAGTCAGAAATAGCATAGGTCGATCTCAACTTACAACGATTCATTTAGTCACCAAAGTTAAAATAGTACTGAAAAAACGGACTTATGGTGATCCTCGCACTTATGACAGCATCCCTATGATGAAATGATCAAAATGTAGGCACTTGGCAACATTACAGAGTCCAAGGCCATGTGATCACCACTTGCAATTTTCTCAGCTGGCTTCCAACAAGCAAAGTCAAAAGAAGTCAGATTTGCTTAACAATAACATAATTCAGTTAACTACAGTGATTTATTTAACAATGTTGGTTTAAGAAAGTTCATAAAATCAGGCACAATTCACTCACCCACCTTGCTTAGCAGCAGAAATTCTGGTCCCAATTTTAGTGGTAAGATTATCCTGTACTGAGACTATAAAAAGGGCTCTTTCAGTTCTGATTGAAAGAGAAAAAGACATAAAACAGTAACCTGTCCTTTTATTATGTGTAATATTTGTTTTAAAAGTGCCTTCTTATGCTCAAAATAAAAATAAAACTGCAACCTCTATCAAAATATCAAGGTTATGAGAGTATTCACTTGTTAAAGAAAAATCACAAATATATGGATATTGATATTTAACAGCACACACTACAAATTGATCTAGAAGGAAGTATAGAAAATTATCCTACTTATCCAGGATGCATAGGGTCTCCATTGTCATCTCTCCTAACAACTATAGGATACCAGAAAAACAAAATATTAATCTGGCCTCATAATGCAAAATGTGCCTTTTTAAACTTGCATTACATTATTACACACATGTACACACACACACACACACACACATACAGTTTGCCTCACAATAGCACAATACATATTTCATCATTTATTTTATTATTTATTTATTTTATTGGACTTATATGCTGCCCCATCTCTGAAGACTCAGGGCGTCTCACAGTTAAAACATACAAATACAATAAATAATTAAAAAGAAATTAAATCACTATAAGGTCCAATAAAACTGAATTAAAATTAAAACTGTCCCATGCCCCCGGTAAGGTAATCACAGCCCGACTTGGTCAAATAGCCAGGTCTTCAAATCACGTGGAAGGTGCGGAGGTCAGGGGCCAGGCAGAGGTCCAGAGGCAGTTGATTCCATAAGTTGGGGCCGCCACAGAGTAGGCTCGCCATCGGGGACCGCCAGCGACATTGGCTTGCTGACGGGACCCCGAGGAGCCCCTGCCTGTGTGCCCGTACAGGGTGGTTGGTCCCGATATCGGTAGGAGGCGCCCTTAAATATTGTGGACCCATGTCATGTAGGACTTTGAATGTTAAAGCCAAAACCTTGAACCTCACCCAGAGCGCAACCGGCAACCAATGCAAGCTGCGCAGGAGTGGGGTAATATGGGAGAATCGGGTAACTCCCATCACAACCTGCGCGGCAGCATTCTGCACCAGCTGCAACCTCCGGATGGTGTGCAAGAGCAGTCCTAAATAGAGAGGGTTGCAGTAGTCGAGTCGCGAGGTAACAAGGGCATGAATAACTGTACGCAGGGCATCTCGGTCCAGAACCGGGCGAAGCTGGCGAACCAGCCGGACCTCGGCAAAGGCCCCTCTGGTGACGGCCCCCACCTGCTCCTCCAATTGGAGCCGCGTGTCCAGGAGGACCCCCAGGTTCCGTGCCCTATCCACAGGGGGCAACACCACTCCCCTATGGTCAACGATGGACACTCTTGACTGGACCGAGATGCGGTATGTACAGCCACTCAGTCTTGGCGGGTTGAGCGAAGCATGTTTCCATCCATCCAGATCCGCACGCATCCAGACAGCGAGTCATCATGGAGAGGGCATCACTGATTTGGTTTGGGGTGGAGATGTATAACTGGGTATCATCAGCATACTGGTGATACCTCACCCCAAAACCACGAATGATCTCACCCAGCGGTTTCATGTAGATATTAAATAAAAGGGGGGAGAGGACCGACCCCTGAGGGACCCCACAAGTGAGCCTCGGGCGACCTCTGTCCCCTGACAACACCGATTGCGCCCAGAGAGGTAGGAGGAGAGCCACCAAGAACAGTGCCCCCACTCCCAGCCCCTCGAGGCATCGCAAAAGGATACCATGGTTGATGGTATCAAAAGCCGCTGAGAGGTCTAATAGGACCAGGACAGAGGAAAACCCTGTCCCGGCCCTCCAGAGATCATCAGTGCGACCAATGCCGTCTCCGCTGAAACCAGGCCGAAGCCCGATTGGTACGGATCTAGGTAGTCTGCTTCATCCAGGAAAAGTGGAAACTGCTGAGCCACCACACTCTCAACAACCTTCACCAAAAACCGAAGGTTGGAGACTGGACGGAAGTTGTCTAACACGGTCGGGTCCAGGGCAGGCTTCTTCAGGAGGGCCTCACCACCGCCTCTTTCAAGGCAGAGGGAAAGACACCTCCTTTAACGGCGTTGACCACTGCCCGGAGCCAACCGCAGGTGACCTCCCTGGCAGCATAAGCCAGCCAGGAAGGGCACGGGTCCAACAAACATGTGGTGGAACTCAGACGCCGCATAATCCTGTCCACTTCATCCTCGGAAACAGGGTCGAACTCAGCCCAGATCACATCAGCCAGACTACTTGCACCATGATCCTCAGACCACTGCAAGGTGGAGCACAACCCGCCCCAAATCTGCGCGATCTTATCCGACAGATATTGACCAAATTCCTCAGCCCTTCCCCAGAGAGGGTCCACCACCTCCCCCAGATGTAAGAGGGTGGCCCTAAACAGGGCGGCTGGGCAGTTATCTGCGGACGCTATGAGGGTGGAGAGATAAGACCTTCTCACCACCCCCATAGCTACCAGGTAAGTCCTTATATGGGCTCTTAACTGGACTCGATCAGCTTGGGAGCGGGTGGCCCTCCACCTGCTCTCTAAACCCCTCCGACAGCGCTTCATCTCCCGGAGCTCCTCAGTATACCAAGGAGCTACCCGGGATCCACGGCATGTGAGGGGACGCATGGGGACAACCCTGTCGAGGGCAGCCTCAGCAGCCTGCTGCCAAGCAGCCGCCAGGTCCTCGGCAGAGTTGTGGGCAAGGGAAATGGGGGAAAACCCCAGTTCCACCTGGAACCTTTCAGGGTCCATTAGGTGTCTGGGGCGGAACCGTCTAAGTGGCTCCTCATCCCAGTAGTGGGGGCCAGCCTGTTGGAAGACCAGCCGCAGGAGATAGTGATCAGACCATGGGACTGGCAGTGTTGTACAACTCGCCTCCCACTTCCCCCCCAAACTATGATACCATCCACAATTCTCTAAAGCTATGCATTTAGTCATTTACTTCTTTACCAAAGCTGATTCCTAACCAAATATTTTCTTAAATATACAATTTATAAAGTCCTATTAAATTACAGGTTACTATTATGTTCTGAAAAAGAATATAATACTAATTGCACATTTTAACAATCCAATGAAAAAAGCAAAAGCAAGCCCATCTCAGAAAGATTTTTCCATGCTTACAACTATTCAATACAAGCTGTATTTTTGGCATTTCTCATTAGTCCTTCTTGTGATTAAACATGCTTCAAATTTTCAGACAATTATCTTAATATCATGCCATTACACTACATGTACTACACAATAAGAATAAATGCATTCAAAATAGAACCTTAAATCCTAATTATTATCTTGTGTTTTTTCATTATTTTCTATTAATTTACTCACATAGAAATATTTTTGCAAGAGGTACTTGCACTTTACTCATATTTAATTAAAACTCTGTAAAGATTGTTTAACATTTTTCTTTTTTGAAATCCAGTGTTGAAAATAAGATGATGGTATCTAAACAGTAAAAATACAGCTTTATTCAGGGCTGAATGCATAAAGCAATCTAAGCATTTGATCTGGCTTTCTCTAGCCAGTCTATCTTTTATTTAAAACAACTTGCTGAGTGGCCCAATTTTTACATTTCCCAAACTATGTTTTTATGTACGCTTTGCCAATTTGTGTAAAAACAAGGGTAACATATCAGCACCTATCAATTGCGTTGTTAAGTTCCCAGTTCTTTCAGGTTTCTTCCCACCAATTTATCTGAAAAACAAATATTTGCAAACACGGGTAGCCTAATTTCTTATGTCCTTTCATTTTCCATGAAGTGTTTTCAAAAGACTTCAATCAACCTTAATGGTGCATTTTTAGTTAAGGAAACAGAATGGAAGAGAAGTCAATTTAAGCTCCCTGATGAACAAGTGTCTCCTGAATGTGGAGGAGGGAGAACCATAAATGGGTTTAGCAAACACAGCCAAGATAAGCAATATGCCGTGAGCAGAGCACTCAGGGAACCAGACATACAATAGAAGCCGTAAAATACTGCAGAGCCTTTTTAAACTACAGACAATTGGAACAATAGGCTGAGCCTAGACATCTGTGTTAAACTGTAAGGAGGAAGGTGAAAAGGAAGCTGCAGTTCTGTAAAAGGGGCTTAAAAACAGAATAGAGGGGCTTAAAGCAGAATCAAATAAATGTGGAGTAGTTGACTGGGCTAGAAATCAAAATTGGCATATTTTGTAGTTTAATTCACTTTGTAAGGAATTGTCTCCTTTTAAAAAGGGAGATAAAGGCATTATTTCAAGTGGTTGCTTTATCCTTTCTCTGGAATAAATAACCCTATTTGTATAGCCACCATTTCCTCCTGCTGTGCTTCCCAGAATTATTAGGCAATGTTGCTTTTGCAAAAAATGGAATTGTTTAGGTATATAAGCATGCTGGGTGGTGGCACTGCCCAAAGGATAATGACATAAGCAGTAAAAGGCTAAAGGCAAAGGACAGGGTCCAGGAAGACTGTCTCCTGCACTTCTATTTCACTGAAACTTGCTCAGGGGCTCTCTCCTTGTGTTCAGTTGATGAAACCTCTCCGCAACAACTCAAGTTTTGTTACCAGGAGCAATACTTAACACTGAAATACTAAAGGGGCAGTAGGAATGTTTCAACCATTAGGTAAAATGAGACTGTCACCTCATGAAGCAAATTTTGAGCTGCGTCTGAGAGAATAACTGATCCATTTGGCTCTTCCATATGGCCTGAAAGTGGGGATATTGTTTTATTTACTAAAGACAACAGATGTGGGCTTCCTCTAAAAACCAAGATCCAAAATATTTGACGGGACATCTTCCTGATACAGGCTTCCGTTCTGTGGCATTTATTTTTAAAAACACTAAATATGTCCCATGGCTTTTTAAAAGCTGACATAGATGTGATGTGGCAACATGTTTATTGTTTACAGAGAGCCAGCCTTACCATTAGATAAACCAAGTCAGCTGTCTTAGCAAGTTTTTATTCTTGTCTTGACTATATGTATTTGCTGCCAAGTAAGAGGAAAGAGCCAATTGTGACATTTACTGCCTCAACTGCCAAAACAACTTGCTTGATCTTGGATATTATATACCATGACTTTGTGAGGAGGGGCTCCATTAGCTGCTGTGCATCAAGCAACAAAATCCTGAGTTGGTCCTTGATGCCTATAGCAAAGGCTGAAGAAAACCCGATTTTAAGAAGACCTGAAAAAAGAGTGCATTAGTGCAGCATAAATGTAGTTCTCACTTAGCCTGCAAGGACAATATAAATACAGACATATAGCTTGACTAGTGTCAGAAGCAAGGACTGTGAGGACGTAGCAGGTGTGTTCTCCTTTGCCTGCATAAATATAACAATACTAATTGATAAGCAATTATGGGTTTCAAGTAATGATGATGATAAACCTGTCAACATCTTGGTGGCTTTATCCTGTTCTATGACTGTCTATGACTGGTAGTTGCTATACTGTATTATCATTTGTTAGGAAAAATGAGATTATGAAATCTTTTATGTGCTTCCCCATTGCTTTTATTCCTTGGCATGTATTTTTTACATGAATAGGGAATGTGTATGCAGCTACCTCAATCAGCCCCCAGATTAACTTTCATTTTGCTGAGTTGAATAGTAGGAATATTTTGACCAACAAGTCTGGAGGACACTGTTCTGCTTATGTATTTTAACTAGCAGGGAAATTATTTTAAATTTGCTACTTTGGTATTATTTTGCTTGTTCTTCCATGCTGTAAGGATATAAAAATTAAAAGCAAACTGAAAAAGAATACATTATTTAATTAAACAGTTAGTCTCATTTAAAAAATTGCTTTCTTTCATGCTGCTTTACTAAGTTTACTATTTTGCTATGCACTACTGTACATTGCAGAACATGAAACTTCTTCTCTTGCATTATTGGTGGTGGTGATGATGTATTAAACTTACTGGACTTGAGACTGTCATTTCACAAGACTACCCTACATGAAACAGCATATATTTTACAACAGTGACTCCATAAGTCCTTGACTGGAACATGAATCACTGGAATCAACATCTAATCAATTGGACAAGCATATCTAGATCATCACCCTCACCACCACCACCACCATCATCAATATCAGTGCAGTACCTGGATAGTGTCTTCATCTCTGTTTTGACTGTTATTCATTTATTTTTTGCAAATTTATTTAGCTGTCCAAACAGTATGTCAGCTCAGCCACTATCTTCTTGTTTACATGGTACTGCAATTATTTTTATTCTACCTGACATAGGGAGTTAGCCCTCTCCACTGGCTTAATGCAAAGATAAAGTACATGAGGATCGGTAAGGAGAGCATTAAAGTGCACAAATACAGCCCTCATTATTCTTTTAATGTATATGTCGGCAAGACAAGGAATTAAAAGCGAAAATCAATGTAACTCCAAAAGAACATCTGATTCACGTCTACAGAAAGCATGTTTCCCATCTTTATCCTGTGTGATCCGTAAAGAAGGATTTTCTCTGAAACAATTAATTTGGTAGCCCAAACCATTTTTAAATCTAAGGAGATTTAAAGAAGGGGGACGGAATAAAATAAAACCGCTCATCTTCTTGGTGTCCTTGTAGGCAACCTGATTGCAAGATAATTCCATCACATGCCTGTTATGCCAACTGCAATGTGGTACTGTATGTAATTGGATTGTAAAGACAAATGGAAGATGCAAGAAATCTTTATAACCTTCTTTACACTGATTTAACATCCACTTATTTTATTTTTCTTTCATTACTTCCTTCTCAAAAGCCCAAAACACCTTGTGATAAAAAGAATATAGGGGAATGCATGGTAATTACTTAAAAATTTAATTCCTCAATATTTCAACCTGAAAATGAAAAACGTACCAAATATGCATGTCCTGTAGGGAGGGGGAAAGTAGAGCACAAGAAGACTATTAACGCAACTTTCCTTTGTGTCTAGAGCAATGAACAGATGGCGTGCAATCATATCAAAATCACGTACTGGAAGACTTTCCTTGACAGTCTGGATGTCAAGACTGGTTGTAGACAGTATCAAGATGGAGGAATGGCCACAGTCAGGAGGACCCAAATAAGAAGCCAGGGATTCATGCCAATGATGAGAACAATGGGAAATCCAGTCAAAGATTTGTTTGATATAGAAATCTTGACAGCCATTGTTAATCTATAATCCAGCACTTAGTATTACTATAAAAGATTGTTCAAGTGGCAGCTCCCCATTAAAAGCAGACAGAACTGATAGTTTTTTACTTTATTTGCCTGGTGATTTCTCTTCCAATTTGCCATGACAGTCCTGCTACTATATCAGAAGGCTTAATTTAATAAATTAATAATGCTATCCATACATGATATATATTCTAAGTAAATATAAGCAGATTAGAAACCTAAATATCCCACAAATTTAGAAGAAGCTATGAAAAAAAATGTTCCTGTTTATTCCTGCACTAATTATGGATCTAGTCTTACTGCTGGCAGTCATTCTCTACTCTATCTCAGCATTGAGTGTGACTTATTTCTGACACTGATACAGCAGAATTACTGTATTAATTACTGTATTTCTTTATTAAGAAGGAAGCTGGGTACCCAGAAAACAATTTATATTCTAAAAACATTTCACTCAGTTATAAGAATGAATGAAAGTATTATATTAAAAAAGCTATCAAAAGTAAGGGAAGCATGTCTAATAGTTCAAGTGTGGCAAAAGTATGAAGTATTATGAAGAGCCTTGGTGGCTCAGGCTGTTAAATGCCTGCTCTTAAGATCCAGCTGCCTACAATTACTGTAGGCTCGAATCCCACCAGGCTCAAGGTTGACTCAGCCTTCCATCCTCTCGGGGTAGGTAAATTGAGGACCCAAGATTGTTGGGGGCAATAAGCTGACTGTAAAAATGCCACTTAGTAATAAGCAGGCATATACAATGGAATGAAGGCTATTGCTGAGCACATTGGGTTGTGCTCCAAAAATTGTAAGCCGCCCTGAGTCTTCGGAGAAGGGCGGCATATAAATGTAATTAAAAAAAAACTGACGGAGGAACAGCAGTTTTGAAAATGAGACTGCAGTGAACCTTTGCAATGTTTATAACATTTGCTTTTAAAAAATTAGTGTAATCATGAATAGCCATCCTCGTCTCTTGCATAATTGCATTATTACTTATTTCTTCATTTAATTATTGCACAATTCTACTATACATTTTTTTGTTTTGTGAAGAGGAAGACAAAACATAAAAATGTTAGAACAGTAAGATAACAGTGATGGCTCTGAAGAATTATTTCCAGATCCTTTTTCATGTAACTGTAAGGCTAAAAATAACAGATTCCCTGAAATTGTTAGCAGTAGTAGAGTCATGCTTCTGAGATTTCTGGAAGCTCCCATGGTTTTGCAAAATCTCAAAAATTTGACCAAAGGCCAGATATAGAACAAGATAAAAATAGATCTAACTTACCTAGAACCTCCACAGTGAGATTTTCTGTTCAGAATATCAATTGCCATCATACAGTTCTCATAATTCCACTAATTGTGGAAGGCACAACGATCAGTTATCACTGAATCCATTTTGAAGCTGAAATAGGATTCGAATCCACAAAGGCATAGAAGCTGTAAAGTATGACAGAAGAATGCCTATTTTCTTCTTGGAACAAAACTATCACTTGATCTACAGTTTTTAACAGTTATGTTTAGAGGATAACTGTTAAAAACTATAAATCAAGCAATGATTGTTGTGATTAGTGAAATTTCAATCCAAAAAACCCTTTAAGATTATTAAAATTAAGTAGGATTTACACAATGATGTATCATTGATTCAGTGAAAATGGGAAAAGCCAGATAGTTCAAACTTTTAGAAATGTAAAAAGTGAAAGCCAGCATATTGAATCAACTAATTCTTCCACTAGAAGGTGTTTGCCTAATTTCATTTGATTTGCATCTCACTTTTCCTTCTGGAGCTCAGAGCAGCATACATAACCTAACTACCTTGTCTTGTACATTGGATTAAGGGATAGCAACTGGCTCAAAGTAGTCTAGTGAATATTAATGCAGTGCAGATATAAATATTAGTAATTCAAATTCAGCAGTACAATCTGAATCTGGGCCCTTCTAATTCTAAGACAGTTTTTTAACCAATACAACACATTTCACTAAGCTAAAGCAATGACAACTACTTTCTAGTTCTATACCTTCAGGTTATTACAAACTGAAACTTATTTTGGCTATAGCCATAGACACACATTTTATACTTTCCTATTGCAGTTTTGGTTTACACCAGCATTACGAAAAGTTCTGAAGAATTTAAAAACTTGCCCATAACTTGTAAACTAAAGAGTTTCCAAAGCTAACACTAGAAAAACAACTGAACAGAAGATTAATAAACAAATTAAAATTAAAAAAATCTCACAAATATATAAACAAGTTATTCCAAATTAACAAAGTTTATAGGTTCAACATTTGATGAATTTGTTTTTGTTTTATTGAATATGATTCCTAGCTTAATATGGGATTACAATATATGTTTGCTTGTAAATTGATCTATATTTGCTTTTAATCCCAAATTACATATTTGGGAAGTTGCATGTTGTTCAGAGTCCACTGATTGGAGCAGCCTATAAACCCTCCTAAGATTTAAAAAAAACAAATTGGGAAAGAAAAAGTGCAGTATGGTAGTAGTTACCAGCACAAAAGACTATGATAAAAAAAATTAGAACTATTTTCTATTTTAAAAGTTAGATTTTCTATTACAAGATGATCCCAAAGCCACCTGCATCACTATATTAATGTAAAATGTCTATTATTTCATGTCTATTATTACTGCTGACACTGAATGGCTAACACAACCTTTCTGTTGATAATCTCAAGTTTTTTCAGGGAAAAATATAGTAGAATTGGATATATATAGTGATCTCAAATACATTTCTCCAGAATTCTGCAAAATTAGCTGCAAAGAATAAGATTATCTCCATATACAATTCATAATTTTAAAAGTGAAAAAGTGAAAAAGCTCTATTGTTTTTGTACTAAAGATGTAATATAAATTGTACAATAGTTTCTCTTCTACATGATGAGCAGTAGCACCAAAATATTCACATTATAGGCGTATGATTCTGTGTGTGTGTGTGCACGTGCACTCACATATTTAACCCTCTTTTCTGTTATTCTTCATCTTTTTTTAAAAAAACAGTGTTCTGCATGGCTTGTAATAACATTATAATGAGGCCACTCTGCACACAAAAACTGTCCAATTCTATCCAAGACAATCTTCTAGATTCATCAAGATAGACAATCACCCCTTTCACTCATGCTGTAATAGGAAGATTTTAAGCAATACCTTTTGATTGGAGTTGGACTTAAGAGTGGGGGGGGAACCTGCCATGACTTAGCTGGGAGCCTTATTTGAAATGCAATGAGACTGAGAAAAGGAAAGTGCAATTTCCCTTGTGGGCTTGTTGGAAAAAAGAATGAGGCATTTGTTCCAGTATTCTTAATTGTTTCTGATTGCTGTTTGTGTAGCTCTTCCACTTTTCAAACCTGAAAATCACCTTCAAATGTTCTACCAGTTCCTTTCATGTGCACTGCCTGTTTTTATATACATACAGCAAATAATTTGCCCATTATAACAGCAGAAGTGTGTTATCCAGCCTTTAAATTTCAGCTTATTTAATTTAAGCAGAATTTAAATAAAAGTGCGAGAGAGAGGGTGGGTGCAAAGTGGTACAGAAAACACAAGAGGAATTAAGGTGACAGGCTTAATTTGGCAGTAAATGTGCCTTGCCAATTGTTGCCCAGGAATGACTTTGGAGAAGATAGATGTTTTTCCAGTAATGAAGGTACTTGATGATTGCTGCTGAGATTTTAGTTATCGGCCCAGCCTTCAAAATGTTCACTGCACAGCAATCATAACCAACATCCAGGACTGTACCCTACATTAAATGGAAGAACGAACCACCACAGTTGTTATTCTCATTACATTTAGAACCTATGTATCTGCTTAATATAAGTGCCACACAACCTGACTTTCATTGCTAAAACAAAATACAAGGGGGAAAAAACCATGATGATAGAATCAGACAACTAAAATTAATTAAAATAAAAAGAACCCATCAAAAATGTAATTAAAAGAATGCATTTTGCCACTTTCCTGAATACTGGGGAGGGGGATTATTCCGAAGCCTCAAAGCCACTTAGAAGACCTGTTCCTATATTGCAAACAAACGAGCCTCTGGCAGTTGGGACATCTTCCAAATGTCTAACTGATCAAGCAGCAAACATGGTCCATCTCTCATGGTCCATCTCTCAGTCCATCAGTCCATAAATTCTACTATATTTTGCACAAGCTTCAAATTCAGGTCACAAGAGTATAGCAACCCCATTTTACTTTCTCACTTGCTTTCATATTAGGAAGGGTTTGCCTTACAGGATAGGCAGAAGACTCTGTGTAAGGGAACAGCACCTCTTTTCATTGAAACACACTGCTGAGAAGCATGAATGTAGAGTGATAGATATTCATTGTAATATACAGTAATCAGACTTGAAAGAGTTGATCGTTTGGCAAGGAATGGTGCAGACTTTTTAAAAGACAAAAGTATAAAGAAAGGAGAAATAAATAGACAAAACAGCAAATAACAAGTAATACTGAACTTTAAAAAAACATGACAGCAATCCCTACCTTTAATGAGGCAACTATTAAGCATTAAAATAAGGTATTCTACTAGTAATGCCTACAGTAAGCGTTAATTAAAGGTTGCTGGTTCATGCTACTATTTTATATGCAGCTGATTGTGTGATTTAATTGTATTTCTTAAAAGATTCTGCTGTTATAATGCATCCTAAATGAAATGTAGATTCCACCTTAGGAGCTCCAATTGGTCTAGCGCAGTCCTGCCAAGGTTTGGTATAACTTGCTAGCTAGTCCTGCCAAGGTTGTGGCAGGTAAGTGGTTCAATTCTCTATTGCTTCTAGATTAGTGCAAGTTCAGCATTGACCTACAAACCTCTTGACATCAATTACATTAAGTTGTATAGACTTCAACTCCTAGCAATTCTGGGAATTGAAATCCACATTTATTAAACTAAGTAAGATTGAGAAATGCTGTTCTGGACAAGGAAGTTTAGTTCATAAGAGAGCTGTGTCAACAACAGTGTTAAGCGTTTAAAACGCCTTCCCCAGAAAGCACTTAAAGCCTTTGGCCTTTAATTTCCTATTTAGAGAAGCAGTGAATGTTATAGTTTATGCAGTTTCTTTTAGAAACTTGATTTCATCAGTTAACTCTTGTCACCTTCTTGTTTAATTTCTTGAAAATATGTTATGTAAGCTACCTTCAGTGCTTTTATAGAATAGAATAGAATAGAATAGAATAGAATAGAATAGAATAGAATAGAATAGAATAGAATAGAACAGAACAGAACAGAACAGAATAGAACCCCTAGCTGCGATGATCAGCTGTCAGCGAACTGGTTTGCTCCAACGCCTGCCCACCCCTACACTGTACTTACCTATATCCTGTCAGCTGATTTGCACAGGCAAAGCAGAGCGCACGATCATCAAACCAGTTGTTACACCAGCAGCATCCCACCACTGGTCATAAGTTGAGGACTATCTGTAATACAGCCCTACTAGGTGGTTTGACACCCCAAGGCATGAGATAATGTTGTGGGAAACAGTTGTTTAGCAGAGTGATGGCATGGGGGGAAAACTGTCCTTGTGTCTAGTTGTTTTGGTGTGCAATGCCTGGCCTATAGCGTTGTCTTGAGTGAAGAAGAAAAACCCAAATATAACTGAAATAATAACTTACTGTTTGTTATTATTGCAGCTTGCAATAAAATTTTAAAAAATTATTAAACATATATTAAAAAAGCAAATCCATACAAGTGATACAAAATAATTTCAGAATAAAAAGGATGAACAAAAGTTAAGATTTTAAAAATATTTTTAAAAAGTTTTTGTTTAGTACCAGAAAACCATCACAAGTAAGGACTATCAGCCTTCCAAGGAGAGTTTTTCCCAATTGCAGGGCAACTCAGAAATCAGCTTAGGTATGAAGAACCTATTTTACTCAGTAAAGGCCATTTTCTGAGTAAAATAGATTTTTCATACCTAAACTGATTCTTTAGGTAAATATTTACAATGACATAGTCCCTGAGCTTTTGGTCATTAATAGCCATTCAAATTATAAATGCTAACTAGATGGTTAGCCGCATCTTCTTTATTGCTGGCAAAAAAATTGTATTGTCTACCACACCAAATTGCAAAAAGCTAATATGGGGAAACTAAATAAACCACAAGGTAAACATAGACTCGTCCTTCAATGCTTCATTGCCATTGTCCTTTTGTGGTCCCCAGCATCCAAAACAGAATAATATATTCCAAAGGATCTGGCAGCTTAAAGTATTACTATCAAAGAATGAATGAATTCTTCATCAGAGATATTCCTTGGTTAATGACAGCAATTGGGATAGGAGTTTCCATCGCTACATGAGGCGATCGTAAAGCACATAATGTAACTGCTCGCTTAGCAACAGCAATTTTGGTATTTCCATTGCCACCATTAAGTTAATCCCACACCACTGTTAAATTAGAACCTCACATGGTCACATTTGCTATCTCCTGCCAGCTTTCCCATTGACATTGCTTATAGGGAATTGTCAAAAATGTTCCATGCATGCAGTCATAGGACAGCACATAGAAAATATTATACCAAACCCCACAGAAGGATTTTGTAGTGTTTGAATAGATTCAAACTCCAGGGCTTAAATTCAACTCATTTTGTCTTATTCAGGATTCCTGCTTCAGTGGAATTCAGCTTTCATCATTGCTCATGGATAGATCAGGCCATAAGATCAGCAATAAAAGAAAGTGAGAAAAGATGGAAAAAGAAGTTGAAAAAATATTATAGATATTTAATCATTATACCCATTAAAAACCAAGTGTAAAGGATGTAAAGCCATTCACATATAAGAGTTTTTAAGAAGGGATTTTAAAAGGAAAGAGAGAACATTTACCAAAGAGAATAGATTAACAAAGTATAGCTATTCTTGCTTTATAAAATCTCTTCTTAAAAGATAATCAGAGTACTGGTAACAAGAGAAAATGAAAACACTGCCAGATTTGCCAGTAAGAAAAAAAAGATTGTGGATGAAATGTTAGCATTTGGCCACAAGAGGACACTGGATGGCAGTTTAAATCAAACCTCTAAATGAGAAATCTTGCTGAAAAATAGAACAACAAAAAGAGAGAGTTTTTATTACGATAATGATTAGAAATAAATAGAAATAATCTGGTAACATGCTCTTTTTATCAGCTTTCCTTTTGATGAAAACAGCCTTTCCTCCTAATTAAAAAAATCTGCTTTCAGAAATAAATGATGAGATTAGACATGTTAGTTTGTTGCGTTTTAATGTTCTTTAAGATTCCTTCAGTGCTAGTTCTTTTTTTTAATTATTTGCTAATATGGAATGTGGCATTTTGCTGGTTCACTGTGAGTAAAAACAGAAAAATGGGAGAGAGCTGAGAAGAAGCTGAACACTCCTTTTCAAGTTTGTAAAATAAATGGCAAACTGAAATCAGCATGTGCTATATGAATATTCGTCATTAACACAGCACGTATAAGAGCCACTTTGGTGTAATGTGAAGGCATCATTCTAGCAACTGGGACACTGACTTCCAAACCTGCCTTAGGCAGAAAGCCAGCTGGATGACCTTGGATTTTCTCTCAGCCCTAGGAAGGAGGCAATGGCCAATTACTTCTGAAATTTTGCCAAGAAAACTGCAGGGACTTGACCAGGCAGTGGTTAGAAGTCAACACTGATGCCAAAGATGTGCATGCACACACACACACACACACCTACCTCTTGCAGCACCAAACATTAGCCTCTGAACAGCATGTTTGGCAGGGAAAAGAAAAAATATTTTTAAATGGGCGAGAAATTAAGTTAAACATGCAAACATTTTTAAAAATAAAATTTTCCTGTCACATCTCAATTGATCTCCAAGTTTAAAATAAATTAAGATATGAGCCCAAAAACCTGAAAGCAAAGTCTAATGTCTAAACACAAGAGTTTTCAAACAAAGAGTGGGTTGCAGGGTGAGGCAAAGGGAAATGGTGGTGGTAGTAACAGCAACACGAGGCTTTGTAGCTGGAGATAATAGAGCTAGGAAGACACTAGGGAGTTGAGTCTCATAAGCAGCCTCCAGGCAGCAGGTTGTACACCTTTGTCATGAAGTAATGTTTTGATATGTGTGTGAAGGCAACCTCTAGCCCTCCAATTGAGGCATGGGTTCATCTATATTGTTCTGTCTTCAAATTGCTGGCTGAATATAAAGACAGTCAGGCAAACTCTACAAAGGCTTCCATACAAAGTTTCTTTATTGGATCACAAGGCATCCTCAAGGTATAACTCACAGTTATGTCAAGATTTATTCAATGTCCAATTCTTTGCACAGTCGACTTCATAGTGTGAAAGTATAGTGATCTTCATCCCATAACGATGGAGTAAAGGGTGAGACACCAGCACGATGCTGGGGTCCAAGCAAGTGTAAAGGAAACTCCCCCAACCCAAACAAGGGAGTTCAGTGACCAATCAGGATTGCAGATGTGACCACATGACATGAACTACATTTCCCATGATGCATTAACTACATTTACCATGAGGCATTCCCTTAGGGGAACAGCTCTCAATTCCCAATTAATTATCCCAATTCCCAATTAACTATATACTGTCTGGACAGCACACTCCCTGCCTGGAATTATAAATTCCACTACCAACTAACTATCAACTAAAGTAAACAACTAAGATAAACAGTAAATAGTAATAAAGCATCAAACAAAGCAAAGCATGTGAAGCTTGAGGTTCAATCTTCAAGTTCATTCTTTCTCTGCAGCAACACTAGGTCAGTGACCAGTCTGCTCTATAGCTTCTTGGTGAAAGTCTGCTGGTCGCTTATGGCGGCCTTGTAGGGTGGACAGGTACTCTTGCTTCCAACGGTTCCAAGGGGTGTTGGCAAGCTGTTGGAATGGATGTTGAGAAGACATTTGCCTGGGATAGGGCCTGCAGCTGACCGATGCAGACTATCCCTGTGATTCCCCATCCTAGTGTTGTCTTGAAGGCAAATGGGGAGCCTTTCAGGCCTTTGACTACTTCATTGTGAACGAAAGCATCAGGTACGTCTACTCCCAACAAGAGCAGAATCTCAGCTACCGGATCTAGAGCGGGAAAGTGATGAGCCATATGCTTCAGGTGAGGTATGTTGCTTGCCACCTCTTGTGCTACAATCTGGCTGCGGTCATCTGGTATTCCATCCCATTCTAACACAGGCGGCAGTGGGAACTGAGAACTCCCATCTATAGAGAGTCCAGTAGCTCTCCTCCCTGCTGTGCTTTGTGGTATGGTGCACGTTGATATTGTGGAGTGCACTTCCTCCTTTTGTGGATTGAGTGTGCCAATTGTGACTGCTTGCATGCCTACCTGTTGAGAAATCTTTGCTGTTACTGGTGGCTAATTTGCTTGCCCTGTAGGCCTTGAGACATTGGGGTAGGTTTTATGTTTTCGGGAATGGAATCTCTAGTATTAGGACTTACAGCATCAGTTTTTGGACTGTCATCTAGGGCCTGTGGTTGAGATTCTCCCCACTGAACCCCTGGTTTTGGGAAACTGCTAACTAACTGTGCCGGTTCCGCCTGCTCGTGCTGTAGTGAGTACTGCTCATCCACATAGGCCTTGACACGTTTATCTGGGGTCTCTCTTTCCAATTCTCTAGGGTTGAAGTTGAGGGAGGCGTTGTTGGCTACCTTCCGTAATGCTGTGACCTGTGCTGTTTTTGTCTCCCTCTGTTGTTTGAGCAACTCCAATATGGCCTGAGCTTTGGCCATTTCTGCCTGTTGGCTGGCCTGGGCCATTTCTGCCTGAGCTTTGGCCATCTCTGTCTGTTGGCTGGCTTGAGCTTTGGCCATTTCTGCCTGTTGGCTGGCCTGAGCTTCTGCTTGAGCTGCTACTGCCTCCTTCTGCTGTGTCACCTCCTGTGTTGCATGTAGATCTGCATCTGCTACTGCAGCTTCTATTTGAGCTTCTGCAGCTCGTTCAGCATAACTCGCTGCTTTTAAACCCTTAGATGCGTTGCTGCGATGGGAGGATGCTCTGGAAGGATGGGAAGAGCTAGCAGCAGAGAATTGCCATGAGATGCTGGAACCTGCTTGAGATCTAGTTGGCTTAGGATGGAGGGAGGAGGCTTTCTTAGAATAGCAGGAGGAAGCCACGTGTGATCGAGGGGCTATATCGGATGTGGCCCACTCCCCCGACATTTCTTCCAGCTGTAGCGCATTGTGGAGTGCTGCTTGGAGGGAGTCTTTGCCTCTCTGAATGTAGTCCTCATGTTTCTTGTTTAGTTCCTTGAAGCATTGAATGTGTTCTTGGAGCTTTGAGCAACCCACTTCGACTGGATGGACTTGAGTTTCCTTTCGCTGTCCCTCCACTGTGCAAGAAGGTCATCTAGCTCATTCTGCAATGTGCAGATTCTCTCAAGGGACAGCTTGCGTTTGGGGGTTTCACAAATCCTCAGCAGCTCCAATCATGAATCTGCATAGTGGCGATACTGCCTGTTCCAATTCTCCCTCAAGCATGTGTCCATGGTCTTGGTAGGCTTTCTTTGCTGTCTGAGGCTTTCTGGGGTACCCCTGCTTTTTCGGAAGTTTGGACATCCGATTCTGGGTTTTGGGAACCAAGCTCCACGTTTACATGAAGGGTGGGTGGAGGGTTCGAGTCCTCTGGTACATCAGATACATCCGTCATGGCTGAAGACGCTGCCATGCTTTAAATTGGCAAAAGGCGAATTTTGGAAAACTCAGCAGTTTTCCGTGCAATTCCCCTTTTTTCTACTAGGGGCACTGCAAGCGGGTAGCTGAATTTAGGAGACTCTGATGAAATTCACTACTTGACCCTTGGGCTACATTGCAAGGGGGTTGCTGAATTTAGGAGACTCCTTTGAAATTCACTGGTTGGCCACTAGAGGGCGTGTTGCAAGGTCTGGAAGATGCTGGTGCAGTACACAGGTTGGCCCCTTGATTGCATTGCAATTCAGTACTCGACCCTTGGGTTACGTTGCATGGGGGTTGCTGAATTTAGAAGACTCCATTGAAATTCACCACTTGACCACAAGGTGGTGCTGCAAGCGGGTAGATGAATTTAAGAAACTCCTATGAAATTCACTACTTGACCACGAGGTGGAGCTGCAAGCAGATAGATGAATTTAGGAAACTCCTGTGAAATTCACTACTTGACCACAAGGTGGAGCTGCAAGTGGGTAGATGAATTTAGGAAACTCCTGTGAAATTCACTACTTGACCACCAGGTGGAGCTGCAAGCGGGTAGATGAATTTAGGACCTTGCGCTGCATTGCAAGGGAGTTGCTGAATTTAGGATCCTTGCGCTGCATTGCAAGGGGGTTGCTGAATTTAGGAATCTCCTATGAGGAGTAGTCAATGTTTGGAGCAAACTATGATCAGGCGATTTCCGCCTTCTAATTCCAACAAAGGGAAATGTTTCTTCAGCTTTGCGAGCAAAGAAAAATGACAGGCTGTATTTAGATTCCCTCTTTAGAAAGGGTTTATGAACCATTTCTATGGAGATGGCTCATCCTAAAGTATTTAGGACTCTGTTGCCTGGAGACCACCATCATAAACTTGGGTAGATCTGGGCCTCTTTATGACTCTGTCTCTCCTCCTGATATACAGAGGGGAATCAACCTTTGTTTCAGTGAATGAAGAGGCAGGAAATAACACCATTTCTTGCTCAAATTCTCTTTCTTGTTTGCAAAACAGTCTCTGAGGCAGTACCCAAAAGATGTAAATAGAGCCAGAGAGGAAGCTACTTGTTTGTCTCTTGTGAATGGGGGATTTCTGGCCCCTCCCTGGTAATTCAAATGTGCCTTTTAACTTTAGTTGCTCAGAAAGAGAGAGAGAGAGAGAGAGAAGGAGAGCAAATTCAGGGTTTAAATTTTTCTTCTTTACTTTCCTAGGATATCAGATTTATAATATACTTTTGCTCTTTCACAGGCAATCTGATTAACTTATATCTTCATTTTGGGAGTTCTGATTACATTATACTTTCACTTTGGGATTTCCGATGAAACTGTATTTTCACTTTTCTGTCTTTAAATTGCTGGCTGAATATAAAGACAGTCAGGCAAACTCTACAAAGGCTTCCATGCAAAGTTTCTTTATTGGATCACAAGGCATCCTCAAGGTATAACTCACAGTTATGTCGAGATTCATCCAATGTCCAATTCTTTGCACAGTCAACTTCATAGTGTGAAAGTATAGTGATCTTCATCCCATAACGATGGAGCAAAGGGTGAGACAACAGCATGATGCTGGGGTCCAAGCAAGAGTTAAGGAAATTCCCCCAACCCAACCAAGGGTCAGTTCAGTGACCAATCAGGATTACAGATGTGACCACATGACATGAACTACATTTCCCATGATACATTAACTACATTTACCATGAGGTAAATGTTCCTTAAGGGAACAGCTCCCAATTCCCAATTAACTATCCCAATTCCCAATTAACTATATACTGTCTGGACAGCACATATATGTAAAATAGAGTAAGATGTTATATGCTGAAATGCTATTGTCAGCTCCAATTATATGCAACCTCATTCCATCCATCTTTGTTAATTCATTTAAACAACTGGGTCATATTGAAAATATTGCCATACAGGGTACTCCAGCTTGCCAGGTAAGCCTTTTATAAATAATAATTTAATACAGGGATTACCAACCTTTTGGACCTCAGGGACCACCAAACTCATAATTTTAAATCCCAGGGACCACTAACCGGTTCTGTGGGCATGGCCTAATTTGTGGGTGTGGCTTTGTGGTCATGTAACTGGCTGGACATGGCTTGTATGTAAATATTATAAATATTTATATAAATGTTGAATTTTTTATTAAAAAAGAGCAACTTTTACCCAAAATCAGGCAAAGCAGGCAGGCAGATTGAGTTGCTCACAGAATCACAGATTCATTCAGAGATCTATCTATCTGCCATTGGCTAGCTCAGTCTGTCACATAAAATCTGCTTGCAAGCAAACTCATAAAATTTGCTAGCAAACTCACAAAATTAACTCACAACGCACCATGTATGTAAATATTAACAGAAGTCAGTGTCTTACAGCTACAGATCATGCCTACCGTGCTCCAAAATAAAGATTAAACTGATGGTATGTCCATTTACAGATAAGCTTGAGTGGACCAGAATTTCCATTGTAAGTCATTGCAAAACCCTGTTCAAAACTCACATTTTTCATAAAGCCTTTGACTGTTGGAAGAGGGCTGTTTTGGATTGTAAGGAGGTCAGAGCAGGAATCTAAATGTTTTTTTCCCTTTCCCCCCCACATTACTAGGTAAATAAAGTCTTCATTGTCGCTCAAAAGAAAAAACATAATTGGACATGAAACAAAATGTCAGATTGCTCCCTTGCTTTTCTGCAATCCTTTAGCATGTGATTACCTCATCTTTAGAAAATCACTTGAGTGTACCTAAAATTATGTCAGCAATACCCCATATACCATATACTTTTGAAGACATTCAATATGAAGCTTTGGATTAAAAATAACATAACTCATGCTCTTTGATGCAAATGAGGCCAAATTGGGAGCAAAAAGAGAGACTTTAACATTCAGAAATAGGAGATGAATAGTACATGATTAGATGGACATTGCTTGCTCTATTATTAAAAATAAATCAGTTCTTTTGTTCTGATGAACCTTCTGCTCTATTTGCAAGGAATTATATTAGCAACAGAAACTGTAAGAATCTGTCCAAACAAATTAAATAAAGCTAGGCAATAAAATAATGAAGGCCTATTTAAAACCTCATTTGGACAACAGCAAACAAAATTCTATATTTCCAGTTTTGAGAAGCAGTTAAAAACAGCTTTAAACTGTGTTTCAACGTATTAATCCAATTAAATTTTCTAGAGCAGCTAAATTAAATTGTAAACTGTAATCTTGATACTCAGATAGAAATAAGTATTTCTCAAATTTCCAATGGCAAAGGAACATTATTTTCCAGAAATAATATATGCATATATATTATAATCTTAAAATTGGTGTCATGCACTACAATAGCATATTTCGGGGGGGGGAGGGAACCTGTATTAATTTCCAGACCATAATTGCCAATTTTGACTGCCATGTTCTAAGATTGGAGTGAGCCTCAAGAATAAACTGGGAAAAATACTGCCTGGAAATTACATTCTTCAAGAAGCAGTAGATAAAAGTAGATATTTTTAGCTTGAAGAAGAGAAATAAAATGCAATAAATGGTTTTCAAATCTATGGAGATGAATACTAATTCATTGTTGACTATATGGCAAGTCAGAACTGTACTTGCAAGTACCCTACCTGGAGGTATTTTCAACTTCTAAAATTTTGTAATTCCAAGTAATACTACCAGATCAGAGATGCAAAGATAGCATCAAATTTCATTTAGTCTTTTTGTTGTCATCCTGTAATCATCTAGATTTTTGCAGCTCACATCTGATAGCCTAATCATGCCCATTTTGTAAGACATGGCTACAGGTATAGTTTCTAATTAGATGGAGGCAGCTATCAACATTGACTCATTTGGAGAGGCAACTGGAGAAGAGCCATCTAGGACAGATAATTTTGCTGCCTTTTTCATTTAGCTGCAGAAGAATCAGTCAGCTGAGGCTGCAGTGCAAGCAGGTCATGCAGAAAGATGAACAACCCAAACATATCTTAACCACTGCTGTATTTCCCATACAATATCACTTGAAAAACATCTTGCAGTATGTAATATTAATTTGACACATCTAATAAGTACCTTTTAATGAGACTTAGTGCCAAAGCTATTTCGTGGGATGTAATGTTCCAAACAGACCACAAGATGGTACAATTTTCTATACTCTTATGAACTGCATTTTCTTTGTATATTTTTTAAAAAGCTGTTTTATTGCCATCTTTGGCAGAATAGACAATCTCAGAAATTATCCTTTTCCTCTTTGAATGTTTGCATTTTGAAACTTAACATTTTTAACCTTAAGCTTCTGTAATGTTAAATTCTGTAATTTTTAAAAAACTTTTATCTCTAGTGAGATTGGTATATTTCCCACAGAAGAAAATTTTAACTAACTGCTTCATGCATAGTCAGAAGGTTCCAATATTAAAACTATTTTGCACTTTTACTTTTTAATTGCCAGGACAGTAAGGCAGACTCAGAGGGATAATGGAGGATGGGGTGGCGGAATGGCATGCTGTGGTCCATGGCAGGACTGTCTCATACATTGAATGTATGAAGTGGATGTTAAGTGAAATATGTCCCAGAAAATAATGATAGTGGGAACTCCCATTCCAAAGCAGATGGCAGGGTTAGACAGAATTGTGAAGATCCAGAAAAAGATGCTGAGATCTACCACCTTCACCCAGTATGACTTCAGCCTGTCCAATTGCAATGCGAGATACTGATCCCAGTTACAGAGTGTTTGGGTTTCAATTACTGCAGCTAAAGTTGGGCGACCCAGCTAAAGGGTCTTGGAAAAGCACAGAAATTAAATAAAACTACTGAATCTAAAGCTGAAGAAGCTTCTTGGATGAGAAGTGAAAGGTCTTCGAACAAAAACCAGAAAGTCCAGTTGCCTCTTGAAAAAGCACTTTGGGGACAACCATGACCTGGATGACTGAGAATCTCCATAGACATTTACTGAATCTAAACGGAGCAATTACTTTTTCACACTAACACACTATGTGCCGCATGACTTTGTTTATACCGAACTAAAACAAGCACTTAAGGGTGATGTTCGTGCAGACCCTCTTTGTGTAGATCTCTGATAACATTCAGTGGACAAAAATGAGCAAAACGTCAGAAACTGCCCCACAGGTCAAATGCTTTTTCACAACCTTGCAGGTTGCCATTCACTTCTTAGGAGTAGAGACCGCCGGACTCAAGGCTACATATATTTGAAGCGGCATCTGAAGGACCCGCAAATGCAAGAAGCCTTCAAAGCGCCACAGCCGCCTTCTCGGGGTTCCGGATTTCTGGAATTTCTCCGGTAGGAAAGCGAGCGCCTAGACCCGGCGAGCCTAAAAGGGAGAGGCGGCTGAAGGCAACCAGAGGAGACGTTTTCCCGCTCGGCGTTTCCACCTCCTTTCTCCCCCTTCCGAGACAACGGGGCCACCATCGCCTCCCACGCTGCTTCCTCGCTCCTACAGAGGGAGCGGGCAGGCCGGAGCATAGCTGGGCGAGCGGAGGGCATCGCTGTGTTGAGGGAAGGAGGGAAAGACGCAGGTAGGTAGGGCGGCCGCCCGCTCGCAACCTCCCTGTTCCTCTCCCGGTTCCCTCTGCACCCTCGCTTTTATTCCCGCAAGCGAGAAGGAGGGAAAAAAACATGGCGTCAGCCTTGAGGAGAAGCGGTGCGGGCGAGAGCAGTCGCGGGTCCAGGCCAGCCAACCTCGAGAGGCGGCTGAGAGGAAAAGCGGCGCTCGCTGAGGCGACTTGCCTCGCTTTCCCGCCTCCCTAGAAGAAGCTCGGCCTTCTCCTTATTTCTCTCGCGCTTCGCGCCGCTCCACCGCCGCACAAGACGGGGGAGGTGGTGTATGTGTGGAGGTCATGCTCGCTTGCCAACGGCGTTTGGCTCTGGCGCAGCCCTGGCGTAATGGGCATTTCCCCTCTGGTCGCCGAAAGCGATGGTGTCTTTTTGTGTGTGTACGCGCATTTATTCGTCTGCGTAATTATGCATTCGCTGGAAGGGGGAAGGGAAGCCTTTTGTTTGTTGTGGCTCCTGCAGTTGCCAAGTGAGGAGAGGCGAACTGAGCTGCTCTTTTTTAGCCGGATGGTAGCTGCTGTGTATTTTTAGGACACTGGCAGTTTTTGACCATTTATTATGTGCCTGAAAGCCCCAGCCAGCCTGCAAGTCGTTGCAACAACTCTGAAATATAAAGACAGGTAAGATGGTCAGTTAGAGTTTGCGGACGTGAAAAAAGAGCCAAGTGGTGTTGCCACTTCTGGAATCAGCTCCTCCGAGTTGTACTTTTAAGGTAGAGTTTCATGTCCCAGTATAAGCCAATGATGAAAAAACAATGAATCACACTTTCTGCATATCTGAATGACACTGATGCACACGTGTTGGCAACAATATGTGCTATAAACAAAAAGTTGGTTTTGACCAGTGCTGTATATATTTAAATCTCTACAAACCTACATATGTAGATATACCCTGATGTATGCTACAAATCTCATACATTGAAGATGATCTTTGAAGCCTATGCCAGTAGCCCACTTTCTTACTTCAATATAAGTACAAAATAATTTAATATGTAACTCATTTTGCTGTCTAGACAATTAATCTTGTTGGTGTTTTTCTGTTCTATTAGATAAACATGTATTTTATATCCCAGCCTTTTTGTCAAAAGTGCTTTTATCTTCACTATAAAGAATGGTTAGATTCTGTGAGGTCCATGACTGAGTGAAGAACTGAAAATATATTAATAGATGTAGTCTGATCTTCTAACAATAAGAATACTTTCCGGATCACTGTAACTCTAAATTTAGTGAGCCTTCTTGTGCCAATATAATTTGATCCAAAAGTTTACCTTAAGAAAGAAAACAACTTTTTAGATGCCAGATCATGGTTTCAGGGGCATACTTAATCCCTCTAAAGAGTTTAATATATAGATCTGTTTACAATTCCACTATATATTATACCCTTACATGTACATAAGAGCTTAAAAAGTAATGTAAGTCTCCCTTCCTGCATGTTATAACAGCTCAGGTTAAAATAGTTTTGTTGCTATTACTTTTGGGAAAAGGACTCATTTTCAACTGCTTCCCTGACAGGGAGGGCAAATAGATTTTCTTAGTTGATCAGTAGGACAAATGAAATTGGGTAGTGCAGGATACTAGGATCTGTTGCATTGGAGAGCAAGTCCGGATTAGAGATGTGTAAAATATTTTGAAATATTTTGGGCTTCAACATTCCATCTTGAAACAATTATTTTCAGGTAGATTGTTCTAGCCTTATCAGAAGTCTGATTCTATTTCAACCCTGTTCAAAATGGGTCAAAACAGGACCGGAGCATTTCCAATAAAGGTGTAACAGCTCTTTTCAAGCTTGAACAATTTCAAATTTCAAACATATCACACTTCACAAATCAGGATAAGACACAAGAACCTGTTAAGTCAGTAAACCTCAGAGAAGGTTTGAAAGGCACATTACGTGTCCATGAGCGTCATATTGCTGATCCCTGGATCAAGCAGTTCATGGAAAATTCAGCAGAGAATGAGGTATGGAGTAGGGGAGATAAATTGCTTACAGTATGTGTTCCCTTTTGAGAGTCAGTTTAATATTATACTGGTTTAAATTTATCTTGTGAAATGGTATGAAAACCAGTATTCTGAAGAGCATTTATTAAGAAAGTCTTATTTCTAGTTTCTATGGGTTTTCTAAGATAAATCATATTAAATATTATAGTAGAAAGCTTGGGAATTGAACTTCACTTTTTTACTAACAGGGACAATTAAAAATAGGGCTAGAACAAAGTAATACATTTTATTGAGTAGCTATCTTGATAGTTTTTGCTATATTGCTACAGAAAAGGCAGTCCTTGAGAATATATGACACATAATGTAGATTGAAAAAAGCAGGCTAAAACATGAGAAATGTTTGCGGGAACTGGCTATGCCTAGTCCAATGAAAAGAAGGATTGGGGTGACATGATAAGCTGTATTCCAATATTTGAGGGGCTGTAACTAAGAGGGAGAGAACAATCTACTCTGCAAAGCATATGGGGACAAAAGACAAAAAGCAACTGATGGAAACTTCTTTCTACATTATCAAAGAGAGTTTCAACCTAGAACTAAAGAGAAATTTCCTGACATTGAGAATAATTAATCAATGAAATGGCTTGCCTTCAGAAGTTGTGGGTGTTCTATCACTAGATATTTTCAAGAACATATTGGACAGCCATTTGTCCAGAGTGGTATAGGGTCTCCTGCTTAGGCAAGGGGTTGGTCTAGAAGACTTCCAACTTCACTTCCAACTCTGTTATTCTGTATTCTGTAGATTTGGGATGAAGTGATATAATGGAGATCCTTGAGTTTTTTAAAAGAATGAATTACAGAAGCTCTGACGTTTAAAGTGAGGCATGCATGCACAGTTTTCTAATAATAACACTGCTTTATTGGCAATATTTGAAAAAATGCACTTTTGGTAAAATTGTTTTCTTTTTTGTTCTCTTTCCTCTTTAGAAAAATGAGATTCAGCCAATATTTGACTAAATAATTATGGGCCCAGATGTGCCTCTATTGAATGACCACAAGCAAGAATTCCTGTTAAAGCGATTTCCACAGACCATTTTGGGTGGCCCTCAATTTAAGTTAGGATACTGTGCACCTTCTTACATCTATTTGAATCAGATTCTTCTCTTCTTGATACCATGGATTCTAGGTGGAATTGGGACGCTTATATATCAGTTAAACGTTCTGCAAGACTATTGCACAGCAGCACTTTCTGGAGGACTAATGCTTGTTGCAGCTATTATTGTACAAGGAATAAACTTGTATGCCAGGCAAAAAACTGCACCTGTAGAAAGAATGCATGTCCACAATATACTAACAGAGGAAGATGAGTGGGAGTTTTCTAGCTGTATAGGTTTTGAGACAATCAAATTTATTATTCCAGGCAAAAAATATATAATTAATGTGTTTTTTCACTCACTTGTTGCTGGAGTACTATGTGGCTTAGGAACCTGGTATTTGCTGCCCAGCAGAATTGCTTCTTTGTATGGAGATAATATTGGAACAACTGTGGTGATCTTCGTATTTGGATGGTTGACAGTGTGTATTGGAGAATATTCCTTAATTGTTAATACCGCTTCAGAGACTGCTTCTTATCAAGCACTGGACACTTATGAACTTGTTCCTCTTATGAGACCATTCTACATTTTCGTCTTCATAGCAGTGGATCTTGCTCACAGGTAAAAATATACAAACACTGTCTACAAAATAATGACTTGTGCTCTTAAGATATTAATTCTAGCTTTGTAACTAACTTGTTTGATGGACTTGGTCTTATTTATAGATAGTGAATTTATTTATAATACAGTGAAATGTGGGCAGAATTGAATCTTTTTCCATTCCAGAAATAATTTTCTTTTTTACTTCCATTTAGATTTGTTGCTGATGTTGCAGCTTTAAAATTGGTCAATCAGGTCATGCACATCGCATTTTTGTCATTGCCTCTCTTATGGACTTTGGGGATTCTGCCTCCATTGGATGCACTTTTTCTCTGGGGAATGGAACAAGTGTTGGAACTTGGGCTAGGGGGCTCACCTATGTCAAGCAATGTAAGGTAAACATTATTTTACATAACTTCAGTATTTTCAGATAGTTAAGCATCTTAGCAACAATTATTCTGGCACAAGTTTTCATGGACTCTGACCAGTTCATAGTCATATAATTATTGAATAATCCATTAATGAAATCAGGTAAAATTGCCCACATTTTATTTTATTATTTCAGTAGTTATGCTCCACACAGACAAATCATTTAGCCTCTTATACAAACAGCAACCTGAATAAACATAGCACTTCATTTGTTTGATGAAATTTCCACAAAATATTATTAAAGGTGCTGAGATTCTGTATAAAGCACAGTAATTCATTTAGAGACCTTATATACCTTCTCAGATAAATGTAAGTATCCTAGTTTGTCTTGAGTCCTGAGTCCTAGACTGTAGATTACTTCCTAACAGAACAGTTGAATAAATAAACCAATTACCATGGGAGGTATAAATTTCATCAGAACTGGTTATGTTCATGCAGAAGCTGAAAAGTCTTATATTGTAGATGCTGTAACTTGTTTGAATAAAGAGTTATGCAGATTTTTTTTCCAATTACGGAATTTTATATGGGTTGCTAAGAATGTCTTCTGAATACATATTAAACCTGCAGGCCTTTGTTTAATCTGTATCTTTAGTACTGTATAGTATGATGTCACCACATTATATATATAATGGGCCGAATCTTATAGAAATAGAAATAGTTTCTCAGAAAGATAAATTGTTTCTCATATATATATATATATATGTATATATGTATATGTATATATGTATATGTATATGTAAATGTATATGTATATGTATATATGTGTATATATATGTATATGTATATATTCATAGATTTTCACGGGTAAGGTATGCAGGTCTTGGCGTGTTCGGGTCTTTTCCCGTGTAAGATTGAGAATATCTTGGCAACGTTTTGACGAGGTCCCACTCGCCATCTTCAGGCTGGTGCTTTCGGCTTCATGCTTGTGCGAGCAAAGTGTGATCGGAGCTGCCGTCTCTCTATAAATACTGGTGGGGATGTGTGTGCTGGCTCTGTTGTAAGCGGGTTGAGCGGCTGTGTTGTTACTTCTTGATTGGTTGATGGAGTTGATGTTTGCAGATTGGTTGGCTTTTGTTGTAACGTTGGCTATTTTTTGGTCAACATCTTGGTCAAACCCCAAAGACAAGATCCAGCTAGAAAACCAAGGAGTTTATGAAATACCATGCAAAAATTGCCCAGCAACATACATTGGATAAACCAACAGGAGAATAAATGCACGCATCATAGAACACAAGAACGCAGTCAGAAAAGAAGAAAATACTTCCTCCCTTTTCCAGCACCTTAAAGCCACAGGACATGAAATTGATTTTGAGGGAACCAAATTAATCTCCAATACACTTCAACAAGAGAATAATTAGGGAAGCCATTGAAATAGAGAAACACCTCCAGAACATGAATAAACGGGACGATACCTCCCGCCTACCAGACATCTGGAAACTAGCCCTAATCAACAAATGAGTCCCAGCCACGAAAACCAACACCGGACCCAAAACAACACATGACACCACCACCAATCTCCCTCACTAGACTCAAACACA